>CM067170.1:121571816-121583724 GCA_034093135.1 Erigeron breviscapus | reverse complement strand
CTTTGAGCTATTGAGAGTTCTGAAAAATCTTCATTAATTTTATCAAACTCTTGTTTAGCCATTTTCAAATTGTTTTTCAAAGTAAGATTTTGCTTTGTCAAAGTGGCAGCAGTTGTTTGGATAGACAAGTAATCATCTTTGGAGATGAATTCTACCTCACTTGTTGTTGTTTGTGAAGTAGTTTGTGAATGATTGGTTGTTGAAGTGACAGATGTCATCAAGCATGTGAGATCTTCAGAATCAGCATCAATATCTCCAAATAGCCATGGTTTCATCTTTTGTTGTTTGGCTAAGAAATTCTTTCTGATCTCAAGCTCTGAATTCTTCATTGTTGTCATTGAAATAAATGAACAATGATTTGTAAACTGTTTTCTGAAAAACAATACGATCTTGATGAGATCGTCTTAAGAAAAAATTGGTTTGGAATTTTGGAACTAGAACGATCTTGAAGAAGATCGTCCTTAGAATTGGTTGGAAAATTTTCTAAGTATGAAAAAGGAAAGGTAGGACGGTCTTGAAAGAAGATCGTCTTAAGAAATTTGTTGTTGAAAGATAAAACGGTCTTGGATGAGATCGTTTTGGAAACTTGTTGGTAGGACGATCTTAGTGAAGATCGTATATAAAAAAAAACTTTGATGAAATTTTTTCCAAGTATAGAAAATTTAGGAAATTTGGACAGAGTGATGTTTTGATTTTAGAATTGTTGAGCAAAACCAATCTCAAAGAGATTAGTTACCCAAGGAAGAGTGTGATTCCCAATCACAACAACTTCAAATGATTTAAACCACAACACACAGTTCACACAGAACCAGAAAGTTAGGACGATCTTGGGAAGATCGTCTCAGCACCTATGCTAGAAAATCACTAGGACGATCTTGAAGGAGATCGTCTTAACACCAGTACAAGATAAACACTAGGACGATCTTGAAGGATATCGTCAAGAGAAATCTACATGAACACCAGAAAAGACAAAATAGTCGGGTAAATCACTATTTTGCTTGTATCTCACTCAATTTTGAGAGTTAGAACTCGATCCAAACACAGAAATGCTCAGAATTTGATCGCGCACAACCCTAGCAACAATTCCATAGATCAAATCAACTCAAACTGAAAATTCAAAATTTCATCAACTTTCCAAAAAATTTGGATTTTGATCAATACTATGAATTGGATTCTGAAACTTGACAGGATGTTTTTAGAGGTGATTTAGAATGTATCTGTGAACAAAATCAGGAAAATTGAGTGAAAATTGATGTTGAATTGGTGAAGAACAGTGACGGTTAAAAACGGTTATAGATATGAACACGAATTCTCAATTTTGAACAAAAATAGCACCAATCTGCATGAAATTTGTTCTGGATCGTCAACAGATTGTTGTTTCTCTCTGATACCACATGTAGAAACTAGCTTAATTCGTGTTATGGTGCGGAAGTAAGGTATTCAACAATGGTGGAAAGTGTGTGTGTTAGTGTGTGTTCTTGAGAGAGAAAGGTGTGTGTGTGTGGAAAGCAGATTTGATTGATTAGCAAAAGTGTGCAAAAGTTTTTTAAGTTGAAGGCTTGAGGGGTATTTATACTCTAAGTATATTACATAAGCTCCCCCTCAACCTTACAATTAATACACAAAATACAATATTTAGAAATACAACTAAGCACTATTTTATATTTCTAACATTTATTCTGTTAAATTAAGTTCTGTTTATCATGATCTTGATCTCCCTGGACTTTTTGGTTTGCTTCATAACCAAGAATGTTCAGAGGCTGAAAAGTTAATTGCTATGGGTGATTCTTATAGTCAGTCTGCTGCTGCACTTGTTGCTTCTATGACTGAACACCCTAGTTCAATTAGTAATGAGATCATTTCTTGTGTTAATGATGATATTCCTGTGATGTCAAATCCTAACTCTGTTTGTGCTGAATCTGAGTGTGATGAATCTGATGGTGATGAACTAGCAAATGAAGTTGCTATGTTGGCTGAAAGGATCAGAAGGAGATCCTTTAATAAGTTTAAAGGAAAAGGAAGAGGTGGCCAAGCTGACAAGACCAGAAGCCATTTGATATGTCCAAGGTCACTTGTTACAAGTGTGGCAAGACTGGACATATGGCTGGAGATTGCAGATCCAAAGAAACTGCTCAAGCTGTGCCAGCCAAAGGTGGAAGAAGTGAAAAATACTCTAAGCTCAAGACTAAGTACAAAGCCTTGAAAGCACAAGTAGCTGAGCTGACTGAGAAGGTGAACAAAAATGAGAAGAGTCTGGTAGCCAAAGACTGGGCTGAAAGTGCCACATCATCTGATGATGAGCTGTACAAAGATGCCAAGTGTTTCATGGCTAAAGAAGCTACTCAAAGATTTTATGAAGATCTGGTGAAAATACAATAGCAATCTGAGTCAGCTCACCAGGCATCCACCAGTCAGACTGCTCCACCTGAGGTAACTTCTTTTTCCAATCTGTCTGATAATGAGAAGCTGACCAGACTGAACAAACTTGGTGATGAGGTGTTACTACAAAACACTTTAATCAAGAACTCAAAAAGGAAATACATGTTTTGAAACTTGATAACAGCTCTAAGAGTCACACCATTGAAAAACTAGAATCTGAAGTTAAAGCTTAAAAGCAATTAAACTCCATTTTGATTAAAGAAGCTAAAACTGCAGAAGAAAAGTTTTTAAAGGTTAAACAGATTACTGAAACATGGTGTATAAGCTCTAAAAGAGTTGCTAAATGTGTAAATGAACAAATACCTCATCAGATCCAAGCTATCTTTGATGGTGATTATGATAAGCCATAGCCATTGCAGAAGTATGTGCCATGGAGCCTTGTTATCAGCCTCCTTCACCACCCAAAGTCCAAACCAAAGAGACTATTTCTAAACCAATTAAGTTGGTTCAGAAATCTGGTATTGGGTTTAAAGATCCTGAAACTATTGGTCAGACCATTGCTGAAGCTGTGTCTGAAGCTGATCAGGTTGTTGAGTTAAAACCTGAGGAAAGTCTTGACTTATCCAAGCTGACCATTACCCAATCTGTGTCAGATTCAAAGACTAAAACAAACAAAAATATTTTAAAGAGAAATAAAAGAAAGGATAGAGATCACAGTGTTCCTAAAGAGAAAATAAAACTTTTAAAGAGTAAGAAGTCTGGTTCTCTAGGAAATGAGTCACAAGCAAAATCTGAGTCTGTTTTAAGTAACACCAAATCTGATTCTGAAAAGATGATCTTAAAATATGTTGAGTCCAGAACTGATAAGGTGTCAATGAAAACCAATTTTCTTAAGAAGGTGTCTGATCAAAAAACTGTTGATCAAAGAAAATTGAGAGCTGAATGTAAGAAAGCTGGAATAGGCAAAGGTTTTGTTCAGAAGGAAACTCTGAATGTTGCTAGAAAGAACTTTGAATCTGGTAAAGGACAGACCAAGCAACAATGGGTTTCAAAATGTGATAAGAGTCTGTGTTTAGTTACCCATTCTGAGTCAGACCAGAAGGTCAGCTCTGGTGAACCCATCCTTGGATGGGTTCCCAAAAAGAACTAATCTCTTATCATAATTGCAGGGCAGTCATGACGATAATACCTGGCACTTGGACAGTGGATGTTCCAAGCATATGACCGGATGTAAGTCCCTGCTATGTAGCTTTAGGATTCGCGCTGGTCCTAATGTTACTTTTGTAGATGATTCTCAAGGAAAGACTGAAGGGTTTGGTGTACTTTCAAATGGTCCTCTTACTTTCAGAAGAGTCTCATATGTTAATGGTTTGAAGCACAATCTGATTAGTGTGAGTCAGTTGTGTGATGCTGGTTATGAAGTGAGATTCAGGTCTGATAAGGGAATTGTTCTTGATTTAGAATGCAATGTGGTTCTTATTGCAAAGAGGGATGAGTCTTTGTATTCTTTTGACATGAGAAATCCAACTGTCACAAGAGAAGTCTGTTTCATGTCAAGTCTCAAGATGAGCTGAATTGGTTGTGGCATAAAAGGCTGTCTCATATGAATTTCAAAGACATCAACAAGTTGTGTAAGAAAGAGTTGGTGTCTGGGCTTCCAGTGATCAATTATGAGAAGGACAAGCTGTGTGGTGCTTGTGAGAAGGCAAGCAACATAAAGCTACTTTTAAGTCTAAAACATGCTCAACCATTGATAATTGTTTGGATCTGCTTCATATGGACTTATTTAGACCAATCAGTACTCCATCATTCACTGGAATGAGGTACTCCTTGGTAATTGTTGATGAGTATTCAAGATACACCTGGGTTTTCTTTCTAAGACACAAGAGTGAAGCTGCTGACAGCATTATTCAATTCATCAAGCAAGCTGAGGTTCTCTACAAAAGGCCTGTTAGGTAATTAAGAAGTGATAATGGTACTGAATTTAAGAATATCACTCTTAATTCATTTTGCAGTGAAAAGGGAATTTCACAAGTCTACTCGGCTGCCAGAACTCCTCAACAAAATGGTGTTGCAGAAAGAAGAAACAGAACTCTTATAGAAGCTGCCAGATCCATGATGGCTCAAAACAATGTCAAGACACCAGAAGACTGCATATGAACTTCTTAGGGGGAGAAAACCTGAGATTGGTTTCCTAAGAATGTTTGGTAGTCCTTGCTATATTCTAAATCAGAAAGACCATCTTGGAAAGTTTGATGAGAAATCAGATGAAGGTATCCTACTTGGATATGCAACAATGAGAACTCTGTTAATGTAAGCATTGATGAAGGTTGTTCTAAGCCAGATTGCTCTCCTCCTGAAGATGAAGACTTCAATTTTGAAGAACTGGCTGTACCTAAGAATGAGCCTCCAACAAATCCTCCAGTTGGAGCTAATAATGCTCAAACTCAGGGGAGCAACTCATTGAAGAAGAAGAAGATGTTCCAATCTTTGAAGATGCACAAGCTGATCCTACTCCTACTGAAGTTATTGTTCAAAATCCATTAAATGACTCTCCAACTGGTTCAGACTCCTCCATTACTGTCCAAGCTGATCAGCCTCTTCCTCAAGCTGATCATGCTGAACCATCTAATCTGAATCAGTCCATTGTCCCTACAAGATGGACAAAGAGTCATCCAATTAACCAAATCATTGGTGATCCACTCTCTGGTGTGAAAACAAGAAGAAAGGCAACATGCAACTTTTGTATGTTTTTCAATTTTGTAAGCAAGATGGAACCAACTAAGGTTGATGAAGCTCTGGAAGATCCCTCTTGGGTAAATGCAATGCAAGATGAGCTAACACAGTTTGAAAGAAATAAGGCTTGGGAACTTGTTCCAAGACCTCATCACAAGACTGTGATTGGAACCAAGTGGTCTACAGAAACAAAATGGATGAAAGGGGAGTTGTGACCAGAAACAAAGCAAGATTGTTAGCTCTTGGTTACAGCCAAGAGGATGGAATTGATTATGCTGAGACTTTTGCACCAGTGGCAAGATTAGAGGCAATCAGAATGTTCTTGGCCTTCTCTGCTCACAAGGGCTTCAAAGTCTATCAAATGGATGTGAAGAGTGCATTTCTTAATGGAAAATTGGAAGAAGAAGTCTATGTTGATCAGCCTCCTGGTTTTGAAAACTCAAAGTTTCCTGACCATGTGTTCAAGCTTGACAAGGCTCTCTATGGATTGAAGCAAGCTCCAAGGGCATGGTATGATACTTTGTCTAAATTCTTATTGGCTAATAACTTCAAAAGAGGTAATGTTGACAAGACTTTGTTTGTGAGAAAGTATAATGGTGATATCCTGCTTGTACAAATTTATGTAGATGATATAATATTTGGGTCTAGCAGTGAAAGACTTTGCAAAAAGTTTTCTGAATTAATGTCTAAAAAGTATGAAATGAGCATGATGGGAGAACTAAACTATTTTCTGGGTTTACAAGTTAAACAGACTAAAATGGAATTTTCATAAACCAAGGAAAGTATGTTAAAGATCTCTTAAATAAGTTTGGTTTTAGTGATTGCTCACCTATGAAAACTCCTATGGGAACTGGTGATAAGCTGGATGAGGATAAAAATGGCAAATCTGTTGACATCACAGCTTATAGGGGTATGATAGGATCATTACTTTACTTGACTGCTAGTAGACCAGATATTATGTTTGCTACATGTCTGTGTGCAAGATATCAAGCTAGTCCTAAGGAATCTCATCTTAAGGCTGTGAAAAGAATCTTTAGATACCTTAAAGGTTGTCCCAATCTGGGTCTTTGGTATCCCAAAGACTCAGGATTTGATCTAATTGGCTATTCAGATTCTGACTTTGCAGGCTGTAAGATTGACAGAAAAAGTACTCCAGGAGCTTGTCAATTGCTTGGCAATAGACTTGTAAGCTGGTCCAGCAAGAAGCAGCATTCAGTTTCTATCTCCACTGCAGAAGCTGAATATGTTGCTGCAGAAGTTGTTGCTCCCAAATTCTTTGGATGCAATATCAGCTTCAAGACTATGGTGTCACTGCAACAAAAACTCCAATCTTTTGTGACAGTACCAGTGCCATAGCAATTTCAAACAATCCTGTGCTTCATTCAAGGACCAAGCACATTGATATAAGATATCATTTCATCAGGGATCATGTAATGAAAGAAGTTGTTGAACTCCACTTCATTCCAACAGACAATTAGCTTGCTGACTTGTTCACAAAGCCATTGGATGAATCAAGGTTCAACTACCTCATAAGTAAGCTAGGTATGCTTAATTTGTAAAATCTGACCCCTTAGAGTTATACTAAATTTTTGAGGGTAAGTTGTGTCAGACCCAGACTACCCTTTCACACTTGGTGCATTTCAAGTGAAAGAGGGTAAGCTGAATCTGACCCAGCTTCGTGGTTATTTTTGTTATTAAATATCTCAGTGCGTTTTATTACTTTCATTATTTTATTTAGTGTACTTGCTGATCCTATTGGAGTGTGACACGTGTAGTGGTAATAGCCGGTTACTGAAAAAGTACCACCACTACTTGTTGATCCTCCAATCAAAATCTTTCTCTCTCCAACTTTTTCAAACGGGATATTTTGAGTGTTTCTATTTAACCTTCATTTAACCTAAATCCCAAATCACTTGTTCATATTTTCTTAAAATCAATTTTTCTCTCAAATCTGATTACTGTTTTATTAAATTTAATTTCTTCTAAATTTGTTTTCAAAATGGCATCATCATCTATTTCTATTCATTCTAATGATTCTCAATCTAGTTCTTCTGAACCTGAAAGTCGATACCCAGCTCCGATAAGCGCAAACAAGCTTTCACCTTATGTGGTGGGAAGTAACGTAGTAGTGGTTCCTGCTGATCTTGATACTGGTAAAATCAAGATTGGTAGTCTGGTTTATGCCAATATCATCCTCCTTCATGGGCAAAAGGATATGATGAGATTGTGGCTTTCTTATGGCATCATCCATTCGGCAAGGTGATGATTGAAAAGCCAGACTGGGTGTTTCAAGATCTACTATGTGAATTTTGGGCGAGCTGTGTGGTGAAACAGAACAAGAAAGGAGATGCTGCAATCTATGGCTCAATCCTCAACGGTAAGAAAAAGGTATACATTTCTTATGAGAGGCTTAGGTCTGCTTTTGAGCTGTCTTATATGCCTGATGATGAATATGATAATGTTGTGTCTCATACTGAAGCCAAAAATGTTTTACAAGAAGTTGGATATACTGGTCCATTGGCTTCAGTAGTTAAAATGAAACATTTAACTGGAATTTGGAACTACTTATTGAGCACAATTTCGAAAACCTTACAAGTAAAGGCAGGCAGCTTTGATCAGCCTAATGTTCTAGAATTGCAGATTTTTCATGCAATGGTCACTATGACCAGAATAGATTTTGCTCGCTTAATGTTTAAGGACCTTGTTGATCGCGTTCATAAGAAGAGTCTTACCATACCTTCCCCCCCCCCCCCCCCCCCCCCCCCCCCCCCCCCCCCCCCCCTACCTTATGGTAGGATTCTTGCTCTTATCATTGAGGCAATACTTGACAATGATTACAGTCTGGCAACTGGTCAGACTGTGGAATGCAAGCCTATTAACAACAACATCTTCAATAGTCCCAAGGTATCTGTGCAGGGTCTGACCCGAGCAATGCAGATCTACCTTGATTTTTGCAGGAAAAGAGAAGAGGAACAAGAAGCACTTAGGGAAGCTGTCCCTTCTTCGACGCGATCTGGGTCTGACACTCAATCTGCTAATCAGGGGGACCCAGGTACACATGCTTCTGAACCCTCAAACTCTTCTGAATCTATTCAACATTCTACTTCTACAAAAGAGGGTGAAGGGTTGGCCAAAACATCAGCCTCCCTAGCCACACCTTCGTCCACTCGCTCAAAATCTGATTCTAAAAGACCCCTTGTTGAGGACTTAGTACCTCACAAGGCCAAAAAGAAAAGATCGCTCAAGAAATCTGTGTCAGCTTCTGGGGTTGATAATGCAACATCTACTCTTGAGATCCCCCAAGGTGCAGGGAAAGCTAAGGAACGTTCCAAAGCTGTCCCTGTCACCAAGCTGACAAGCCGAAAATGCCACGCCCATCTGCACTCTCCCAAAAGAGTGTAGACGAGTCAAAGGGAACACCTACTGCTACCCAACCCTCCAAACAGGGTGAAGGTATTGAAAGAAAGACCTCCTCCCAAGGTCATACTGTGTCTAAACTGAATTCACCATCATCAGCCTCCCAAAAGGTTGATGATATCATTAAAGGGGTAACAGAGGATCTAGCCCAGATCCAAAGTGAGTCAGAGTCAATGCACATCAATTCTGAGGATGGTCAGCCTAAGGAGAGAAGTATCGAACGCATTAGTGACACTGCTTCTCCTCCCCAAGCTGATCAGACTCCTTCTATCTTATACTCTGAGTCTGCACAGGCTGCCAATGCCCCTTCTATGTCACAAGGAGGGGTACAGGCCTCAATTCTCCCTAAGGATACTTTGGTACAACAACACACCTCTGTTGAAGGGCAATCAAATGCACAAAACATTACACCTGCAGAGTCTGTGTCTGCATCTGTCCTTGGACAGAGGGATTCTGCAGGTTACTTGGCTGTCTTTAAGGCAGTCATGTCAGCCCCTTGTACAGCAAAGGGAACCATTGATGGTCCTCACGATGTCAATGAGAATATGATCACTATCTCCGGAAGTGATTCTTCATTCAATGATGAGTTTGCCCATCCATCCTCAAGGGATGCTCTGATGAAAGATGCCAGTGGAGGAGTTGATCAAAATCTAGATCAACACATTCCCACTGGCCCTCAGCCTGAACATAATGTTAATCTTTCTCAGGCTGACCAACTCATCATCAATTCTGACAGATCCACTCATGAGACTCACTCTCATGAGCAAATGTTCCAACACTCCTTAAACCTCCACCCCCTTCTAAATATGCCCAATGACCCTGATATTAAGGATTGCAGGCTGCTCTTTCCAGAGTCAGTGGCTTTTAAGCCAACTGCAAGTTCTTCCCAAGCTGCCACTATCTCATTTTCAGATGTGGTGGGTCAGCTCACTGAGTTTCATTTCAACCTCTAAGGTTGAGAGCTCAAAGTTGACCGAATGCTTGGAAAAGATCCAAAAGGATCAGGATTTGACGGATAAGAAGGTGGATAAGCTGAGTCAAGATCAGACTACATTGGAAGAATATGTTAAGAAAGCAGTTGATTTGATGCAGCAGAACCAGAGCAAGCTGACATAGTCTCTCTATAGTCTTACTAAGGCAGTCAATGAAGAAAATGAAAAAAACAAGAGTACTCTGGGTCAGATTGAGAATGCTGCAACCAAGTTTAAAAGGGAGGTCACCATAGAACTTCGATCTGCAAACAAGTCACAAGCAGATTTCAAGAATGATCTGATTGAAGTTTCTAAGGGTGTTAAATCCAAGATAAAACTCCTTCATGAGGATTATGTTGAGCTAAGAAGAGCCTGTTGTCTCACCAATGTCAAAATTGACTTGATCAACCAGGATCTCAAAGACTTCCTCGTTACTCCAGTGAGCTCTTTCCCTGCTGATGATGACAAAAAGGGGAGAAGAATGCTACTAAGAGAAAGAGGAGTGCAATGAGTGAAGCTGAAATGGAGCTGGAAAGAGAAAGGCAAAAAGCTCAGGTTGACAAGGACATTGAAGAATACCTTGAAAGATTGAAAGAGAGACAGAATAAGGCCAGAGCTGAGGAAGCACTAAATGATAGAAGATTGGTTGTGCATGGTTCTAGGGTGGAAGCTGAGAAAGAAAAAGTAGAGGAGATAAAAAGACCAGAATCTGAGTCTGGTGGTGAAAATGTTGGAAAATTGAATGAAGAGACTGAAAAGGAGAGTGATACAATTAAGGGGGAGACTGTTAATGCTGATATGGGAGATATAAGGAAGGATGTTGGTGTTGAAAAAGATAAAAAAGTTGAAAAGAAAAGAAAGTCCTCCCAAGCTGTTCCTGTGCAAGTTGTGCCAACTCAAGCTGACCCAGCTCCCAAAGTACAAATTGATGAATCCTCATCTAGTGAAGACACAGCCACTCTGTCCCAGTTCATGATCAAGAAAAGAACAACAGAAGCTGGGTCAAGTGGTGTGAAGATCTTAACTGAGAAAGAAAAGGATTGGGAGATTGCAACTGAAACTGCTCCACAGCTTGGGGTAACAGTTGAGGTGGCATATAAAATGATTAAGGATGACAGATTAGAAAGAGAAAGAATTGCTGCAACTAAGTCTGATTCTGAAATTGCCAAGGCTGTTCAAGAATAATTAAATAAGGAAGATGAAGAAGATCTTGCAGCCATTGGTTCTAAAAAGAAAGTTGTGAGCAAAGGAAAAGGAAAAAAGAAAGTGGTGGTTCATTCTACACCATCACAGAAGGTTAAAGATGTGAAAGAAAGTGTGAAAGCTCATAATTGGTTTGATGCTTTGGAGAAAAGACAAATTACTGAAAAGATCCATTATAGAAGGCATCCAGAACTAATCCTCCAGGTTCTACTGAAAAGACGAAAAGGAAAGAACATTCCCAGCATAAGGTTTACAAGGAGAGGTTATGAAACCAACTGGGAAACCCATGATCTTGACAAACTGCTTGATCTAGGATACACAGAGTGGGTGGAACTACATAATACCATTACTGGTATATCTGGAGTTCACAAAGAGACAGTCTTGGAAGCCATTGAGAAGAAGTTAGCTGCTATTGTGAAGTACAAGATTGATATCTCTGGTCTTCCAAGACCAATTGCATATGATATGGATTATGAAGATGAGTCAGCTGAGCCACTGAAAAAGAAAAGAAGAAGGTTTGAAAAGATTGATGCTCCTGGAGGTGACCATTCAGTTTTTCTCCAAAACTTGTCTCCTTCAGAGTTGCTTGCACAATTATCTTCTGGTGCGATTGACAAGATTCTTGATAATCTTAATTTGTCTCTACCTACTGGTGTTGAAGATGCAAGATGTGGGAAGTTCATAACTGAACCTGAGCATGGGATGTACTTTGTAGATGCTAGAGGGAATTTGGTGTTTCAAAGGACTGCTGAACTAAAACAGGTACCATCTATGCACCTATTTACCTTATACAGATTCTGCAGAAACTTTAGTGAAGAAGGTAATGGGTATGAGCAGTTCCTTATAGATGAAGGGTTAGATAGGCAATTGGATGTGAGAGTTGCTCCATCATTTGAGGTTAAGCAAGAAGCTATTGAAATGCTTGGAGAATAGTGATGTAACATGTAATATCTTTGATTTATTCTCTATATATACAAAGGCAGTTGTACAAATCTAGTTTCTTGGTTAAAATTTCATATCAGATTGAAAAGAACCCAAAAGATTCAAAGGGTCACAAACTGTTAGTCATATTTTCGTTTGATTCTTTGTAAGCTGATAGTCAAAAGTGTAGTTGGGTTTTGTCATCATCAAATAGGGGGAGATTGTTGAGTCCCAATGTTTATTGTAATCAGACCTATAAACACTTAGTAATCTTTGGTTCT
>CM067170.1:121557934-121570816 GCA_034093135.1 Erigeron breviscapus | reverse complement strand
AATTGAAAGTGTGATCAATGGCCGGTGGTCTAATGGCGGAGCCACGGCTAGTTGGAATAGTTCGAACCCTCTCGCCATAGCGAGTGTCATTTGGATCCCTTGGTTGTTCGTCACCCATCTCTTCTTGCTTAACTTCTAAATGGAAAAATTCGTCTAAATAAAACCCTTCCTCGTCCGAATCAGGAGTGGGTTTAGCTATAGGTGAAAATGGTGTTGGTATTGGTGTTGTGGGTTCAGTGAAGTTAAACCGACGCCCTCTTGGTCTTCTCGGAGTAGACAAAGGACTATTCAAAGGTAGACCCGAAGAACGCAAGTTCATCAACTAAAGAAATATGCCTGCAAACACACAACTAACACAAACACGTCAAATGCAACTGTGATAAGAAAAGAAAACTAAACTAATAAAACAAGTAACTTTCTCACGCGTGAGAAAGGATCAAACCACTAAATTAACAACTAAATCGGCACACAATCCCCGGCAGCGGCGCCAAAAACTTGATGCGTGAAATCGAGTTTGTAAAATTTATAAATAAGTACCCACTAAAAACCGACTACTACACACTTTCAGGCAGTGGACCTGATCGCATATAGTATAGTAAGTAGTAAGTCCGAGATCGTTCGCGGGGATTGGTTTTGAAATAATTATTTACTAAAGTGGTTTTAGAATAAGGATGGAACCGTAGCCAAATCGCTACCTCACTTTGACAATTTGAAATTAAAGAAATTTAAATAACAAGACAATCGAAAGTAAAGAAAGTTCAAACAATATAAATAAAGATCATCCACTTCGAATTCACTTGACTTCAGTTATGATTGCACACGTTAAAGATCAAATTATTTAGAGTTGACAAGATAATCGTGAAAGGATAAAATGCTCGCGTGGTACCACCAACCGCTCACAAATCACCCAAACACCTAAGTTGCTAGTTTAATTACCCAAGCCGGTACCACCAATGCCTAGAAAATCTCCCCAACAATGAGTTTGCTTGATTATCCAATTACCAATTATGCCTATGTGAATGAAAACGTGGTACCACCAACCGTTTCTAAACACGTTTACCGATTAATTCCTATTATAGATTTGACATTCACCGTCATACCATGAACCGGTGACAAACGACCATAGACAATTGAATTGCAACGATAAACATATTCACCTAGTACCACTAACGATGAACACATAAACCATCAACATCAAAAGAATAAATCACAAGGAATTAATTGATAAAGATCACGACACAACGATAATTGAATCAACTCTTGAATAAATATTGCAATCATATCATTCGTCAAGTTTCATCAAAGTGGATGATTGGAAATCTAGCCACTCATGCTAAATTGAAAATAACAAACGAAATAGAAAGAGAACATATTGTACCAATGATTGTTGAATGTAAATTGCAAGACAAAAAATTAGATACGATCTAGATGGGTGTTCTTGAATCTTCAATGAATCCAATGATGAAATATGAGATGATCCTTCGAAGAATTCGCGGTAGAACAGCTCCTAGAAAGAAAATTTGATGATTGGAAAATAGGGTTTTTTTCTTTTTATACCTCCCAAAAATCTGATGCAAAGAGGCTGTAACCCTGATTTCCCCGAGCACTCACTGCGGCGCAGTGAGCATGGTGCGCTCCCACTGCGGCGCAGTGGCAGGTCCCTGGAATTATGTCCTTATGGTGACTGCGGCGCAGTGGGGTGTGAATACTCCCACTGCGGCGCAGTGGTAATCCACTGGAAATATTTTATTCTTGATCCAATTGCGACTGCGGCGCAGTGGGGCAGCATCCCTCCCACTGCGGCGCAATGAAAAGTCCCTGGAAATAATGTGTCTTCTTCATCAATGGCTGCGGCGCAGTGGGGCAGCATTCCTCCCACTGCGGCGCAGTCAAATCTTGCTGAAATCTTTGTTCTTCTTTATCAACATCTCTCGAACACTCGGATCAACATCTTGGCCTAAAATCGTCAGAAATGTACCAATTGACGCACAACCTGCTAAGAACCTGAAAGCACTAACAAACACCATAAACGCGCCAAATGCATACAAAATTGACTCAAAACATATACGAAAAAGGCCAATAATGATGTGGGCGATCTATATAAATTGGTCACATCAGGTTTAAAGATCCTGAAATCATTGGTCAGACCATTGCTGAAGCTGTGTCTGAAGCTGATCAGGTTGTTGAGTTAAAACCTAAAGAAAGTCTTGACTTGTCCAAACTGACCATCACCCAATCTGTGTCAGATTCAAAGGCTAAAACAAACAAGAATAGTTTAAAGAGAAATAAAAGAAAGGATAGAGATCACAGTGTTCCTAAAGAGAAAATAAAGCTTTTAAAGTGTAAGAAGTCTGGTTCTTTAGGAAATGAGTCACAAGCAAAATCTGAGTTTGTTTCAAGTAACACCAAATCTGATTCTGAAAAGATGATCTTAAAATATGTTGAGTCTAGAACTAATAAGGTGTCAATGAAAACCAATTTTCTTAAGAAGGTGTCTGATCCAAAAACTGTTGATCAAAGAAAACTGAGAGCTGAATGTAAGAAAGCTGGAATAGGCAAAGGTTTTGTTCAGAAGGAAACTATGAATGTTGCTAGAAAGAACTTTGAATCTGGTAAAGGACAGACCAAGCAACAATGGGTTTCAAAATGTGATAAGAGTCTGTGTTTAGTTTCTCAATCTGAGTCAGACCAGAAGGTCAGCTCTGGTGAACCCATCTTTGGATGGGTTCCCAAAAAGAACTAATCTCTTATCATAATTGCAGGGCAGTCATGACGATAATACCTGGCACTTGGATAGTGGATGTTCCAAGCATATGACCGGATGTAAGTCCCTACTATGTAGCTTTAGGATTCGCGTTGGTCCTAATGTTACTTTTGGAGATGATTCTCAAGGAAAGACTGAAGGTTTTGGTGTACTTTCAAATGGTCCTCTTACTTTCAGAAGAGTCTCATATGTTAATGGTTTGAAGCACAATCTGATCAGTGTGAGTCAGTTGTGTGATGCTGGTTATGAAGTGAGATTCAGGTTTGATAAGGGTATTGTTCTTGATTTAGAAGGCAATGTGGTTCTTATTGCAATGAGGGATGAGTCTTTGTATTCTTTTGACATGAGAAATCCAACTGTCACTAGAGAAATCTGTTTCATGTCAAAGTCTCAAGATGAGCTGAATTGGTTGTGGCATAAAAGGCTGTCTCATATGAATTTCAAAGACATCAACAAGTGTGTAAGAAAGAGTTGGTGTCTGGTCTTCCAGTGATCAATTATGAGAAGGACAAGCTGTGTGGTGCTTGTGAGAAAGGAAAGCAACATAAAGCTACTTTTAAGTCTAAAACATGCTCAACCATTGATAATTGTTTGGATCTGCTTCATATGGACTTATTTGGACCAATTAGTACTCCATCATTCACTGGAATGAGGTACTCTTGGTAATTGTTGATGAGTATTCAAGATACACCTGGGTTTTCTTTCTAAGACACAAGAGTGAAGCTGCTGACAGCATTATTCATTTCATCAAGCAAGCTAAAATTCTCTACAAAAGGCCTGTTAGGCAATTAAGAAGTGATAATGGTACTGAATTCAAGAATATCACTCTTAATTCATTCTGCAGTGAAAAGGGAATTTCACAAGTCTACTCAGCTGCCAGAACTCCTCAACAAAATGGTGTTGCAGAAAGAAGAAACAGAACTCTTATTGAAGCTGCCAGATCCATGATGGTTCAAAACAATGTCAAGTCTCATTTATGGGCTGAAGCAGTACACACAACTTGCTTTACCCAGAACAGATCCCTCATTGTGAAAAGACACCAGAAGATTGCATATGAACTTCTTAGGGGGAGAAAACCTGAGATTGGTTTCCTAAGAATGTTTGGAAGTCCTTGCTATATTCTGAATCAGAAAGACCATCTTGGAAAGTTTGATGAGAAATCAGAGTTTACAACAAAAGAACTAAAACAATTGAGAACTCTGTTAATGTAAGCATTGATGAAGGTTGTTCTAAGCCAGAGTGCTCTCCTCCTGAAGATAAAGACTTCAATTTTGAAGAACTGGTTGTACCTGAGAATGAGCCTCCAACTAATCCTCCAGTTGGAGCTGATAATGCTCAAACTCAGGGGGAGCAACTTATAGAAGAAGAAGAAGAAATTCCAATCTTTGAAAATGCCCAAGCTGATCCTGCTCCTACTGAAGTAATTGTTCAGAATCCATTAAATGACTCTCCAACTGGTTCAGACTCCTCCATTTCTGTCCAAGCTGATCAGCCTCTTCCTCAAGCTGATCATGCTGAACCATCTAATCTGAATCAGTCATTGTCCCAGTTACTAGATGGACAAAGAGTCATCCAATAACCAAATCATTGGTGATCCACTCTCTGGTGTGAAAACAAGAAGAAAGGCAACAGGCAATTTCTGCATGTTTGTCAATTTTGTAAGCAAGGTGGAACCAACTGAGGTTGATGAAGCTCTGGAAGATCCTTCTTGGGTAAATGCAATGCAAGATGAGTTAACACAGTTTGAAAGAAACAAGGTTTGGGAACTTGTTCCAAGACCTCATCACAAGACTGTGATTAGAACCAAGTGGGTCTACAGAAACAAAATGGATGAAAGGGGAGTTGTGACCAGAAATAAAGCAAGATTGGTAGCTCTTGGTTACAGACAAGAGGATGGAATTGATTATGATGAGACTTTTGCACCAGTGGCAAGATTAGAGGCAATCAGAATGTTCTTGGCCTTCTCTGCACACAAAGGTTTCAAAGTCTATCAAATGGATGTGAAGAGTGCATTTCTTAATGGAAAATTGGAAGAAGAAGTCTATGTTGAACACCTCCTGGTTTTGAAAACTCAAAGTTTCCTGATCATGTGTTCAAGCTTGACAAGGCTCTCTATGGGTTGAAGCAAGCTCCAAGGGCATGGTATGACACTTTGTCTAAATTCTTATTGACTAATAACTTCAAAAGAGGTAATGTTGACAAGACTTTGTTTGTGAGAAAGTATAATGGTGATATCCTGCTTGTACAAATTTATGTAGATGATATAATATTTGGGTCTAGCAGTGAAAGACTTTGCAAAAAGTTTTCTGAATTAATGTCTAAAAAGTATGAAATGAGCATGATGGGAGAATTAAACTATTTTCTGGGTTTACAAGTTAAACAGACTAAAAATGGAATTTTCATAAACCAAGAAAAATATGTTAAAGATCTCTTAAACAAATTTGGTTTTAGTGACTGCTCACCTATGAAAACTCCTATGGGAACTGGTGATAAGCTGGATGAAGATAAAAATGGCAAATCTGTTGACATACAGCTTATAGGGGTATGATAGGATCATTACTTTACTTAACTGCTAGTAGACCAGAAATTATGTTTGCTACATGCCTTTGTGCAAGATATCAAGCTAGTCCTAAGGAATCTCATATTAAAGCTGTAAAAAGAATCTTTAGATACCTTAAAGGTAGTCCCAATCTGGGTCTTTGGTATCCCAAAGACTCAGGATTTGATCTAATTGGCTATTCAGATTCTGACTTTGCAGGCTGTAAGATTGACAGAAAAAGTACTTCAGGAGCTTGTCAATTGCTTGGCAATAGACTTGTAAGCTGGTCCAGCAAGAAGCAGCATTCAGTTTCTATCTCCACTACAGAAGCTGAATATGTTGCTGCAGGAAGTTGTTGCTCTCAAATTCTTTGGATGCAATACCAGCTTCAAGACTATGGTGTCACTGCAACAAAAACTCCAATCTTTTGTGACAGTACCAGTGCCATAGCAATTTCAAACAATCCTGTGCTTCATTCAAGGACCAAGCACATTGATATAAGATATTCATTTCATCAGGGATCATGTAATGAAAGAAGATGTTGAACTCCACTTCATTCCAACAGACAATCAGCTTGCTGACTTGTTCACAAAGCCATTGGATGAATCAAGGTTCAACTACCTCATAAGTAAGCTAGGTATGCTTAATTTGTAAAATGTAGTGAGCTAAGTAATAGCAAATCTGACTCCTTAGAGTTATACTAAAATTTTGAGGGTAAGCTGTGTCAGACCCAGACTACCCTTTCACACTTGGTGTATTTCAAGTGAAAGAGGGTAAGCTGAGTCTGGCCCAGCTTCGTGGTTATTTTTGTTATTAAATATCTCAGTGCGTTTTATTACTTTCATTATTTTATTTAGTGTACTTGTTGATCCTATTAGAGTGTGACACGTGTAGTGGTCACAGCCGGTTACTGAAAAAGTACCACCACTACTTGTTGATCCTCCAATCAAAAACTTTCTCTCTCCAACTTTTTCAAACGGGATATTTTGAGTGTTTGTATTTAACTTTCATTTAACCTAAATCCCAAATCACTTGTTCATATTTTTCTAAATCAATTTTTCTCTCTAATCTGATTACTGTTTTATTAAATTTAATTTCTTCTAAAAACTGTTTTCAAAATGGCATCATCATCTGTTTCTATTCATACTAATGATTCTCCATCTAGTTCTGAACCTGAAAGTCAATACCCAGCTCCGATAAGCGCCAATAAGCTTTCACCTTATGTGGTGGGAAATAAGGTAGTAGTGGTTCCGGCTGATCTTGATACTGGTAAAATCAAGATTGGCAGTCTGGTTTATGCCAATATTCATCCTCCTTCATGGGCAAAAGGATACGATGAGATTGTGGCTTTCTTATGGCATCATCCATTCGGAAAGGTGATGATTGAGAAGCCAGACTGGGTGTTTCAAGATTTACTTTGTGAATTTTGGGCGAGCTGTGTTGTGAAACAGAACAAGAAAGGAGATGCTGCAATCTATGGCTCAATCCTCAACGGTAAGAAAAAGGTATATATTTCTTATGAGAGGCTTAGGTCTGCTTTTGAGCTGTCTTATATGCCTAATGATGAATATGATAATGTTGTGTCTCATAGTGAAGCCAAAAATGTTTTACAAGAAGTTGGATATACTGGTCCATTGGCTTCAGTAGTTAAAATGAAACATTTAACTGGTATTTGGAACTACTTATTGAGCACAATTTCGAAAACCTTACAAGTAAAGGCAGGCAGCTTTGATCAGCCTAATGTTCTAGAATTGCAGATTTTTCATGCAATGGTCACTATGACCAGAATAGATTTTGCTCGCTTAATATTTAAGGACCTTGTTGATCGCGTTCATAAGAAGAGTCTTACCATACCTTATGGTAGGATGCTTGCTCTTATCATTAAGGCAATACTTGACAATGATTCCAGTCTGGCAACTGGTCAGACTGTGGAGTGCAAGTCTAACAATAACAACATCTTCAATAGTCCCAAGGTATCTGTGCAGGGTCTGACCCGAGCAATGCAGATCTACCTTGATTTTTGCAGGAAAAGAGAAGAGGAACAAGAAGCACTTGGGGAAGCTGTCCCTTCTTCGACGCGATCTGAGTCTGACACTCAATCTGCTAATCAGGGGGACCCAGGTACACATGCTTCTGAACACTCAAACTCTTCTGAATCTATTCAACATTCTACTCCTACAAAAGAGGGTGAAGGGTTGGCCAAAACATCAGCCACCCTAGCCACACCTTCGTCCACTCGTTCAAAATCCGATTCTAAAAGACCCCTTGTTGAGGACTTAGTACCTCACAAGGCCAAAAAGAAATCTGTGTCAGCTTCTGGGGTTGATAATGCAACATCTTCTCTTGAGATCCCCCAAGGTGCAGTGGAAGCTAAGGAACGTTCCAAAGTTGTCCCTGTCACCAAAGCTGACAAGCCGAAAACGCCACGCCCATCTGCACTCTCCCAAAAGAGTGTAGACGAGTTAAAGGGAACACCTACTGCTACCTAACCCTCCAAACAGGGTGAAGGTATTGAAAGAAAGACCTCCTCCCAAGGTCACACTGTGTCTAAACCGAATTCGCCATCATCAGCCTCCCAAAAGGTTGATGATATCATTAAAGGGGTAACAGAGGATCTAGCCCAGATCCAAAGTGAGTCAGAGTCAATGCACATCATTTCTGAGGATGGTCAGCCAAAGGAGAGAAGTATCGAACGCATTGGTGACACTGCTTCTCCTCCCCAAGCTGATCAGACTCCTTCTATCTTACACTCTGAGTCTGCAAAGGCTGTCAATGCCCCTTCTATGTCACAAGGAGGGGTACAGGCCTCAATTCTCCCTAAGGATACTTTGGTGCAACAACACACCTCTGTTGAAGGGCAATCAAATGCACAAAACATTACACCTGTAGAGTCTGTGTCTGCATCTGTCCTCGGACAGAGGGATTCTGCAGGTTACTTGGCTGTCTTTAAGGCAGTCATGTCAGCCCCTTGTGCAACAAAGGGAACCATTGATGGTCCTCACGATGTCAATGAGAATCTGATCACTATCTCCGGAAGTGATTCTTCATTCGATGATGAGTTTGCCCATCCATCCTCAAGGGATGCTCTGATGGAAGATGCTAGTGGAGGAGTTGATCAAAATCTAGATCAACACATTCCCACTGGCCCTCAGCCTGAATTAAACGTTAATTTTCTCAGGCTGACCAACTCATCATCAATTCTGACAGATCCACTCATGAGACTCACTCTCATGAGCAAATGTTCCAAAACTCCTTAAACCTCCACCCCCTTCTAAATATGCCCAATGACCCTGATATTAAGGATTGCAGGCTGCTCTTTCCAGAGTCAGTGGCCTTTAAGCCAACTGCAAGTTCTTCCCAAGCTGCCACTATCTCATTTTTAGATGTGGTGGGTCAGCTCACTGAGTTCATTTCAACCTCTAAGGTTGAGAGCTCAAAGCTGACCGAATGCTTGGAAAAGATCCAAAAGGATCAGGATTTGACGGATAAGAAGGTGGATAAGCTGAGTCAAGATTAGACTGCATTGGAAGAATATGTTAAGAAAGCAATTGATTTGATGCAGCAGAACCAGAGCAAGCTGACAGAGTCTCTTGATAGTCTTACAAAGGCAGTAAATGAAGAGAATGAAAGGAACAAGAGTACTCTGGGTCAGATTAAGAATGCAGCAACCAAGTTTAAAAGGGAAGTCACCATAGAACTTCGATCTGCAAACAAGTCACAAGCAGATTTCAAGAATGATCTGATTGAAGCTTCTAAGGGTGTTAAATACAAGATTGAACTCCTCCATGAGGATTATGTTGAGCTAAGAAGAGCCTGTTGTCTCACCAATGTCAAGATTGACTTGATCAACCAGGATCTCAAAGACTTCCTTGTTACTCCAGTGAGCTCTTTCCCTGCTGATGATGACAAAAAGGGGGAGAAGAATGCTACTAAGAAAAAGAGGAGTGCTATGAGTAAAGCTGAAATAGAGCTAGAAAGAGAAAGGCAAAAAGCTCAGGTTGACAAGGACATTGAAGAATACCTTGAAAGATTGAAAGAGAGACTAAATAAGGCCAGAGCTGAGGAGGCACTAAATGATAGAAGATTGGTTGTGCATGGTTCTAGGGTGGAAGCTGAGAAAGAAACAGTAGAGGAGATAAAAAGACCAGAATCTGAGTCTGGTGGTGAATATGTTGGAAAAACAAATGAAGAGGCTGAAAAGGAGAGTGATACAACCAAGGG
Source organism: Erigeron breviscapus (assembly GCA_034093135.1). Taxonomy (NCBI): domain Eukaryota; kingdom Viridiplantae; phylum Streptophyta; class Magnoliopsida; order Asterales; family Asteraceae; genus Erigeron; species Erigeron breviscapus. The sequence goes on along the minus strand of CM067170.1, from coordinate 121,561,292 downwards.
GGAGACTGTTAATGCTGAAATGGGAGAGATAAGGAAGGATGTTGGAGTTGAAAAAGATAAGAAAGCTGAAAAGAAAAGAAAGTCCTCCCAAGCTGATCCTGTACAAGCTGTGCCAACTCAAGCTGACCCAGCTCCCAAAGAACAAATTGATGAATCTTCATCTAGTGAAGACACAGCCACTCTGACCCAGTTCATGATCAAGAAAAGAACAACAGAAGTTGGGTCAAGTGGTGTAAAGGTCTTAACTGAAGTAAAGAAAAGGATTGGGAGATTGAAACTGCTCCACAGCTTGGGGTAACAGTTGAGGTGGCATATAAAATGATTAAGGAGGACAGATTAGAAAGAGAAAGAATTGCTGCAACTAAGTCTAATTCTGAAATTGCCAAGGCTGTTCAAGAACAATTAAATAAAGAAGATGAAGAAGATCTTGTAGCCGTTGGTTCTAAAAGGAAAGTTGTGAGCAAAGGAAAAGGAAAGAAGAAGGTGGTGGTTCACTCTACACCATCACAGAAGGTTAAGGATGTGAAAGAAAGTGTGAAAGCCCATAATTGGTTTGATGCTATGGAGAAAAGAAAAGTAACAGAAAAGATCAACTATAGAAAGCATCCAGAACCAATCCTCCAGGTTCAACTCAAAAGAAGAAAGGGAAAGTCCATTCCAAGCATCAGGTTCACAAGAAAAGGATTTGAGACAAGTTGGGAAACTCATGATCTTGACAATCTGTATGAGTTAGGTTACACAGAGTGGGTTGAATTGCATGATATTCATTATGCCTGGAATTCATAGAGAGACTGTCTTGGAAGCCATTGAGAAAGAGTTGGCTGCAATTGCAAAATACAAGATTGATATCACTGGCCTTCCAAGACCAAAAGCATATGATTTGGATGATGAAGATGAGTCAGAAGACCCACTCAAGAAGAAGAGGAGAAGAAATGTTAAGCTCAAAGCTCCTGAAGGTGATCACACAGACTTCCTCAGAAACTTGAACCCTTTAGAGTTTCTTGGGCTATTATCTCCTGATGCTCTAGACAGAATTCTAAGACATCTCAATCTGTCTCTTCCTGCTGGTGTGGCTAATGCAAGAAGTGGAATGCATATTACTGAACCTGAACATGGCATGTATTTTGTGGATACAAAAGGGAAACTTGTATTCCAAAGGACTGCTGAGCTAAAAGAGGTACCAACTATGCACCTTTTTACCTTGTACAGATTTTGTGTTACTTTCAGTGAACAAGGTAATGGGTATGAGCAGTTCCTTATAGATGAAGGGTTAGATAGAAAAGTAGATGTGAGAATTGCTCCATCTTTTGAAGTTAAGCAAGAAACTGTAGAGTTGATTGGGGAATAAAGTCTTATTGTAATACTTTGTATTTCTCAATATATACAAGTATTTGTACAAATTCAGTTGTCTTGTTAAAATTTCATATCAGATTGAAAAGAACCCAAAAGATTCAAAGGGTCACAAGTTGTTAGTCATATTTTCGTTTGATTCTTTGTAAGCTGATAGTCAAGTGTAGTTGGGTTTTGTCATCATCAAATAGGGGGAGATTGTTGAGTCCCAATGTTAATTGTAAATTTAATGATGACAAATCTGACCTATAAGCACTTAGTAATCTTTGGTTCTTGTAATCTGATCTGGGTCAGACTAAGCTGACACAGCTTACGATCTGTCTCTAACCCAGATCATGCTTCATACTTGTAATTGTAATATCTTATGGAAGCAAGTGTTTTTCAAGCTGCATCAACAATGTATTAGCATTCAGTCCAAGTCGAAGAGGAGGATTGAAGATAGAAGACCAAGATGTTAGTGGAAGACAGCTTGGGATTAGCAGTCAGCTTGGAAACACTTAGGCAGATTGGTGCTTTGACAAACGGCCCAATCTGTGTCTGACAATCAAGTGAAGATAACAACCTGGATTGAAGATAAGGACAAATGACGTGACTAGGAAGATTCCTAGGATCTAGGTTGGTGGTTGTTTTACATATGCGTGTCCATACTCCTATTGGTAGATGAAGAATGTGCGTCAGTACGTGGGGGACCACAAGTACCATGAAAGGCACGATTGATTATTCCTTCATCAACCACTGAATGAAGAACACGTAGTTGCAACGGACACCTAATGAGGGAGCGCTTTCGCCTATAAAAGCCTCATTCATGGATTGCATATGTGTGGCATTTTCCTGAGAATCATTCTTCACACAAGTTTCTCTGCTCTTACACACAGCTTAGTCTGTACGAGATCAGCTTGGGCTGATTCTCTTGAGCTGAAAACTTATTGATTGTTGTTTGTCATTTCATAGGGTTGTTTAGATATCTATAGGCTATCTTTATTCCGTAACAACCCTGTAATTCTTTGTATAGATTATTTCTTAATAAAGGATTACATTTGAAAACCACAATCTGTGTTCAAGAATGTTTCTATTTCTTTACTGCTTTACTGTTTTAATGATTCCTGCTCTTTACTTACTTGCTTAATATTCATAAACTGAATCTTAAAACGTTTTGTGTTAAAAGTTTGTAAAGATTAAGGAAAGTTGTATTCACCCCCCTCTACAACTGTTCTGTGTTCAATATACTTTGGTATATTGATACACCGTGGGACGTATCAGGATATTTCTTAGGTTATTCAGCCATTCGCAAGGCCTTCAGAGTCTATAACAAAAGACTGGAGAAGGTTCATGAGTCCATACATGTCACATTTGATGAGTCAAATGCAGCAATCAATAAAAAGCCAACCCTTGATACTCCCCCAGTAACTCCAATTGTCTTCTGTGAATCTGATCCTATCAACTACAAAGATTCAGAAGACACAGTTTCCAAGTCATCCTGATCTGGAACCTGTTCAGATTAAGAAACCCACCAGTAGTACTCCCTTCTATCCTTCAATAAGCTTCAAACTACCCTCTGAACTTATTATTGGATCAGATGTTCGTACTACTCCCCTAGTATTAGATTCAGTTGAAACTGAACCAGTTCTCTAGGAAATGCCTTCAAATGAGGAATTTCATGATGCACATCATGATCTTAATGACTCTGATGAAGATGTGGAGATAGTTTATGAAGAACCTTGGGTGCCAGTTGATAATGATTCAACTGGTACACCCCAACTAAATTCTTGCACTGATATTGTTATACATAACAATCCTGGTCAATACTCTAGGTGGTTAAAAGCACATCCTATTGATCAAATCATAGGAGACTCCAGTAGAGGGGTTCAGACCAGAAGAGCCTCCAGTGAACAATATTTATATGTCAGCTTCTTATCACTGATAGAACCAAAGAAGATTGACGAGGCTATGGAAGATCCAAGCTGGGTGATAGCTATGCAAGAAGAGCTACACCAGTTTGAAAGGGAAT
>CM067170.1:121462907-121556934 GCA_034093135.1 Erigeron breviscapus | reverse complement strand
AGCAAGATTCCCTTTTGTATCCACAAAATACATGCCATGTTCAGGTTCAGTAATATGCATTCCACTTCTTGCATTTTCCACACCAGCAGGTAGAGACAGATTAAGATGACTTAGAAGTCTGTCTAGAGCATCAGTAGATAATAACCCAAGAAACTCTGAAGGGTTCAAATTTCTGAGGAAGTCTGTGTGATCACCTTCAGGAGCTTCGAGCCTAACATTTCTTTTCCTCTTCTTCTTGAGTGGCTCTTCTGACTCTTCATCATCCAAATCATATGCTCTTGGTCTTGGAAGGCCAGTGATATCAATTTTGTATTTCACAATGCAGCCAACTTCTTCTCAATGGCTTCCAAGACAGCCTCTTTGTGGATTCCAGGCATACCAGTGATGTGGTCATGCAACTCAACCCATTCTGTATAACCTAGATCAAGCAGCTTGTCAAGATCATAGGTTTCCCAGTTAGATTCAAAACCTTTCCTTGTAAGCCTTATGCTTGGAATGCTTTTTCCTTTTCGTCTTTTCAAAATAACCTGATGGATTGGTTCTGGATGCCTTCTATAATGGATATTTTCAGTTACCTGTCTTTTCTCCAAGGCATCAAACAACTATGGGCTTTCACACTCTGCCCCACATCTCTAACTTTCTGTGATGGTTTTGAGTGAACCACCATTTTCCTCTTTTCTTTGCCTTTGCTTACAACTTTCTTTTTAGTACCAATGGCTGCAAGATCTTCTTCATCTTCTTTATTCAATTGTTCTTGAACAGCCTTGGCAATTTCAGAATCAGACTTAGTTGCAGCAACTCTTTCTCTTTCTAGTCTGTCTTCCACTACCAACTTATAAGCCTGTTTAATTGTCATTTTGAGTCCAGGTGCATTTTGAGCAGCCAGCTCCCAATCTTTTTCTTCTTGGGTCAAGACTTTCAAACCACTTGACCCAGCTTCAGTTTTCCTTTTCTTCAATTGAAACTGAGACAGAGTGACTGTGTCATCACTTGAAGAAGATTCAATGTTTACTTCTTTGGGAGCTGTGTCAGTTTGCACAGCTTGTTCAGGCACAGCTTGCACAGGGTCAGCTTGGATAGACTTCATCTTTCTTTTCAATTTTTCAACTCCAACATCCTTCCTTATATCTTTTTCAACCACAACTTCCTTCCTTATTCCTCCAGTTACTTTTTCAACACCATCAGTGGTCTCCCCCTCAATTGTATCACTCTCCTTTTCAACTCTTCATTCACATTCTTTGTACCACCAGACTCAGATTCTGGTATTTTTATCTCTTCTTCCTTACCAACCACATTAGAACCATACACAATTATCCTCCTATCAGCCTGGTTATTTCTTTGTCTCACCCTTTCAAAATAAGCTTCAATGTCCTTGTCCACCTCAGCTCTTTGCCTTTCAATTTCTGCTTTATTCATTTCACTTCTCTTTTTCTTAGAAGTGGAGCCCTTCTCCCCCTTGGTATAATCCTTCTCCCCCTTTTTGTCATCATCACCAGGAAAAGAACTCACAGGAGTGGCAAAGAAGTCTGGAATTCGATTGTTAAGGACATCAATCTTTACATTTGTAAGACAGCAGGCTCTTCTCAATTCAGCAAAATCATTATGGAGAAGTGCAACCTTGTTCTTGAAACTAGTTGAGGCTTCAATCAAATCCTTCTTGAAATCTGCCTGTGACTTATTAGCAGCTTGAAGCTCAACAGTTACTTTCCTTGTGAATCTGGTTGCAACATTTTCGATCTGACCCAGAAACCAACAACCACCAAACCCCCCACCCACCCCCCCCACCCCCCCCCCCACCCCCCCCCAGAGTCCCTTTGTTCTTTCCATTTCTTCATTGATTTTCTTAGTTAGACTTTCAAGGGACTCTGTCAGCTTCTCTTGGTTCTTTTGCATAAGGTCAACTGCTTTCACAACACTCTTTAAGTGCAGTCTGTTCCTTAGACATTTTATCCACCTTCTTATCCGTCAATTCTTGATCCTTTTGGATCTTTTCCAAGCATTCAGTCAGCTTTGAGTTCTCAACCTTGTGAGTTGATATGACCTCAGTGAGCTGACCCACCACATCTGAAAATGAGAATGTGGGAGCTTGGGAAGGACTTGCAGTTGGCTTAAAAGCCACTGACTCTGGAAAGAGCAGCCTGCAATCCTTAATTTGGTTAATTGGGGAATATAGAAGGGGGTGGAGGTGTAAGGAGTCTTGGAACATTTGCTCATGAGAGTGAGTCTCATGAGTGGATCTGTCAGAATTGATAATGAGTTGATCAGCCTGAGAAAGATTGACGTTTGATTCAGGCTGATGGCTAATGGGAATTGGTTGATCTTGATGATGATCAACCCTCCACTAGCAACTTCCATCAGATCATCCCTTGAGGATGGATGGGCAAACTCATCATCGAATGAAAAGTCACTTCCGGAGATAGTGACTATGTTCTCATTGACATCGTGAGGACCATCAATGGTTCCCTTTGCTGCACAAGGGGCTGACATGACTGCCTTAAAGACAGCCAAGTAACCTACATAGTCCCTCTGTCCAAGGACAGATGCAGACACAGACTTTGCAGGTGTAATGTTAAGGGTAGAGGATTGCCCTTCAACAATGGTATGTTGTTGCACCAAAGTATCATGAGGGAGAATTGTGGCCTGTACCTCTTCTTGTGACATAGAAGAGGCATTGGCAGCCAGTGCAGACTCAGAGTGTATTAAGAGAGTCTGATCATCTTTGGGAAAAGCAGCAGTGTCACCTTGGCGTTCGATACTACTCTCCTTTGTCTGACCATCCTCAGATTGTACGTGCACAGACTCTGACTCTTGGATCAGGGCTAGATCCATTGTTATCCCTTTAATGATATCATCAACCTTTTGGGAGGCTGATGATGGCGATTTCGGCACAGACTCAGTATGACCTTGGGAGGAGGTCTTTGTTTCAATACCTTCACCCTGTTTGGAGGGTTGGGTAGATACGGTTGTCCCTTTTATCTCGTCTACACCCTTTTGGGAGAGTGTAGATGGGCGAGGTGAATTCGGTATGTCAGCTTGGGTATCAGGGACAGCTTCGGAACGTTCCTCAGCTTCCACTGAACCAGGTGGGACTTATTAATGGTTTTGGAGTTGAAATTTTACCCACCAAAGCTGACACAGATTTCCTTGTGGATCTTTTCTTTTTCACAATGCGAGGCACTAAGTCCTCAACACTGGGTTGTTTTGAAGCTGATTTGAATTGGAGTGAGGGTACGGCTAGAGTGGCTGATGATGTGGCCAACCCTTCACCCTCTTTTGAAGGAGAAGAATGCATAGATCCAGAAGAGTTTGAGGGTTCAGAAGCATGTGTACCTGGGTCCCCCTGATTGGTAGATTGAGTGTCAGACCCAGATCGCGTCGAAGAAGGGACAGCTTCCCTTAATGCTTCTTGTTCCTCCTCTCTTCTCCTGCAAAGATCAAGGTAAATCTGCATTGCTCGGGTTAGACCCTGCACAGATACCTTAGGACTGTTGAAAATGTTAGAATTGATGGACTTGCACTCTACAGTCTGACCAATTGCCAGGCTGTAATCATTATCAAGGATAGCTTCAATAATGAGTGCAAGAATCCTACCATAGGGTATGGTAAGACTCTTTTTATTTACACGCTCAACAAGGTCCTTAAAGATTAAAGCAGCAAAATCTATTTTGGTCAAAGTGACCATTGCATGAAAAATTTGCAACTCTAGGACATTAGGCTGATCAAAGCTGCCTGCCTTTACTTGTAAAGTTTTTGAAATTGTGCTCAATAAGTAATTCCAAATACCAGTTAAATGTTTCATTTTAACAACTGAAGCCAGTGGACCAGTATATCCAACTTCTTGTAAAACATTTGGCTTCAGCATGAGACACAACAGGATCATATTCATCATCAGGCATATATGACAGCTCAAATGCAGACTTAAGCCTTTCGTAAGAAATGTATACCTTTTCTTACCGTTTAGGACTGAGCCATAGATTGCAGCATCTCCCTTCTTGTTTTGTTTCACAACACAGCTTGCCCAAAATTCACACAGGAGATCTTGAAACACCCAATCTGGTTTCTCAATCATTACTTTCCCAAACGGATGATACCACATGAAAGTAACAATCTCATCATATCCTTTTGCCCATGAGGGAGGATGAATATTAGCATAAACCAGACTTCCAATCTTGATTTTTACCAGTATCAAGATCGGAGGGAACAACAACTACCTTATCTCCAACCACATAAGGAGATAACTTATTTGCACTGATTGGAGTTGGAAAATGATTTTCAGATTCAGAAGAAGATTGAGAATTATTTGATGATGATGCCATTTTGAAAACAAATTTAGAAGAAAGTAAATTTAATAAAACAGTAATTAGATTAGAGAGAAAAAGAATTGATTTTATGAAAATATGAATAAGTGATTTGAAATTTAGGTTAGATTGATTGTTTATTTCAAACCCAAAATATCTGATTTGGAAATAGTGGAGAGAGAAAGATTTTGATTGGATGAACAACAAGTAGTGGTGGTACTTTTTCAGTAACCGGTATGGTCCACTACACGTGTCGCATCCCAATAGGATCAATACGTAAGCTAAATAAAATAATGAAACAAATTAAACGCACTGAGATATTTAATAACAAAAGTAACGACGAAGCTGGGTCAGACTCAGCTTACTCACTTTTACTTGATAAACATCAAGTATAAAAGAGTAGTCTGTGTCAGACACAGCTTGCCCTCAAAATTTTAGTAAAACTCTAAGGGGTCAGATTTGCTATTACTTAGCTCACTACATTTTACAAATTAAGCATACCTAGCTTACTTATAAGGTAGTTAAACCTTGATTCATCCAATGGCTTTGTGAACAAGTCAGCAAGCTGATTGTCTGTTGGAATGAAATGGAGTTCAACATCTTCTTTCATCACATGATCCCTAAAGAAATGATATCTTATATCAATGTGCTTGGTCCTTGAATGAAGTACAGGATTGTTTGAGATTGCTATGGCACTGGTACTGTCACAAAAGATTAGAGTTTTTGTTGCAGTGACACCATAGTCTTGAAGCTGATATTGCATCCAAAGGATTTGAGAGCAACAGCTTCCAGCAGCAACATACTCAGCTTCTGCAGTAGAAATGGAAACTGAATGCTGCTTCTTACTGGACCAGCTTACAAGTCTATTACCTAGCATTTGACAAGCTCCTGAAGTACTTTTTCTATCAATCTTGCAGCCTGCAAAGTCAGAATCTGAATAGCCAATTAGATCAAACCCTGAGTCTTTGGGATACCAAAGACCCAGATTGGGACTACCTTTAAGGTATCTAAAGATTCTCTTTACAGCCTTAAGATGAGATTACTTAGGACTAGCCTGATATCTTGCACAAAGACATGTAGCAAACATAATATCTGGTCTACTAGCAGTTAAATAAAGTAATGATCCTATCATACCCCTATAAGCTGTGATGTCAACAGATTTTCCATTTTTATCTTCATCCAGCTTTTCACCAGTTCCCATAGGAGTTTTCATAGGTGAGCAATCACTAAAACCAAATTTGTTTAAGAGATCTTTAACATACTTTCCTTGGTTTATAAAAATTCCATTTTTAGTCTGTTTAACTTGTAAACCCAGAAAATAGTTTAGTTCTCCCATCATGCTCATTTCATACTTTTTAGACATTAATTCTGAAAACTTTTTGCAAAGTCTTTCACTGCTAGAACCAAATATTATATCATCTACATATATTTGTACCAGCAGAATATCACCATTATACTTTCTCACAAACAAAGTCTTGTCAACATTACCTCTTTTGAATTTATTAGCCAGTAAGAATTTGGACAAAGTATCATACCATGCCCTTGGAGCTTGCTTTAACCCATAGAGAGCCTTGTCAAGCTTGAATACATGGTCAGGAAACTTTGAATTTTCAAAACCTGGAGGCTGTTCAACATAGACTTCTTCTTCCAACTTTCCATTAAGAAAAGCACTCTTCACATCCATTTGATAGACCTTGAAACCCTTGTGAGCAGAGAAGGCCAAAAACATTCTGATTGCCTCTAATCTTGCCACTGGTGCAAAAGTCTCATCATAATCAATTCCATCCTCTTGTCTGTAACCAAGAGCTACCAATCTTGCTTTGTTTCTGGTCACAACTCCCCTTTCATCCATTTTGTTTCTGTAGACCCACTTGGTTCCAATCACAGTCTTGTGATGAGGTCTTGGAACAAGTTCCCAAACCTTGTTTCTTTCAAACTGTGTTAGCTCATCTTGCATTGCATTAACCCAAGAGGGATCTTCCAGAGCTTCATCAACCTCAGTTGGTTCCACTTTGCTTACAAAGTTGACAAACATGCAGAAGTTGCCTGTTGCCTTTCTTCTTGTTTTCACACCAGAGAGTGGATCACCAATGATTTGGTCAATTGGATGACTCTTTGTCCATCTAGTAACAGGGACAATGAACTGATTCAGATTTGATGGTCCAGCATGATCAGTTTGAGGAAGAGGCTGATCAGCTTGGACAGGACTAATCTTGCCACTGGTGCAAAAGTCTCATCATAATCAATTCCATCCTCTTGTCTGTAACCAAGAGCTACCAATCTTGCTTTGTTTCTGGTCACAACTCCCCTTTCATCCATTTTGTTTCTGTAGACCCACTTGGTTCCAATCACAGTCTTGTGATGAGGTCTTGGAACAAGTTCCCAAACCTTGTTTCTTTCAAACTGTGTTAGCTCATCTTGCATTGCATTAACCCAAGAGGGATCTTCCAGAGCTTCATCAACCTCAGTTGGTTCCACTTTGCTTACAAAGTTGACAAACATGCAGAAGTTGCCTGTTGCCTTTCTTCTTGTTTTCACACCAGAGAGTGGATCACCAATGATTTGGTCAATTGGATGACTCTTTGTCCATCTAGTAACAGGGACAATGAACTGATTCAGATTTGATGGTCCAGCATGATCAGTTTGAGGAAGAGGCTGATCAGCTTGGACAGGAATGGAGGATCTTGCCACTGGTGCAAAAGTCTCATCATAATCAATTCCATCCTCTTGTCTGTAACCAAGAGCTACCAATCTTGCTTTGTTTCTGGTCACAACTCCCCTTTCATCCATTTTGTTTCTGTAGACCCACTTGGTTCCAATCACAGTCTTGTGATGAGGTCTTGGAACAAGTTCCCAAACCTTGTTTCTTTCAAACTGTGTTAGCTCATCTTGCATTGCATTAACCCAAGAGGGATCTTCCAGAGCTTCATCAACCTCAGTTGGTTCCACTTTGCTTACAAAGTTGACAAACATGCAGAAGTTGCCTGTTGCCTTTCTTCTTGTTTTCACACCAGAGAGTGGATCACCAATGATTTGGTCAATTGGATGACTCTTTGTCCATCTAGTAACAGGGACAATGACTGATTCAGATTTGATGGTCCAGCATGATCAGTTTGAGGAAGAGGCTGATCAGCTTGGACAGGAATGGAGGAGTCTGAACTAGTTGAAGAGTCATTAAATGGATTCTGAACTATGACTTCAGTAGGAGTAGGATCAGTTTGAGCATCTTCAAAGATTGGAACTTCTTCTTCTTCTTCTAAAATTTGCTCCCCCTGAGTTTGAGCATTATTAGCTCCAACTGGAGGATTTGTTGGAGGCTCATTCTCAGGTACAGCCAGTTCTTCAAAGTTGAAGTCTTCATCTTCAGGAGGAGAGCAAACTGGCTTAGAACAACCTTCATCAATGCTTACATTTACAGAGTTCTCAATTGTTTTAGTTCTCTTGTTGTACACTCTGTAGGCTTTCATCATTGTTGCATATCCAAGAAGGATACCTTCATCTAACTTCTCATCGAACTTACCAAGGTGGTCTTTCTGGTTTAGAATATAGCAAGGACTTCCAAACATTCTTAGGAAACCGATCTCAGGTTTTCTCCCCCTAAGAAGTTCATATGCAGTTTTCTGGTGTCTTTTCACAATGAGGGATCTGTTCTGGGTAAAGCAAGCTGTGTGAATTGCTTCAGCCCAGAAAAGAGACTTCACATTGTTTTGAGCCATCATGGATCTGGCAGCTTCAATAAGAGTTCTGTTTCTTCTTTCTGCAACACCATTTTGTTGAGGAGTTCTAGCAGCTGAGTAGACTTGTGAAATTCCTTTTCTCTGCAAAAAGAGTTAAGAGTGATATTCTTGAATTCAGTTCCATTATCACTCCTTAACAGCCTAACAGGCCTTTTGTAAAGAATTTCAGCTTGCTTGATGAAATCAATGATTGTGTCAGCAGCATCACTCTTGTGTTTAAGAAAGAAAACCCAGGTGTATCTTGAATACTCATCAACAATGACCAAGGAGTACCTCATTCCAGTGAATGATGGAGTACTAATTGGTCCAAACAAGTCCATATGAAGCAGATCCAAACAGTATGATGGAGTACTAATTGGTCCAAACAAGTCCATATGAAGCAGATCCAAACAATTATCAATGGTTGAGCAGGTTTTAGACTTAAAGGTAGCTTTATGTTGCTTGCCTTTCTCACAAGCACCACACAGCTTGTCCTTCTCATACTTGATCACTGGAAGACCAGACACCAACTCTTTCTTACACAGCTTGTTGATGTCTTTGAAATTCATATGAGACAACCTTTTATGCCACAACCAATTCAGCTCATCTTGAGACTTTGACATGAAGCATACTTCTCTTGTGACAGTTGGATTTCTCATGTCAAAAGAATACAAAGACTCATCCCTCTTTGCAATCAGAACCACATTGCCTTCTAAATCAAGAACAATCCCCTTATCAGACCTGAATCTCACCTCATAACCAGCATCACACAACTGACTCACACTAATCAGATTGTGCTTCAAACCATTAACATAAGAGACTCTTCTGAAAGTAAGAGGACCATTCGAAAGAACACCAACACCTTCCGTCTTTCCTTGAGAATCATCTCCAAAAGTAACATTAGGACCAGCGCGAATCCTAAAGTTACATAGCAGGGACTTACATCCGGTCATATGCTTGGAACAACCACTGTCCAAGTGCCAGGTGTTATCATCATGACTGCCCTGCATTTGCAATAAGAGATTAGTTCATTCTGGGAACCCATCTGGAGATGGGTTCACCAGAGCTGACCAAAGGGTCTGACTCAGATTGGGTCGTAGAACTTTGACTCTTATCACATTTGGATACCCATTGTTGCTTGATCTGTCCCTTACCAGATTTGAAATTCTTTTTAGCAACAACTAAGGTTTCCTTTTGAACAAAACCTTTGCCTATTCCAGATTTCTGACATTCAGTTCTTAATTTTCTTTGATCAACATTTTTGGGATCAGAAACATCTTTAAGAAAATTTGCATCAATTGAAACCTCACTAGTTCTGGACTCAACATATTTGGAAATCATTTTGTCAGAGTCAGATTTAGTGTTATTTGAAATAGACTCAGATTTGGTTTGTGACACACTTCCTTGAGAATCATCTCCAAAAGTAACATTAGGACCAGCGCGAATCCTAAAGTTACATAGCAGGGACTTACATCCGGTCATATGCTTGGAACAACCACTGTCCAAGTGCCAGGTGTTATCATCATGACTGCCCTGCATTTGCAATAAGAGATTAGTTCATTCTGGGAACCCATCTGGAGATGGGTTCACCAGAGCTGACCAAAGGGTCTGACTCAGATTGGGTCGTAGAACTTTGACTCTTATCACATTTGGATACCCATTGTTGCTTGATCTGTCCCTTACCAGATTTGAAATTCTTTTTAGCAACAACTAAGGTTTCCTTTTGAACAAAACCTTTGCCTATTCCAGATTTCTGAACCAACTTAATTGGCTTAGAGTTCGTACCTTTGGTTTGGACTTTGGGTGGTGAAGGAGGCTGATAACAAGGCTCCATAGCACATACTTCAGCTATGGCTATGGCCCTGTCATAATCACCATCAAAAATAGCTTGGATCTGATGAGGTATTTGGACATTGACACACTTTGCAACTCTTTTTGAACCAATACACCATGATTCAGTAATTTGTTTAATTTTCAAAAACTTTTCTTCTGCAGTCTTAGCTTCTTTTACTAGAATAGAGTTCAATTGCTTTTGTGCTTTGACTTCAGACTTAAGTTTTTCAATGGTGTGATTTTTGGCACTGACATCAAGTTTCAACATATGAATTTCCTTCTTAAGTTCTTGATTAAAGTGTTTTTGCAAAAGGACCTCATCACCAAGTTTGTTCAGTCTGGACAGTTTATCATAATCAGACATATTAGAGAAAGAAGTTACCTCAGGTGGAGCAGTCTGACTGGTGGATGCCTGGTGAGCTGACTCTGACTGCTGTTGCATACTGGCCAGATCTTCAGCAAATCGTCGAGTAGCTTCTTTAGCCATGTAACATTTGGCATCTTTGTACAACTCATCATCAGATGATGTAGCACTTTCAGCCCAGTCTTTGGCTACCAGACTTTTCTCATTTTTGTTCACCTTCTCAGTCAGCTCAGCTATTTGTGCTTTCAAGGCTTTGTACTTAGTCTTGAGTTTTGAGTATTTTTCACCTCTTCCACCTTTGGCTGGCACAGCTTGAGCAGTTTCTTTGGATCTACAATCACCAGCCATATGTCCAGTTTTGCCACACTTGTAACAAGTGACTTTGGACATATCAAAAGGCTTCTTGGCTCTATCAGCTTGGCCACTTCTTCCCTTTCCTTTAAACTTGTTAAAGGATCTCCTTCTGATCCTTTCAGCCAACATAGCTACCTCATTAGCCAGTTCATCACCATCAGATTTCTCATATTCAGATTCAGCACAAACAGAATTATGGTTAGACATCACAGGAATATCATCATTTACATATGGAATGATCTCATTGCTAACAGAATTAGGGTGTTCAGTCATGGAAGCAACAAATGCAGCAGCAGGCTGACTATAAGAATCACCCATAGCTATTAATTTTTCTGCCTCTGAACACTCTTGGTTATGAAGCAAACCAAAGAGTCCAGGGAGATCAAGATCATTGTAAACAGCACTTAATTTAACAGATGAAATATAATTGTTCCATTTAGGAGGTAAAGAATCAAGAAATTTGCTCTTTAAAACACTATTATTCTTATAAATTCCAACAGCAGCTAAATCATTAACCAAAGCGTTAAAGCGGGTATGAGTGTCAGTTAAGGATTCATTTCTCAAAGAGAAGAATCTCTCATACTTCCTTGTTAAGGTAGTTATGGTGGACTCCATGGAAGTAGAACAACCCTCAAACATGACAGTCAATGTACCCCACATTTTCTTTGCTGTAGAACACAATTTTATTGAATGATAAAGGTCTTTGGGTACAGCCTGGACAATGAAATTTCTGGCCTTCACGTCCAAGTTAGCCAATCTCCTATCCTCATCCCCCCAATCTGCCTTATCCTTTACTATGGATTTAACTGTGGCAGGAATGGTTGGATGACCTTCCCTAACCACAGCTTCAACCACTACAGTCTGTGTAGGAACATAAGGACCATCCTGAAGGATGTCAGGCATATTGTTATCGATGGATTCAAGGAACAAAGACATTCGACCTTTCCACCCACTGAAATCATCTTTGTCAAACATGGGTGGTCTGGTTGAAGAACCATTATCAATAAAAGATGACATAAAGCTTTACTATAATGAAAATATGCAAGGATCAAGTCAAGTTAATTCTCAACCACCGCTCTGATACCAATTGATACGTCCCACGGTGTATCAATATACCAAAGTATATTGTACACAGGATAGTTGTAGAGGGGGGTGAATACAACTTTTCTCGAACTTTACAAACTTTTAAGCAACGTTTTAAGACTCAAAATACTTAATGCATGTAAAGAACAAGAATCATTAAAACAGTAAAGCAGTAGAAAATAAAAGCATTCTTGAACACAGATTGCGGTTTTCAAATGTAACTCTTTATTAAGAAATAATCTATACAAAGAATTACAGGGTTGTTGCGGAATAAAGATAGCCTACAAATATCTAAACAACCCTATGAAATGACAAACAACAATCAATAAGTTTCAGCTCAAGAGAGTCAGCCCAAGCTGATCTCGTACAGACTAAGCTGTGTATAAGAGCAGAGAAACTTTGTGTGAAGAATGATTCTCAGGAAAATGCCACACATATGCATACAAGGAGTGTTGCTTTTATAGGCGAAAGCTCCTCGTCACTTGGTGTCCAAATCAACCACGTAGTCTTCTTGTATTGGACGATCAGAAGAATAAACAATCGTGCCTTCATCGTACTTGTGGTCCCCCACGTACAGCTGCACATTCTTCATCGTCCAATAAGAGTGTGAACACGCATATGTAAACAACCACCAACCTGGATACTAGGAATATTCCTAGTCACGTCATAGTCCTTATCTTCAATCCAGGTTGTTATCTTCACTTTGATTGTTGACACAGATTGGGCGGTTTGTCACGGCACCAATCTGCCTAAGTGTTTCCAAGCTGACTGCTAGTTCCAATCTGTCTTCCACTAACAGTTTGGTCCTCTATCTTCAATCCTCCTCTTCGACTTGGATTGAATGCTTTAATGTTGTTGATGCAGCTTGAATAACACTTGCTTCCATATAGTATTACAATTATGAACATGAAGCGTGATCTGGGTCAGTTACATATCGCAAGCTGTGTCAGCTTAGTCTGACCCAGATCAGATTACAAGAACCAAAAGATTACTAAGTGTTTATAGGTCAGATTTGTCATCATTAAATTTACAACAAACATTGGGACTCAACAGTTACCTGGTCAGTGTCATCTTTTGCTTGCAACTCGGCAATAATCTCTTGATCATCACAAACCTTGGCCACAGTATACACATGATAATCCTTCTCAAGATTGTAATTTGCAACGGTGATTTTGAAAGCAAGATGTTTCTTAATCAGCATATTTAGCTCATGAGGAAACACATCAACATCACCTGCCCTAAGTTGTCTCTCTCGGATTTCATTTGCAGACAAACCAAGTATTTTAGCTACATCTTTGTCGAACATGACAAAAGAGACAGAGCCAGTCTGATCTTGCACCCTAAACTGGACCTTGAACCTGAGAAAAAGAGAGAAAAACATATATTAAGAAACAATTACTCCAAAACAATTAAAACCACTCAACTATAATACCAATGGAAATTTTTAAAAAAAATAATAATACTTTGGTATGAAAGACTTTGCAACGTCTTTGCAAGTGAGACACCAGAGGCTATCAATTGGAGCTTCAAGAAAGTGAGCTGGAATTTCATCAGACTGTTCCAGATACAGTTCCTTACTTAATGACTTCCTGTTATGTTGCCTACATGCTACGTAAAACCAACCAAATTCTTCTTCAATCATTCTTATTGTAGCAACCACCACATAACTTGTTTCCTGTTTGAACAAAAACTATTTTCTGTGAGTAAATAGGCAATAAGTTTTAAAAACGAAATTTATATGGACACCCTGAATGCTAACCTTCACAGCCTCACTTATCTCGTCTACATGTTTTATTTCAGTGTTGATAACAAATTCAGTATGAAAGGGATAGACTCTTTGAGACGTTAATATGGTTTGAGAAGAACCACCCTCTCTTAATATAAGGCTGATACATATAAAAGAATAACATAATCAGTACTAAGAGAACAGAATGAGTTTATAAAACGATTTATACATCAGCTATGTACCTCCGCCTCATGTCATTGACAACATCAAAGTCTGGGTTAAGGAAAACCCTGGTTCCATACATGTCATTTTGGACATTTGTTTCTCCTAAAGATAACAACACTTATAGTTATGTTTTAACTGCAGAATATGGTCTATATATGTGAATAAGTTATAGAATTTGTCTTACTGTTAAATTTCTTAATCTTTGCATGCTGGAGGATACACATAACCATCTCAGTAGATTTGTTTGTGGCTATGAATTTGTTTATCTGATCCGCATATGTTCCCCAGACAGTGCATTTAAGAACGGTTCCTCTATATAGAAACACAAGCATATCAAATAAATTGCTTAAAAGGAACATGATTATGAATATAATCTATTTTATACCTTAAAAGGAATTAACATTTAATTGGGGCCTCATTAAATAGAGATGATGAATTAATGTATATGATTAGATTCTACTATTGAAACATTCTTTTTACCAATGATTATCTAACCAATTAAAGGTAAAAAACACATTAATAGCATTCATACAAAAATCTATATTAGGCAGCATAATATCTCTCAAGCTATCACTTTGAATCATAAACTGAAAACAAACTTAAAAAGGGGAAACAGTGGCCAACTTTGTTACTTACTCTAGGTCCTGAACTTCGAAACTGACCCTCCTGCTTTCTTTGTCATTGGACTTGAAGATGTCAAGGTCACCACACCATGCTATTTTACCAACAACATCTATAAGAAAAACATACAAGAATTTTTAATTTGTTTTTACTGAAACTATACAAAAGCCAAGCTGAAGAAGCACAATGAAACTGACTTACCAACAGTAAGTCTCTGGCGTGCCCTGTTCTGTAGAATATCAAGAAAAGGAACAAAATCGAAGCCATACAAATCGCCACAGAATGAAGTAACAGGCTGAACAGATGTACACTCAAAGAAGTTTATCTTCTGATTCAGAGGAACCACCTTATACCTATCTTTCTGTTCGCCAACACCAAACTTTCTTATCACATTAGTCTGGCATCAAACTCCTCTTCACAGTAGCCTGGATTTTCTTTCCCTAAAGAAAACAAATACATAAACAACTTTATATAACATAACGCCAATATATAAGAGATTAATTTACTACTAAATCAATTACCCTCTCATCGATAAGCATCATGTCGTACTTAAGGGTTTGCTCCCACATTCTAATAACTATGGCCTTCATATGCTAGAAATCGTTCCTCACACTCAAATCTTCCACAAAGCTCAAATTAGTTGCTTCCATGTTACAAATTAATGAAAAGAAAATATTAAGAAATAAGAACAATACAAAGTTTGATGAAAGGATATGTGGTTTAGATGCGTGATGTGTGAAATCTAGTTTTAAAATTTATAAACAAGAAATACCGATTAACTGATTACTACACACTATCGGGCAGTCTACCCGTTCGTTTGCAATATAGTTTAAAGGTAAGTCCAGGTCGAATCCACAGGGACTGTATAAGAAATAAGCGAGTTCTAAGTAGTTCAAAATGCTTTTAGGTTTTATGACCCTCGTCAGTTGTTTTGAAAATTAAACTAAAATAAAAGTAAACTAAAATGAACTGAAAAGATTTATCAAAAACAATAATATTAAAAGGTCATCTACTTCGACTCCATGATACATCAAATTCAGGTTGCACTTTGATTGAAAGACCAATTCAAATATGACGACTTATAATCGAGAACCAAACAAAGACTCACTCCGTACCCGTCAAGTTCGTTACTTTGTTTAATCCCCTTAATCAACTAGATCAATTACTCAAGACCGGTACCCCGAGACGCCTCTTATAACTTCACTAATTAACTAATTGTTTTGATTATTAAGATAACAATTATGCCTGTTGATTGTACCCAACCATTAACCCGTTAATTCTTATTATCAATTGATCCCCTTCTACCGTACCGTCATAGAAACGATTACTTATACCTAAGTAATCAAAATATCTCTTACCGAACCCTAGTTACCATTGAGATTAAGCAAGATCTATCCGAAATCAGAAGATAAATGATAAAGAATTAATAAGTTAAGATCACGACACAACGTTAAATCAAATCGTCTTGAATAATAAAAATAATGCAAGCATCATTCAATAGTATCACTTCATCTCAGTAGATGATTAAGTATTTAGCTACTCATAGTCATAAACAAAACACAAAGAGTAATTAAAAAGAGAGACATAATGTACCAATGTGTTTGATCTAACTAGAAAGCAAAGAAAAACGTAATCGAAAGCCTTGGATCTCACGAACAACTCCTTAGCCTTTGAGGACATAAAAGCTGCTGCAAAACCCTTTAATAAAACCCTAATTTCGTAAATAAGTGATAGTATATCGAATGGTAGGGTTTTGGTCTTCTATTTATAGGGTTTAGGAAAGTCTTGAATCTGCCGACTTAACATATGCGCCGCATGAAATGAGATTTCTGGAGTTTGGGTGCCCGTTGTGCGCCGCATGACCAATTGGTGTGCCGCATGCCACATGACCAGACCTTCTGCCTCAATTTCACTTTATATATGCGCCGCATACTTCTTCAGACTTCACAAAACTTGTGTTTTCCACTTGGTCTTCACACGAACTCGTCCTCGAACCTTCTTTATGCATCCAGAAGTCGTCTAAAAGCCATTTCTAACCATTTTGCACTCCTTGAACCTGAAATCACACAAACACTATGAAAGTATCGAATATTCGTGCATTTAACTCATAATTAATCATAAAAATGACTTACTAATGATGTGGAAATATGTATAATTATAGATACATCAATGCATTTATACAGACAAAATCAACAATCCTTTTCGTGTCTTCCAAGCACAAATTTGAAATTGGTCAAACGTTCAGAAATTTTGACATGCTTTTGATGGAAAAGTACAATAACTTAGTTGGCTTGGTGTAATCTCCCAACAAAGCCTGCATCTTTAATTAGAAAGTCGGTTTAAAACAAATAAAACACACTATAAGTTTGAATACTCCCTGCAAGAAAGTACATTTACATTAATTAACAAACTTTTAACTAAAGATTTACAATTAAAAAAAATACAAACCGTATGATTTTGCATGGGGAACTGAACTCATTTAATGATAAGGTTGCCTCTTTTCTCCCAAACTGCATAAGGTATGCAGCAGCTTTCAAATCCACCATTGAAAACGATGAAACCAGCTAATTGTAATCGAACCAAACTGTAATCCTTCTTCCTAACTAATTGATGAGGTCATTAGCAAAACACTTTTTCATATGAGTTGTCACGTGTAAGTTTTTAATTGGTCGACTATAGTTAATTACATGATTTGAACATTTTTACTAAGTTCGTGCACACAATAAAGGTTTCTGATAGTTCGAGCACACTATAACATTTCGTGCTTAATTAGTTACATTATGACATACTTAACCCTTTGATTTTCATGGGTTAATGTAACATCCCAAAATTCAAAAGGTTATTGTTTATATATAGATTATTCTTATATTATTATTATGTTTGGAAATTATACTAATTTATTAGTTATAAAAGAAAAGGTTAGAAAAAGGACTAGTTTTGTAAAGAAATGGGACCAGTTATGTTATGTTATTGGATGGAAGGACTAAAGCTGTAAAATTGTTTAAATTGTAGGGACTTAATTGCAAAATTCGTCCTTAACTTCCTAATAAGGATTAAGGAACCAAAATATATCATTTTTCCATCTTTTTGTGTGTGTTCTTGAAGGTGAAAACCCCCAATCCGAAAATCAAAGAAAAGAGAGAAGAAAATACATCAAATAAATAATATAATCAAAGAGATAACAATAATCTTTGAATAAAACCTATTTTTATGGTGGTGGTGTGGTGATTGCCGAATTTAAGAAAGCAAAAAGAGAGCAAATAGGTTGATTTTAGGTCTTGCATGGATGATTGAGTGTTTGAATTACATATCTACTTGAAGGTATAATCTTTATTTCAACTTCTTATGAATTAGGGTTTTATTGTTATAGATATTTGGGGATTGATGAAATAAATAATAAACCTAGTTTGAAAGTTAAATAATAAAGTTAGAATCTCATAATACATTGTTGGTAATGATATATAAAAGTATGTATGTGTATTTTCAAGAAGAAACCAATATTCATTTACATGTGTGATAGGAACTTGGTTAGTGATTGAATTGAGATGAGTTTTGGTATAATAATACTATACTACTTGATGTTAAAATCATGTTGAAAACAACCCCTAGTATATATATATTAAGTTAAGGTTATCAAATGGAAGTGTCATGAACTTGTTTGAGTTGATTTAAGAGTGTTTTTGTGCAAACTCGGATTTGGATCAGCAACTTTCATGGAAAATGTGTCATTTTAAAATGCTCATAACTTTCAAACCTAAATCCGTAGGAGTCGTGTAAGCTGTCGTTTGAAAGGTATACGAGTCAAGTTTCATATGAAATTTGTTTCATGTCCTAGTTCAAATTTTAAGTAAGTCAGATATGTTAAAACTTACAGCTGGTCAAATTTGACTTTACAGTGAAAAACAGACTCTGTAACTGTTTTTCAAACGAGTAGAACTCACTTGTAAGATTATTCATGTGTTGGTCACTAAAGATAAAATGTAGATATATGTGTAATCTTTAAGTGGCCAATGGAATCATGTAAAAAGATTGAGTAGAACTCAAGTAATGCTTGTCTGAAGTCAGTCTGGTCAATATGAAAATGGTTATTTTAGTATGAAAATGAGTTTGGCCATATGATAATGATATAGGGGATACATGTTTTGTGAATCAACCCAAGAATAATGTGAGATTATAAAAGATGGGTTGGGTGTTGAAATGCTAATGATTATGACTAGGTGGCCTAGTATGTGATTGATGATCTTATATGCGTTTGTGATTTATTGCTAGGTTGAAAGCTTTATATTGTGTTCTTGCGGTCATCTTGATTTATGATTTTGGTTGTCGCGAAGGAGGTGAGTTTTCTTGCATACTTTTATATATGCATCGGGTTGATTACCATATGATAGTGGATTCCGTATGTGGTAATCGATTTGGCATTGAGCCTAAGTAGTGGTCGTAGATTACGGGCCTAAGTAGTGGTTATAGCCCATGTGAGATATAGCTTAAGCAGGGGTATTGATATTGTTTATTTGAGATTGTAATCATTTGCTTATATGGATCCATGTAATGCGTTAGTACAAAGGTGAGTATATAGGTATGGTACGACGGTGCCATGGACTATATGTAATAGACCTTTGTGCATTGCCCTCCTTCGTGTGTATAAACGTATGCAAGATTATTCACTAAGCTTTGGCTTACTTTTTAGTTGTTACCCTTTTTATAGGTTGTCCCGGAAGTGGAAATAAGATTATATGCTTTGAAGCTTAAAGTTGAATTGAATTGTGGAATTGTTATCTCTTTTGCGGTAAAATGGTATTGTGGCTAGAACCCGTAGTGGCCCTCTTGATCTTGGCTCGTGATATGTCATTTTGGTAAAGTTATTTTTATGTAAAGTGTTACAGTCAAGAAGTTTTTGGATATTTATGATGGGTCATTTTGTAATAGTAATGTATTGATTATGATAAAATATATTTTGAAAACTAAATATCCGGTACAAGTTTTGATGCTTAGCAATAAGCATGAATACTGAATTTTACGAAAAGGTCATGCCGAGTATTGGTAAATGTATTTATCGAGATTTATAATTGAGTACATTCTTTAAAAAAAAAAGATAAAAAAAAATAATCTTTACTTTGGTCGAGTCGAGTTTGGTCCTTCAGTTAAACAATCTCCAGACGTTCATACGAACAATTTTAAAGCTAACACGGAAAATTAATTTAAAATATGTTGGTTGTTTAGCCATTTATTATTGTACATGTCCATCTTAAAACTCGTATTATATTATATTATATACTAGTTAAAATACTTTTAGTTAATAGTAAACTTTTTTGTTTTCCTTTTTTGCCATTGAATTTTTGGTTTTTTCTGTTTTACTTATCAAATATTTCACAAATACCTTTCTTATTAAGGAGCGGGAGTATATCCCTTCCCCTCACCCTTTTTTCACATTCTCTCTCTCCTCCTATCCCCTCCCCTCCCTCATATAAGGAATGCCCCTCCCCTCTCTTCCCTCATACAAGGAATGCCCGTCACTTCTCCAAACCACCATTTTTGTTTGTTTTATCACTTCAATTCTATTTTATAGAAAAACAAATTCAAATTATATAAATATATTAAAACTTCGAAAAATAGATATACTAAAACTTCATTACTAAAAATACGAAACCTATAACTTAATTACATAAAACTAATAATAAAGTTCTCATAGAGCAAATTTCAGTATATCTCTTCTTGAATCTATACGCATAAAGTGAATCTATACATATAAAAGTGTTATACAAGGGTTGTGTTTAGCTACAAGGAAATGTCACTTTCACTTCCTTTTTTATGAAATCTAATTCTTTATTTTCACTTTCACATTCATTCAATGTTACATATACAAAGGTTATTTCCCTTTTTAATGTAAACTACAAAGACGATATAGATACGGAGACTGTTATCTCCTCTCTTTTCCCCTCATCACGGTATCCATTACAAGGATTGGTGCTCACCTCCCCTCATCACAGTATCTTTCCCCTAATCGACCCACTCTCCACTCCCTAATGAAGCTTTTGGTTTTTCTACTTCATTTACCAAAGATTATAAAGTTTTTATTTTTATACCTAAGGTTTTGTGTTCTAATTTAGTTTTTGGCCTTTCCACTATAGCCACCAAAGTTTTTAACTATCAGTTTTGAATTTTAAGATTCCTGATGCTAAAGTTTTGGCTCTTCCTACTTTGACCACTAAAGTTTTATTTGGTGAAAGTTTTGGGCTTTTCCACTTTTACCACCAAAGTTATTAGCTTATTATTTTTGTCCCACTTCAACATTTTCAACTTTGTGTTTCATTACCAAAGTTTGTATTTTAAGATCTACGATACATTGTTTAACTATGTGTTTTCTTTGATAGGGTGGTAGCTATTGACATGAAAAATTTCCTGACCGGAGTTCGAGTTTACATCCCGTTATTATCCCTAACCAATGGTCGGATATAACACTTGTTAAATACATAAAAATTAGTTAACCTGCAATGGACCGATGAACCTAATATGTATTCATCTTTGAGGTTTTGCTTCGCTAAAGCCATTACATTTTGTTAGGGAGTTTGACTATCGCCAAAAGATGGCTACAACTTGAGAAGATGACGATGTAGCACTAAAAAATGACTAGTTACCTTTTGCTTGGGTACATACAATAGGAGCAAACTGACGACTGGTTACCTTTTACTTGTGTACATATAATAGGAGGAAACTAAAAGCTTGATGCATTTAATAATACGGTTCAATTGATCCATACAGTAGAAAACATATATCAATGCATTTCTAATCAATTAGCTTTTAAAACAAGGTCGCTTTGTGTATTGCTTACACAATTATATAATTGTGTTTTCCATCAATCCCTCACTTCTTTCTGTTAGTATGTGATCACGTAAAATGAACGTATGACCGGAAAGTATTTAAGCCTACGGGGTCACACGTCTCGACTCAAATGTAATCATAATTGATTAATATATTATATATGGTATTATGTAATTTATTAATTAATTAGATCACGAAAAACTAACGGCCGTCCGTTAAGTGTTAAAGAGTTAACGGTACTTAACTAACGGAGTTAACGGAGGAGATAATTGTAATTTAAGAAACAATTAGGAAACCCTCTAGAATGTTCTCTAGAGGGGCCGGCCATCAAAGGGGAAAGGGTTTTCCAAAACCCTAAACTTGGTCATCAAGTTTTCCTACACCTATATATGGAGGCCTAAGCTAATTGTTTTTATTATTCAATTCTCAAGGGTTTTCAAGAACCCTAAATATCTCTCTCTCTTCTCTTTTTCGGTTCATATAGCCGAAATTCTAAACCCTTTAGGGTTCTTGGTGATTTTGATCAAAGCAAGAAGAAGGAGCAAGCCAATCGTTGCCGGTTCGTGATCAAGTACTAGCATACATACATTCTAGAGTCGTGTGTGCGATCGTAGAGAGGTTTTACTTTAAACCTTATCATAAAGTTTCTTACTTTATCATCTTCAATTAAAGGTACATACTTTCTTTCCTTGGTTAATTAATTAATTGCATAGTTTAATCTTCCGTTGCGTGCTTTATGATTTGATTAAGATAATTGTTATATAACCCAACAGTGGTATCACGAGCCTACTATGTGATGATTAATTACCAAAAAGATCAAAATTTGAAGGGGGGTTAGGGTTCATGAGGATCGAAATTTATATATAAATTTTAGATTAATTTTGTTATTTTATTATAATGGTTAATATTAAATTAAATGGAAACAAAATTAATTTTATTTATTTATATATGTTTCGAAATCAGATCTAAATAAAAAAAAAAATTAAAACCCTAATTCCAAGTTTTGATCTTTAAGCATTATTATGTGATAATTGCATGCGTTTATGGTGTACTTTTAATTATTTAATTGTTAAATAGAAGTAAAAATCATGAATTTTTCATGCAAATTATTCATGATTATTACTTAGATATATTGATATGAAATCTTGATCATTAGGGTTAATTATGCTAGATAATTGAATAACTAATTGTGTGACAATGTGATTATGTTTTGTGAAAGTTCCTGTTTGACACCAGTTCACTAAAAAAATAATAACTAATCAACCGTAAGGAGTTAGAAGCTGAAATCTTTACAGTAGATGCTTGACTCATAGGGATACAACTTTTATGTTTTGTGCTAAGCCCAGTTCGGCCTTCTTCAGGGCCAGATTTGGTCGTGAAGCTGCTGGATTTTCCAGATCAGCATCTTGTTATTTATGGTAGATAATTTGTTATAGAAATTTTGGCTTACGCAATCAAGGCAACTTGATGAATGTGGTCTCTTTCCATATGAAAGAGGAGCCAATCTTATACCATAGTGACCAAAATTAGGTTGATTACCTTAATTGTTAAGTTGTAAATTTAGTAAGTTTATATTTTGCCTTTTTTTATGAAAATTGTGTGCAAAATTGTTTTTGGAAAAAATAAACTTGACTAAATTATATCGAAATAAGATTTTGTTTATAAAATTGGTGCCCTAAAATCAAAAGATACACCGGCTCACCCATTTGAACAAACTCTAAGAGAGGTATAAGCCGGAGTGCGCTAGCCTTCTAAAAGGGCGGGTTTTTAAATCGCGTTCATCGCATACCTTTGCCCTTGCGCTTCTTTGTGCGTTCAAATGGAGCTACCGAGCTCTTTTGCATTTAAAGGCAATACAAATGAGTTTTATAAACATATTATGTTTGAAGATATGCATGAATCTTCAAACATAACTTTTTGATCACACATCAAATTGATTGACCCAATAAACTTAAGTCATTTGCCATCCAACTTGTAAAGGATACTTGTGGCTGTTGTTTTACTCACTGGTACACAGTGGTGAAATGGCAGTTGCATGGCAAATCCCATTCACTGGTACACAGTGGTGGACAAATTTGCGCGTTCTTAGTTGGACGACTTAAAGCGAGTTAAGCGGTGAGACCTTGACCCGTGGCAAAAGATGGGACAAAACATGACTACAAATCACTTGATGAATCAAGTGTAATTTGTAGGTCCCATTCTTACTAGGAATTGCACATGTAATGCAATTACTGCTCGTCACTTACCTTTTGAGTACAATCATTTCTAGCAGATCAACTGATGAAATGATTGTATGTCAATTGGATCCTAGCCTTAATGAAATTAATTGTTTATTTGATAAACATTGGGTAATTGATTTCCTAAGGATTTATTATCAAAAATACTGATTTTTGAACTTAATCTGTTTTGTAGATGGAAATGAATCCTTCCACAAACACCAATGCTTTTCGGCAAATGTTTGAAAGAGAAAAGCTTAATGGATCAAATTTCAATGACTGGTATCGTCAACTGAGAATTGTTCTAAGAGTTGAGGAACGCATGGATGTCATTGAAAGGCAATGGCCAACCGAACCAAGTGCTGAATCCACAGCAGCTGCTAGGATTCAGTACACTAGATTCAATGAAGTTTGTTGTTTGATGCTTGCGAGCATGTCTCCCGAGCTTCAAAAACAATTCGAGCTCTACACTCCATATGATATGATCACAGAACTTAAATCCTTGTATGAAAAACAAGCTGGAGTGGAACTGTTCGACTTAGTCGTGGAACTCCATGACATGAAACTTGAATCTGGAAAATCGATTAGCAGTCATGTGCTCAAGATGAAGAGCATTTTTGACAAATTGGATTCGATGGAGTACGCTTATCATAAAGAGGTAAAAGTTGGCATGATTCTCAAATCCCTTACGAAGGAATATGAGGGTTTTGTGCAAAACTATACCATGCACTCTATGAAAAAAAGCGTCAATGAACTTCATGCTATGCTCATTGAATATGAGAAGACGGTTCCAAAGAAGGCCAATGACCCAAATGTCCTTATGATAAAGGGGGGTCGGATCCAGAAAGCTAAGAAATCGCACCAAGCTAAAGGCAAGTTTGATGGTAAAGGCAAGGGTAAGCAAGCTGCTAATCCCCCCAAACCAAAGAAAACCCCTCCGGCTAAGAAAGAGCATCCGGCTAAAGACCAGACCTGTCATCATTGTAATGAAGTCGGGCACTGGAAGAGGAACTGTCCCAAGTATCTTGCCGAGTTGAATGTGAAGAAGAAGCAAGCTAGCAATGCTAGTGCTTCAGGTATCTTCACTATTGAATTATTTTCCTTTACTAAGCGTAAATCATGGGTTTATGACACTGGCTGTGGAACTCATATCTGTAATGAATTACAGGCACTTAGGAAAAGGAGGAAGCTGAAGCCCGGAGCTTTGCAGCTGTTCGTAGGCAATGGTCTACCAGCACCTGTCGAAGCTATTGGAGAATATCATTTAGTTCTTCCTTCCGGTTTAATTATTGTTTTGGACAATTGTCATTATGCACCCTCTATTACTAGAGGTGTAGTTTCAGTTTCAGTGTTAAAACACAACGGATTCATTAATGTTTTTAATGATAATGGTATTTCAGTTTCTAAAAATAATGTTCATTATTTTGATGCTATTGATAATAATGGTATTTATGAAATTGATATGCGTGGTTGTGATTCACTAAATGATAATTCAATGTATAATGTTAGCAAAAGAGCCAAGACTAACTTGGACTTTACCTATCTTTGGCACTGTCGTCTTGCACACATTGGCAAAAATCGCATTGAAAGACTTCAACGTGAAGGGATCTTAAAATTAAATGATGAATCATTTGATAAATGCGAGTCATGTGTTTCCGGCAAAATGACAAGAAAACCTTTTCGCATAAACCGGAGAGGGCTAAAGATCTTCTTGGACTCATTCATACCGATGTTTGCGGCCCATTTAGACATGTGTCAAGAAAAGGAGCTAGCTACTTCATAACGTTTACGGATGATTTCAGTCGTTATGGTTATGTTTACTTGCTTAAACATAAACATGAAGTGTTTGAAACATTCAAAGAATTTAAAAATGAAGTAGAAAATCAACTCAGCAAAACCATCAAGATTCTTCGTTCGGATCGAGGTGGTGAATACTTAAGCCAAGAGTTTAAGGATTATCTGAAAGCGTGTGGAATTGTCCAACAGCTTACTCCTCCATACACTCCTCAACATAATGGAGTGTTTGAAAGGAGAAATCGAACCTTGCTAGACATGGTGAGATCTATGATGACCCTTACGACTCTCCCATTTTCGTTTTATGCTCTAGAGACTGCTGTACGCATTCTCAATATGGTTCCAACCAAGAAGGTTGACAAGACACCATATGAATTATGGCATGGAAATGTTCCTAATCTGTCTTACTTAAGAGTCTGGGGATGTGAGGCACTTGTGAAGCGCGATACACCTGACAAACTTGAACCCAGAACTACTAAGTGCATCTTTGTCGGATATCCTAAGGAAACGATGGGTTACGACTTCTATGATCCAGTCAAAAACACTGTTCGCGTTGCTCGATACGCTGAATTCTTTGAAAAGAAATTAGCTCAAGAGAACAGTGGGAGGGTTGTAGAACTTGATGAGACTCAAGAGGAAGATGTGTCACCTTCTGAAGCTCCTAGCTATCATCAACTTGGGGGGGGGGAATGTTCAAAGTGATGAACCTCAAGTCGATGATAATGAAGCGATTCCACTTCGTAGGTCCGAAAGGACAAGACGTCCTACTGACAGATTATGTCTGATGGTAGAAGAAGACGTTTTAGGAGATCTCGATGAGCCTCCGAATTTCAAAGCTGCATTATCAGATCCGGAATCTGACAAATGGCTTGAAACTACGAAGGTGGAAATGAAATCCATGAAAGACAATCAAGTCTGGTGCTTGGTTGATCTTCTACAAAATGCTCAAACTGTTGGGTGCAAGTGGATCTTCAAGAAGAAGACGGACATGGATGGAAATGTACACACCTATAAAGCTTGTCTCGTGGTGAAAGGTTATACTCAACGTTTTGGAGTTGACTATGATGAGACCTTTTCTCCAGTTGCGGACATTAGAGCCATTAGGATTCTCTTAGCCATAGCTGCGTACTATGACTTTGAGATATGGCAAATGGATGTTAAGACTGCTTTCTTAAATGGTTACTTGGATGAAGAGGTCTATATGGATCAACCTGAAGGTTTTATTGATCCAAAACATCCCAACAAAGTATGCAAGCTTCAAAGGTCCATTTATGGACTAAAGCAAGCATCACGAAGTTGGAACAAGCGGTTTGATGAAGAAATCAAAAAGTTTGGTTTCGTTCAAAATCCCGATGAGCCATGTGTATATCGCAAAGCTAGTGGGAGTAATGTTACTTTCCTTATCTTATATGTTGATGACATATTGATCATAGGAAAACACATTCCAATCTTGCAAGATGTTAAATCCCATCTTGGAAAGTGTTTTGCCATGAAAGATTTAGGAGAAGCGGCATTTATTCTTGGAATCAAGATCTACCGAGATAGATCAAAGCGATTAATTGGACTAAGTCAAAGTGCTTATATTGATAAGGTCTTGAAGCGATTCAAGATGGAGAATTCTAAGCGTGGGTTTACACCTATGCAAGAAGGACTTAGTTTATCTGTCAAACAGGGTGCTAATACACCTAATGAGGTGGAGCGTATGCAAAGAGTTCCTTATGCTTCGGCTGTGGGATCTATTATGTATGCGGTTAGATGCACTAGACCTGATGTGGCGTTCGCGCAAAACATGGTTAGCCGATATCAACAGAATCCAGGTGAAAGTCACTGGACTGCTGTTAAGAGCATTCTGAAGTACCTACAGGCTACTAAAGATATGTTTTTGGTGTATGGAGGAAATCCAGACTTAGAGCTCAAAGTGACCGGATACTGTGATGCTGGATTTCAAACTGATAGAGATGACACGAAGTCTCAGTCAGGATTCGTCTTCGTTCTTAACGGAGGTGCTGTGGATTGGAAAAGCAGCAAGCAAAAAACAGTTGCTATGTCTGCAACAGAGTCTGAGTACATTGCCGCCTCAGAAGCCGCAATGGAAGCAGTTTGGATAAGGAAGTTCATTAGCGGGCTTGACGTGATCCCCTCGAGTGACTTACCCACTGATATGTACTGTGACAACACTGGTGCATTAATCATTGCCAACGAGCCCGGAGCTCAGAAAGGTGCCAGACATTATGCTAGAAGATATCACTATGTTCGTGAGCAGATCGAACTAGGAGAGATCAATTTACTCAAAGTTCACACAGATTTTAACTTAGCTGATCCTTTCACAAAAGCTTTGGCTAGACCCAAGCTTGAAAGGCATGCCGAGGGCATGGGACTTAAGTTAGCTAGTTATTTCATGTAAATCTGTTGTTTCGGTATTTGGATAAGGGATGTTAAACAATTTATATTTTTCATAATGAAATAAAGTACTTGATATGTTTGATTTCATTTAATATTTATTGTATCCCATATTTGCATGTTTAATCCTTGAATATTTTATTAAATATTCTAAATTATCCATTGTCGATTAATTATATGGGAATATAATTAAACTAAGACAAATCTGAGCGATTGGTTATATTCTTTGAATATATAATGGCTGGTCCCACCAAACTCACATGGTATCCATATGATGCATATCGGACTACCCCACTAACGAATTTATCACTTTGTGGATCGGTGTCATTAAGTGAAATTCGTAAATGGTTACTTTATTGATTCTTTGACTTGAGATACAAGCAGGTCAGCATGTATGGATTGCACTTACTTGATATAGTTCTAACTCTCCTGAATAAGGGAGTACATAAAGGGCTATTTTCAGAAAGTGTATTGAAGTATGATGACTGACACGTGTAGTCAATACAGGATTTGTTCCTCCAACTGATAGTTGGAGAATGATACCACTGGGCCCCTCATTGGGACTATTTAAGATGTTTACATGGCCATGTCCAAATGAATCCAGATGTGTCTCGGTTATATTTGGTAATCTTAAGTAGTGATGAAATGAGAAATAGAATCGTTAAATCATGAAATGACATTGATCCATATTCATGTTTAACACGGTATCTGAACAAAGGGATAATAAATGCCACAACCATTTAAATATACTTTAAGAAACTATACTTAAATATTTCTGGGAGCATTGGCATGTTGCTAGACGCTAACCAATGTTATTACCTTCATTATTACATGCTCAAGTGGGAGCTGTTAGTATGTGATCACGTAAAATGAACGTATGACCGGAAAGTATTTAAGCCTACGGGGTCACACGTCTCGACTCAAATGTAATCATAATTGATTAATATATTATATATGGTATTATGTAATTTATTAATTAATTAGATCACGAAAAACTAACGGCCGTCCGTTAAGTGTTAAAGAGTTAACGGTACTTAACTAACGGAGTTAACGGAGGAGATAATTGTAATTTAAGAAACAATTAGGAAACCCTCTAGAATGTTCTCTAGAGGGGCCGGCCATCAAAGGGGAAAGGGTTTTCCAAAACCCTAAACTTGGTCATCAAGTTTTCCTACACCTATATATGGAGGCCTAAGCTAATTGTTTTTATTATTCAATTCTCAAGGGTTTTCAAGAACCCTAAATATCTCTCTCTCTTCTCTTTTTCGGTTCATATAGCCGAAATTCTAAACCCTTTAGGGTTCTTGGTGATTTCGATCAAAGCAAGAAGAAGGAGCAAGCCAATCGTTGCCGGTTCGTGATCAAGTACTAGCATACATACATTCTAGAGTCGTGTGTGCGATCGTAGAGAGGTTTTACTTTAAACCTTATCATAAAGTTTCTTACTTTATCATCTTCAATTAAAGGTACATACTTTCTTTCTTTCCTTGGTTAATTAATTAATTGCATAGTTTAATCTTCCGTTCCGTTGCGTGCTTTGTGATTTGATTAAGATAATTGTTATATAACCCAACACTTTCATCCTTTCAGTAGTAACTTGCATTACAAAACATTGATACGCTTTCAAAGTTTGAAGTTGTGACATCTACAATGTGAATCCCTACAACCTTAGGTTGTGAGATCAGCACCGTTCAAAGACCTTCTATCGATTTGTTGACTGTTTTTCACACATTTGCGTTTCACCAATGTTGCTTTTGGCACTTGGATAAGCGTTCAACCACCTCATTCCACGCTGCAGACATAAACTACTTCAGGAAAAGAAAGTTGCAGGTCTACAGGTTTCGCATTATAAAAGTTGGAAAACATACCTGGAAATTTTTTATAATCAGGATCTACTCCATTCCCATTTATATCCAAGTGATTTGGTGTGACATATTTCCCGACAGTGACCACCACACCAGACCCATCATCAAGTTCAAATACCGATTGAATAAGACCCTGATAATGGTCAAGTATGTCATCAGATAACATATTTTCATGATAAGATCATTAATTTTTAGACCATGGCATTAGAAAACCAAACCTTTCCATAAGTTTTTTCACCGACAAGAATAGCTCTACAATTGTCATGAAGTGCAGTTGCAACCTGTAAGTGGTACCAGTGGTTAGACATGTATCATTAGCATAACAAATTGAGCATAAAAAAATGGTAATATTAGCGCTCACTATTTCACTTGCACTAGCAGTATTTTTGTTCACCAAAACCTGCATAAGAAAAAAAAATTAACAAGTTCTTAGGTTCTTGGTTTAACAACTAACACAACAAAACTGATATCAAATAAACAATAGAGTAATTTTCTATAATTCCATGAACTGCCCAGTTCATATGTTTAAGTAATATACGATTACTTGGAAGAATTTCACAGCATTCATCATTATATAGGGCTATGAGCCTATGACTTTATAAAGTTAAAAAGATCGTAAATATATGTTAACTGCCGCTTGTAATAATAATAAGGTCCCCACATAGACGAAAGAAAAGTAATGCTAGAGTAGACTGTAAATAACATACAATAAGTGGAGATGTAATAAGAGGCACGTTTTCTGCTACTATACTTTTTACATTCTGAGGTTCCCTTCCAGCAGTATATATCACCTGTTAACAGCCCATCATTAGAAAGCAGATAATAAGATGCAAAATAGAAACAGCAATACAGCATGAAAGAAGTCGATTGAATACAGTAATAGTTTATGACAGCAAATACATGGAAATGAGGGCTTTATATCAGTTTGACCCATCGTACTTTCCCACTAATATCATTCAAATCCCTAAAACTTTTTTGTTCTAGTAAAAACCCTAGAGTTCATTTTTTGAGGTATTAGCAAAACATAGACATAACCAGAAAATATGACGTTTGAAAAAGACCGGTAGATTCCATTATACCTTCCTAGTTTTATTACTTCACACCCTTGAATTTTTATGTTTGAACTAGAGTACTAGACAAGAAAATGTTGGGGTTTCGGCAATACAAGAAATGTTTAGAAGCTTAGTGATAAATATAAGGATAAATTGCCTAAAAAGAGGGAACTTAATGTTTTTTTTCGCAATAAAGGGGTAAAAAATCTTGCGACAATAAAAGGGGTCACTAGGCAAATAGAGGGGTACCACCATAAACCACAGTAAAAACACCACCATTAAATTTTATCCCCTTATATGTTTCAAATGTATTAGTGACGCCATCATCTGTTTTAAATTGGTTGATGACCCTTTATATTGTCGCAAATTAACGTTACCCCTTTATTGCGGAAAAGAAAATTAATTACCCCTTTTTAGGCAATTTCTCCTATATATTAACAACCAAAATAATAATAAATTAAAAATTAAGTGTGTTAGATCACTTACTGTATTCCCTTCATTTAAAAATAGTTTGGCAATTTCAATACCCTCCTGAACTAATCCACCAAGATTATCTCTAAGATCAAGAACAAAGAATGAGGCACCCATGTCTTGAAGTCTCTTCATTGCTGTCAAAATATCCCCGTCAAGTTTAGCATTATATATGGTATTCAGAGGCGATTATTTGTATTTCCAAAATGAAATTTACCTGTGACCAAATCTTTTCTAGCAAGTGCATTGAACTCTTTTAGACGGACATATCCAACAGAAGTATTTCCATTATTAATTTGTTCCAACCGATAAAAAACGGGGGTCTTAGCAACAAGTTGTCTCTGTACCTGGAGAGACTGTTCGGGACCACAATTTCCATGCTTAACCTAAAAAATATGAATTATATTCAAATATTCAGCTAATGAAATCAATTAAGAATAACTATTAATTAACATCCATTTAGGATAACCACCATGATCTTCACAGATGTGTCACTGGGTCCTTGTAATAATGACAAAGCTTCAAAGGCCGATTTCCCCTTCACATCTACCCCATTTACAGATAATAGTTCATCTCCCTGAAAAAAAAATATATTTCAGAAAGGGTGTTCTGATATAGAAACATGTAATTCGATATTGAAATGTAAGCACCTGTCTGACTCCGGCTTTATATGCGGGCCCATCCAAAATGAGACCTAAAACCTTCAGCTTTACTTCACCACTTTCATCAGGAATTTCCCGAAGGTTAACTCCAATTCCAGACATGTCATACCTTGCCATCTTTGAGAACTTTATATACCAATGGAAGGAACAAATGCCATGGAATAAGACACTGGAAGTTTGTAATGAAAACAACAATTATAAATGATATCAATTTCAAATATTAAAAGCGTTTGCAGAATGTTAAAGGAGTGTTTGGCATTCCATTGTGAAAGTAATTATCTGATTATGGCATCTTGAAGTCACAAATAAAAAACTTCTGGTGTTAATGTATGTTGAAACTGATTTGGATAATCCATTCATTTAGGGGTCAATCATCTGTATTGGATAATCAATGTAGAAGTAACTAGAAGAAAACTGCTACGGATTATTTACTTACTGAGTCATTAAATGCTTGTAATTTTTCAAACACATCATCTGATTATCACAACATCAAACACTAACCCCTGCTACCCGTTTAATTACAACTAATTATCCAACTCTAGCTATTCCATATCGCATAATCACTTGTATTAGTATCAGGTACAAAAAAAGTAGAAAAACATTTGATACACCCACCACAGAATCCTGTAGCTGGCCCATATAAAATTATGTGTAGTTCAATGATTATAAAAGGTTTAAAAAACAGATTCAACACACATACAAAATTACTAAATTACAGGTGTACTGTTAATAAAACGCAAAACACCTAATAGAGGATAACAAATAAGACTTGTGAGAATCAACAACCTCTTCGGGAGAAAGAAACCGAGTATAAGGATCACCTAAGCTAGACAACATTCTCCGGATTACGTCATGAGCTTTAGATCTTGTTGGCAGTGATGTACTCATAACATCTTCTTTCTTTTGCTATAATGAAAACAGTACATCTATCATAAATAAACCTAGTATAAAGGAACCACAACAAATAACTTAGGGCGCGTTTAGTTGTGGAAAATGTTTTCTAGTTTTCCATTTTCAGTTTTCTAGAAAATGAAAGGAGTTTTCCATCTCTAGAAAACAAATAAAAATTTTGAAAACGCGTTCAAAACTTGAAAATGGAAAACAATTTGAGGTTTTCAAAATTTAGAAAATGAAAAGTGGAAAACAATAAAAAAGTGTTTCCTAAATTTCCATAGAAAAGTGGAAAACAGTGTTTTCTGTTTTCATGGAAAACATTTTTGGAAAACAATGATTTGAACGCGTTTTCAGTTTTCCATGTTTTCTTGGAAAACAAAAATGGAAAACAAGGGGTGTTTTCCCCAACTAAACGCACCCTTAATTACTCCCGAAAGTAACTTGCTTTCACCCTTACTGTCACTGTATGTAACCAAAAAATGTGTTTTTTTCATGACATAATTTATGATACACTTTCAACTTTTACAGTTTTACCAATTTATGTAACTGAACAGATAAATGGTTATGTGGCCGCCACCACATCATCAAATAACTTGTACGTGAAGGTACTTGCATATAATGGGAAGAAAGGAAACGGAAGAAAGTATTTTACCTACACATTTTTGTTACATACGATGACAAAACAGGTGAAAGCAAGTTAACTTTTGCTGCACTTATCCCTGTAACTAATTCACTTTGAGGGCTCGGGATTTGCATATAGCTTTTGTATCCTAGTGTAACCTGAAAACTATGGTTTCCTACTTGAAATGCCGTTATTGTGTGTATCTAACTCTCAATATTGTTGTTGTACATTGCCGATAGTATTTTGCTTAATGCTGACATGACATCCATATAAGTTGCAACATCATCTATTACATCACCAATTTACAATTCTTAGGTCAATAGCAGTTACTTAAAGTTGGATACACACAATAGCAACACTTAAAGTAGGATACATTCTATGGATTTCGGTCTCTAGTTCTATACACTTCCAAGCACTTAACCTACATCCTATTCCATTTTTAATAAAACACAAAACCCAATTCGAAGTGTTACGAATAGGTATTCGCATTGTAAGATTTAAGCACTTCAAAAATTGCAATATCCCAAACACCCCATTCTGTTCAAAACCATGAAATGGGCAATCCACAATATACAACAAGATTCAATTTTTCGACCAATTCGATAATCAAAGTTAGTAAAATCAGTAATTACATACTAAGTCTTATAGATAGGTGTTCACATTTTAAGATGTAAGCACTTAAAAGTATGCAAAATCTCAAACACCCAATTGTGTTCAAAATTATGAAATGGGCAATCCACAATATACAACAAGATTCAATTTTTCGAACAATTAGATAAAATAAGTTAGTAAAATCAATAAATACATACAAGCCAAGATTGCGGTGACCAACGAGAACGATCAGAAGCAAGAAAACTATCATTAACAATCTGCCAAGCTTCTTTGACAATATCTTCATTTGTGACCAATTCAGGGGCTTTTTCAAGCATTCTTTCTTGTTCAATTCGTTGGTCTTGTTCGGTACATTCTGAATCGACGAAAGAAGAAGCGAAAGAAGGAGGCGGTGGAAGTGGAGAAAAGGGTGAGAAGAAGAGGTTGATGGAGATTGCAGCTCCAGTCAAGGAATGGAGTAAAGATGGCTTGTGGGTATGGCGGAGAAGTGGGTGGTGAATGGTGGTTTGTGGTGGTGGTGGTGGTGGTAAGGAAGGAGATGATGGGTTGCAGAGGAACACCCTCATCTTCTTTACTCTGTGTTTTGTTACTGTGTGTGCAAAACTGTGTGAGACTTGGTAGTAATCTTGTTACTTGGTTCGTTACTCAGACCAGTACGAGTATTTGAGAGTGGTTACCGGGTCGGGTTATTAAATTTGGAGTTTTTGTAGTGGGAGTGATTTGTAGGGCTGTAAACGAACCGAACGAACACGAACGGGACCTTGTTCATGTTCGTTCGTTTAACTTAACGAACGGTTCACGAACAGATAAACGAACATAATGTTGTGTTCACGAACAGATAAACGAACATAATGACTTGTTCATGTTCGTTCGTTTGTGTTCATGAACGAATGTTCACGAACACAAACGAACGAACACTAATGAACGAACACAAACGAACAAAATATTTATATAAAAAAAGTATTTATATTTAAATAAATAACTAGGTATTAAAGAATTATTTATATTTAAACTATTTTTTAAAGTATAGTTGATTAGGTATTAATATATGTAAACGAACAAATGTTCACGAACATAAACGAACTATTGTTCACGAACGACGGTTCACGAACATAAACGAACGAACGTTCACGAACAGATTATCGAACGTTCATGAACATAAATGAACGAACGAGAGCTTTGTTCATGTTCGTTCATTTAACTAAACGAACAGATTTTTGTGTTCATGTTCGTTTATTTAACTAAACGAACGAGCACGAACGAACTTCCCGGCGAACGGTTCATGAACTGTTCGTGAACTGTTCAGTTCGTTTACAGCCCTAGTGATTCGTTAAAAGATTTTTTATACATGTTTCGGATTTTTTATTTGTAACATCCTAAAATAAGATACTTTTGGTTATGTAACGAAAAATAATAATAATAATGTGTGGGTCATCGCCTTTTTTGTACAACAAGGTCAGATTATCTGTGCAATACAGCAAAATATATATCGTACAAACTTGTTAATATTGGTTGAAAGTGGGAAAAAAAACCGAAATTAGTGTTTTCAAATCTCAATATTAATATGGTGCTAAAAATTATTAGTTAGTATTATATTATTATTAAAAAAGACATTAAAGCACCTCCAATAGAAGTTGATGAAAAGTTTTTCTGAGAAACAAAACTCTTATAAAAGCTTATATCATTTGGTGCAAAGACTTTTTTTAATCAAAAGGTTGATAATGCTCAACTCTTAGAAAGAAAAACTTTTTAATATGTTTTATATAGTCAATTTACATGCCAATATTCAAAAACATTGAAAACAAAAACAATTAAAAAAATAAGGAAAGGACGCGACCACCCCGCTTAACTTCACCGTCGATGGGTCGACGTTGGAGCTTATACACCAAATAGATGTTGAGGTTGTAATGGAACCGTACCATGTCGTCGGGGTCGTTTCTTCCGCGCCGACGACACCTTAGCACATTACAAATACTCTTAGTATTTGACCCACATGTGCTCTCAAATCTTTTGAAAGATATCAAGTTTTAGCGATTTTATATATGTATACAATACATATATCCGGGTATCTATGTGTTCATTTGTAAGCTCGTATGTAAGTGGTAATATAATTTTGTGTTATGATATACCACTAATCCAACAGGATATGATCTTTTGGGTAAATATATATAGGTAATAATTGAAGGCATGAGAATAGTGAAATGTCGGACAAATACTATCCATGCATATGTACACATTTCATGAATGTCCAATTTCATATGCAAAGCTGAAATATGATTATGTAAGTTTAGTGTACAACATCCCCTTCTCGAAGCAAACAGTTACCAATCGAACATAACTACACAAATCTGATTAAGAAGCTGTGGATGTAACTATACACATCGTTGTAAATTCCCATAAACTGGATTCTAATATGCATATTTTACTTCTTTTTTTTTTTTTTGCGTTAACTTCTCTAATATGCAAAACTGGAGTTGTCAAGTGAAGGGGAGGATGACTATTATATTTGTGAAGATCAAAGGTTCAAACTACACTTAGTGATAACAATTCACGGGGGCCAATCATAAAGGAAATAAAGATATACAGATACTTTATTTCTTCACGCCGCAAAAAAGGTAAGCGATTAAACAACGTACTACCTTTACTTGATACACTTGAAAGAGACCATTTTTCTTATTTTCTTCATAAATAAACAATGACATTGAAAGAAATGACAACTGAAACCTAAAGTCAGACTTTTATGCTACCATCGCTAGCAAATATGATGCTGGCGAAAACTTGGTAAATCTGGATGACAGATCCAATCTAACCACTTTTCTTCATAAACCCTTGGAATGAACCTCCCACCCCTGCCCCGACGGCTTCTGCAAAATATTTAATCTGAAAGGGTTGCCCAGAATAGAAGTTAAAGTTCAGATTGTATATAAGGTCATGTTATCAAATAAATACCAATTACACACCTCTTGAAATGTCTTCTTTAAATCAAAGGCATCTCTGACTCGATCATTCAAGAATAGCCATGTATCATGAAAATCTGAAGAGAAAAGAAAAACACCATGATCAACAACTACCGTAGACAAGACTACACACCCACAAGTGATTAGTCACTCCTACAAATTCAAAAATCCACTCTTTAATTACACCACTGTAAGGTTAACCATAACTGCATCATTCATGACAAAAGTTTTGACAAATAAATAAACTTGCAATCAACGGTAGCAAAATAAAGATGTATATATTCAACATGATCACAATCTAAATCATTCTGAAATATGTAATAATATGCTAGGTTTATGATCAATGCCGAGAGTTCCATCCATCTATATCAAAAAGTGATTAGGATCATTGAATTAAAGATTAGGGGTCTAGCACCAGTGGTAAACTCTGAGGATTTTTTCCTCAGTTCAATAAGAACATAATGATGATAATGTTGAGATGGTGTTAAGTTAGTTAGCAACTTCTATTGAAGTAAAGACATGAGTAGATGACAGTGAAGACTATAAACCTGTGGAATTATCAGTGAGCATATAGACTTCAGTTGTTGAGTATATCCCACCAAGAACAGTGCGCTTTAGGTACCAATCCACACCAGTTTCTTCATCATTTGAAGCATGCCAGAACTCATCAACCAGCATTGCTCGTTGTTTAAAGCTTGTAGGGAAATTTGATGGTTGAGCCTATAATAGCCCCATGATTCGAATTATTATTTAAGGTAGGATATGGAGGGTAGGGTGATGTAGAGTGTAAACAACAAGATAAAGTAATAAGTCAGACAACCTGAATGCTTAGAGCTTGAGGCCATTTGGATATGTATGGAGCTTGCATTTGTAACCTGAATTTGACAAGCTTTGCTATGCGCTCACTTGGTACCAATTCTTGTAGATTTAAGTCACCGGAGTCAATGACGTCAATAAGGTGCTGCAAACACTG
This sequence comes from Erigeron breviscapus, assembly GCA_034093135.1. Taxonomy (NCBI): domain Eukaryota; kingdom Viridiplantae; phylum Streptophyta; class Magnoliopsida; order Asterales; family Asteraceae; genus Erigeron; species Erigeron breviscapus. The sequence goes on along the minus strand of CM067170.1, from coordinate 121,519,377 downwards.
GTCCATAAAATACTGTAACAAGAGGGAAGTTAGGGGAATAGTCAAGAGTGAGCATTTGGTTATATTGATTGGACTGAAACGAAAGAAGAAGAAAAAGATAGGAATAAACCTCAACAAGAACAGCTTGTTTACGTGGAATAGAACCAACAATGGAAGGGGAAACACCAACATCCCTAGCACCTGCAATCAACGCCGCTTCACTCCATCCCCACTTCATCTGCAATTATTTAGTTGATAACAACGTTATTTGGGCAATCATTGATCATCATCTTCATATATATTGTAAAGTGAATGCGGATGTGGATGTAACGTCTGTGTGGGTTGAGTGTGATTAAGCATATCTTTACTTACTATATATATAATAGAGAAACGGTATAGATTTTAAGCGGTTGCCTTATTGACTTGCCATCTTTACTAATATTTTCTTTTTGTATAACTACAAGTAGTACAAGAAACTTATGCCACCCTTGTCCCATTTTTTCAACATGTATTGCTAAAAGTGGTAAAACGAAAAGCAGTACGACAGTTGCAATACTAAGACAAAAATATAGAGTTTGCAGTTAAGAATGATGCAAAGATATTAGGACACTGGTTCTTAACACTTTAGAGTAATGTGACTACTCACATCTTACACAATTTAGGTAACGATCACGACATATAATCTTTAGTGTTTAAGTACACAATATGATATAGTGCCAACGGAGACAATATTAAACATTCATGTAGTTTGACAAAATAAAATTAAAAAGGCGCAGAACTGTACGACGAGCCATTACAGAGTGCCCGAATACGTCATTTCTGGTAATAGGACTTTATTTGAAATTGGTATGTTTGTTTAATTTCTATAATCAATGTCAATGAAACTGGTCTTTATTGAGTTTATTCTAAAGCTGATTAGCTAGGAGTGTATAAATATCGATATATATATATATATATATATATATATATACATACCGTATATACACATATAACACAGTTATTGAAAGGGGGGAGGGGGGGTACCACGTGGAGAAGAGAAGCAGCAAGGACTCGAGATTGTTCATCTTCGTAATTACTAGTGGTAATGTTCCTTTTTCTCCTCCTATCTGTTCCTCCTCCATTTGTCGTTGTTGTTGTTGTCGTTGTCGTTGTTGTTGTTGTTGTTGTTGTTGTTGTTGTTGTTGTTAAGGTTTTGAGTTGATTTTTTATTTATTTATTTTATTATTATTATTATTATTATTATTGTCATTTTGAAATCCCAATCCGTTGCCTGCTTCTGTGAGGGTGGCTGATGATGATGATATAATTGGGGGTATTTCGGGTTCTCTTTTGATAGGCGGCGGCGGAGGTGGTGCTTCTGATGATATGAAACGAATTCCACCAAAACTACCAATTTGATGACGAGATGTGATTTGATGATTTGGATTTCTGATAATTTGAGAACAGCAACGAGAGTTTGTGGAGGTGGTGGTTATTGTTTGTTTACCGCTAATAATTGCTCGTAACCCTTTCGCTACCGCCCGCCGATACATTCTCGATCTCTCTGAATTAAGAGGGTGGGTTTGGGTATTATTATATTGGTAAGAAGAAGAATGGACTACAGTATGTATATATACAGTTATACAGACACGATCGCCTAGAGGATGGGAATGGAACACCTCATATATGTGTTTACCATTTTTTTTTAACCGAGAATTGGAAGTGCCTAGTCGTCTTTTTCTTTTCATTTTTTTTTATTAAGAAAGTGCGGATAACTAGGTATAACATTGCTAAGTCCCCTCACCACATTTATATGTGGCGGGATTTGAACCCATGACCCTAAAAAGAAACCACAAAGTGGAAAACTCTCTAATCATTGGGCTATCACCCCAATGGCCAGAGACGGAGCTAGAAAATTTTTAGCGAGGGGGCAATTTTAAAAGTTGTTTGTCATACTTATAATAGTCGTATCCGATAATATAAAAAAAATTGGGCCCTAGCTTCGAAATAGAAAATGGACCTCAAAAGAATTTCGGTTTCCACACCGGTGTAACACTCATATTTAAAATTACTAGTTTTTTTAATAAATAAAGAACCACACGTCGGGTAAGATCTTATTAAATGAAAACATATTCAATCATAATGCAAGAAACTCGAAAAATATATTTTTTATGAAATAATTAGCTTATATATATTATTCCTACATAACTATTATGATTAGTTGTTTGTGATAAATATATATAATATAATTTATAATTTTTCCACAAACACCTATACTATTAATGTATTACACATTACATACGAGTAATGTAGTAGAGATAGAGATAGAGATAGAAATTAAAACAATTCAAGTTTTTTATTCTCCCGATTGAGAGATCTATCTCAAAATTAATGCTTCGATGCCAAATTACTTTTAGAATAAGCTTATGACAACGAAGATAATATTTGTATGTATTTCCTATTTATTTTTTCTTATTTTTAGAAAAAATTACAAATATATTATTTAAATTCTAAAAAATTACATTGTACCAAAATTGGAGTGGGGGCAGCGGGGTATAGTAAATCCGTTCATGCCAATGGCATGCCTAACTTATGCCTAGTCATGCCTAATTTATGACAACCATGTATCTCCATGCCTCACCATCTCTCACTATTTTCATCCAATCATACTCTCTTTCTCTCTCTTATCCCTCTCAATTCAATCATTATCCCTGTCTCTCTTTCTTCCATGACTCAGCGGCAATATTTGCCAGAATTTATGCCTAGCTTCCATGCCTAAAGCTTGGCATTGGTGTTGGCGCTAGGCATGGGGCATGCCTAGCCCATGCCTAGCTCCATTGCCACCATCCTTAAGGGTGTTTGTTGTTGTGTTTACAGAACATATTTTACGTTTTCAAAATAGATTGTTCGTTTTCAATACTGCGTTTTGAAAAAACAAGTGTACATGTTATCCAAGACTGTGTTTTTAAAGCAAATAATCATTCATTCAAACACTTATTAGATTATCTGTGTTTTGCAAAGGTAATAATCAAATAATCACTTCAAAACGTAATCTCAAACACCCTTATACCCATTAATGAAAAGTTACCATTTACTCCTTGTAAGTGCACGTCTATGTCAATAGCAGTCTAGATTGTTCAGGCTTATATTGTAATATGTCTTTGTAATGTGATTATCATTAATGAACTTTGTATTATACATAGAATACTAGATTAAGTATTGAATGTGTAAAAATCTGCTTAAGTATGAATTGCGACCTCGCAATTCATAAGGGAAATGCGACCTCGTATTTGCAGGGTCAAATACGAGGCAAGACACGTATTGCGACCTCGCAAAGGTGTCGAGCTGGGCTGGATTTGCGAGGCTAGCTCGCTGAAGCCCATGTCGAGTGTTTCCTATAAATATCGAACCCTAACAGAGATTAAGGTTGAACATTTGTCGAAATATCAAGCATATTTGCAGGTTAAGTCGTCAATAGTTGTTCCGCTAGGCCTAGAGAAGATCTGCGAGGCAGCAGATAATCTGAAGGCTTGTTGTGAATCACCAAGTTATAGTGAGGGATTCCGCACCTCAAGATAACTGTAGCAAACTATTAATGATCCGTTTCAAGGGGACTTACAAGTGGTATCAGAGCCTCTTGGTTTCATACCGGAAGGTTATAGTTTGTTGGTGATAGACAACATTGGTTTAGGGTCGTTTATACATGATTCTTTCACGAGTTTACGATCGAAAACCCTTTTTGTGACCTTTATTTGTGTTTGCAGCAGTCGGAGATGTTTTATTGGGTATTAGGGATTCGAATTCAAGAGAATTAAAGGGTTCAGCATCGTTTTCGACCTCGTGGGCTCGTATTACCTCATCCAGCTCAATTTATGACCTGGATAGCTAATTACGACCTCGCCAGCTCAATTTGCGACCTCGTATTTCGTATACGACTTCGTGGGCTCTTTAAGACCTCACCAGTTCAATTACGACCTCGAGTTTTCAATTTGCGACCTCGTATTTCTTTACGACCTCGTATAAATTTGCGACCTCGTTTATTTTTTGAACAGTTCGTATAATTTTACTAGCTCGAAGAAAATGACGTCTCAATTACCTGCAAATTATCAAGCCTTGCTGAATCAATTGATTCTGATGGATCATGAAACCGGAAAGGCCAATTCACCGCCCAAGTTGATAAGCCTTGATAGATATTTCAATTGGAAGGGCAGATTCGAGTCATATTGCAGACTTATGGATGTCAGGATGTGGATTTGTATCGTCAATGGTTATGTTCATCCAACAGTGGCAAATGACAAGGATGTTTCTAGTTCGAGTGGTGGGAAAGCAGCTACTTATGAGCAAATGAATGTCGATCAAAAGAAGGACTATGAGGCTGAAAGTAAGGCTTTAGGATCACTCCGAATGGCTCTCCAAGGGGAATTCTTGCACTTGTTTGAAAAATATGAAAGTGCGAAGGGCTTATGGGATGCACTCAAGGAGCATTGTGAAGGTGATGATGATCTCAAGAAGAGAAGGAAAGACTTGTTGAAGAAGCAGTATTATGTATTCACAAGTTTCAAGGATGAATCTCTTGATGAGACTTTGATTCGTTACAGTCATCTGCTAGTTGAGCTTGCATACTTTGGGTATAAACCAGAATCAGAAGAGGTGATCGAGAAGTTGTTGGATTCTCTTCCAGTTAAGTGGGAAGGGTTTGTTACTTCTATCCAGCAAAATCCCGAATTCAGTACTTGGACTCTGGATCAAATTATCCGAAAGCTGAGAGGTCAGGATATGAAGCGAAAGTCGAAGGAAGCAGGTGGCAGTGATTTTGTTCAGCGTCCTGAACTTTATCATAGCAAGTCAAGCGTTCCTTCTGTAAAATCTTCAAGTGGAGGGATTACTGCCTTCTATAGTGGAGATGATGAAAAGTTGAAAATGACGATGGATTCTGACAACAACTTGATGTATGTAACTTCTCCGGAATCAGCTATGGTTGTTCATAATGGGAATCAGAAAAGTAGTTCTCCAAGCTCGGGTTTATCAGGGATGCCGATGAGCATAAGATCTGCTGAGGGACATTTGGGCATGCTGGCTTCGTTTGTGTCTGCTCATGAGAAGCTGATTGGAGGAAAACTGACTGATCCTGATCTGGTTAGGGAGGATTACAAGCAAGTTAATCCAGATGATCTGGAAGAAATGGATCTGAACTGGCAATTGGATATGCTAACCTTGAGAGTTCAACGATTCACTGATAGAACCGGAAGAAAGGTCATTGACGGCAAAGTGGGATTTGATAAGACTAAAGTGAAGTGTTTCAACTGTGATGGTTTTGGACATTTTGCACGTGAATGTCAGAGGCCAAGATGGGACAACAATTCAGCTACAGGTCGTCAGAACTTCAATCAGGGTGGTTCTATTGCAAGTCAGAATTCAGGGCGTCAATATGCTAATACTGGGAACCGAAACTCAGGAGAAATGGACAACTCGAGAGCTTTGGTTGTTCAAAATGATGGTACTTATAATTGGGGTTCGACTAGTACCGATGATCAAAATCATGCTTTCATGGCATAAAATTCAAGACTTTGATGGAGGAATGAACGATCTTGTTGATAATTCATTCGACTATACATTGTATGCCAGTACAAATGATCATGATAGTTTTCATCAGAAGGTAGAAGAGGAACCTGAACCATCAGAACCAGTAAGAGCTGAAAATGAAGAAGCTTCAACTGAAGCTAATGAAACTGTGGAAACTGAGAAAAAGGGTAAAGATGTAAAGATTGAGATACCTGACATCTGAGTACAGAAGGGCTCGTGAATTTTGTAGCTAATCTTGAAGCACCAGAGCAACAGGTAAGTTTCTCTTTACAATCTTTTATTTCTGTTTGTAGACATAGCATAGGTTTGTCTAGCGAAGTAACTGTTCTTAAAAGGGAGATTGAATCAACAAAGACCTTTCTGAATGATGATACTAGTGATAGGACTAAGTTAGCAACGGACGTAATGGTTTATAAAGGTCATGCTAAAGAATATCTTAATCGGATAAAATCTGAAGAAGATAGGTTTGAGTCTCTTAGGGTTGAATATGCACAATTACTAGGCAGAAAACAAATGTTGGATGAAGATTTTGAGAGGGTAGTAAAAGAAAGTGCTAAAAAGGATAAAGAATTAGCAGATTCTAGGGTACAAATTGTTGAACTAAGTGGCAAACTAAATAAAATGAGAGACATAGGAACTATGATGGGTCACCTTAGAGATGCTAAAGAAAAGGGTGAACAACCTAGTTTTGTCAAGAGATATAATGTTGTTCCGCCACCTTTTAGTCACAATTATGACAGTTTTCAGAAGCTTACTTTAGAAGAATCTGGAAAATCTAGTCCTGAAAATGTTCCCAAAACTACCCCTCCAGAGACCAAAACTAGTGATGTTCCTATCCCTGAGATGTCTAAGTCAGAGGGATCTGTGAACAAGACTAGTGAAACTAAGGCTCACTCAGATCCAAGTGAAGCCAAAAGGACAATGGATAACAAACTAAAAGGAATTGAAAAAGAAGTTGAAATGGAAACAATTGTCTACTTTACTATAAAAGGTAATGATAAAGTGTTTTCAGCAAAAGAGTCAGATTTAAACGGTAAGTATCCTAAAAATATTGATCAAATCTGGAGTCTTGATGAACCCGTAAAATCTGAACATTTGTCAAAACCTGTTAATAGCAAGAACTTTAAAGATACAATTTTCAAGAAAGGTTTTGTTCAAACTTCTACAATTGATGCATAAGGTTTGAGTGTTCAATCTGAAACACCTGAACAATTTGCTGAAAATAAGCTAAAAGAGATGTTATCCATGGGTCCAAAGGTTCAAACCATCAAACGACATGCCAGTCCCATTAAGGCACCAACTTCTTGGGAAGAGGCATATGCAACTCTTGAATGATAGATGAGTTAAAAGGTCACGGGGTCCAAGTGCCTGAGATTGTTTACGGTGATCTACCAAAGAAGTTTTCTAAAAGGTCTTGTTTTAAATGTCGTGAAATGGGTCACGTATCAAGTTGTTGTCCTTATAAGAAAACCATTAAATCTAGGGTGTCACCTAAAAAATCTAGAGGTAGTGTGGATTCTAGTGAAAACAGTGGGTCTTTGCATCGCATGTCCATGAAAGATTATAAGAACAAATATTATGAGGAATATGCTGAGAGAAATCCTGATAGTCTAGCTGTTAAGAATTATATAAGATTTAGAGAATTTGAGAAAGACAGCAGGTCGGATAATAATAAGCCTAGAAGTGTCTCTTTTAGAGAAGGTTCTAGTAGTTCGAGTCAATCAAGTTGTTGGAGAGCAAATTCTCCACACAGGGTTAAGTCGAATGATGCTTATTATGATAGGATTATCTCTAATGTGCAATCTAACCCAATTGATCGTTTTCAGCGACATAGTCCTAGGAGAATGTCTTCATCATCTCCTGAGAGAATGTCAAGAGTTCAAAAGAACTCTAAGGGTAATAACCAAAGGCTACCTACTAAAAGGAGGCCTAGTTGTTCCCCGAGTCGTAGACCCAGTGCTGGGAAAAATTCACGGATTTCACCCGGCAAAAGACCTGTTGGTAGTTTGTCTGTCATACCAGCTAAGGCATGGGTGCCTACTGGTGGTTACTGGGCTGATATGGTTTCTGATGAGGAAAATGATAGACCCAAAGCCAATAAGGCTATGGGTCCTTTGAAAAACGAATCGCTTATGAATGTGCAGGAGCTGCTAAGGAAGAGCGCAGGTTTATGGTTTGTCAATAGCGGAAGCTCCAGGCACATATTGGAGGACAAGGGACTGTTAATGGAGTTTACTCCTGCTAAAGGGTCTTATGTCTGTATCATCGATTCCAAAGGCGGAAAAATTTTCGGGGTTGGAAGAGTTGTAAAAGGAAGTATTTTAATTGATAACGTGAATTTTGTTGAAAAACAGGATCAGAACCTTTTAAAGGGCTTGTCAATTTCTAAACAAGAGTTAGAAAAGGAAAAAGTCTATCTTACTCATTATAGTTTAAAGGGTAGTGATCGAGTTTTTACCGAAATGGAATTTTCAAGATTTTGTTTTCCTCGGGTTTTTACTCATTATAGCTATGCTTGTCAAAAAGTAGTGCCTCTTGTGTTAACTTCTGAACAAGAAGAGATATGGAGGTCTCATGAACAAGCTGTAAAGGACTTTGAAGATGTGTTAGATGGACGAAAGAGGAAGATTCATGAAACTCATGATCATTGTTCCAAGAAGACTTGTTCTAATTAGTTTATCTTTCTTTTGTTTAAGTAATGGACAAGGTGCTATAGAAGATCATGTCTAGATGATGATCTATAGTACAGTCTCTTATCTCTTGTATTTTGTTTTATTGTATTGGTTTTGATATATGTCAGTTCCAGAAGTCTACTAGTTTATTCACAGAGATGAAGAAATTGGTTTTCTTAAGGAAGTAGACGTCAGTGGATGTCAGTTCTTAGGGGAGAAATCGGAATACATGACAGCAAGTGGATGGTTGTTCACAGGCTCAGGTGATTACGGTTAGAATTTCCTTTGCACTTCCATAAAGATAGACAATGAATCCACTATATCCATTACCAATAATCATGTTAAGCACAGTAGGACTAAGCACATAGACATAAGGTTTCATTTTATACGTGATTGTGCTGAAAAGAAATTAATAGTCCTAGAAAAGGTGCCGAGTGACTTTAATTTAGCTGATCTGTTCACTAAGGCTTTCGACCGAACTCGTTTCGAGTTGTTAGTCCAATTGATTGGAATGAGAAATCTATAGTGACAGTGTCTCTCAAAAGGAACTTTGTAAAATGTGTCAGTGTTTTGTGTCGTTATGTATGTGAGTCATATAGTGTCATAAAATTCAGAAAAGGAAAAAGAAAATAATAAATAGAGTAAGGTCACTGCATCAAGACGATTAGACGTGACGATACTTTAGCTTTTAAGCCTACTTAATTGTACTTTAAATTGCTTAGTTCAGTGATACCATTATATGATGTATCGTAGGCACAAAGTACCAAGGTTTCCTTATAATCTGAACTTAATGTATACAATGTTCTTATGGGAAACATATTCAGATATATGGCTGAGAATGTCTGCTCTTCATGTATATGAATTGAGTCTGGTCCTTAAATCTTACGAAAGAACTAGCATTGTAATTTTGTATATTTGGTCTTTATATAGAAGGTCTCGGGTACATATATGTGTATGTATTGCTTTTTCGGATGTATATTTGTGACAAGATATGCAAATATCTTATTAATCTTTTGAAAATTATGGAGCTAATGTGGCCTTTGAGATTCGAACAAGTAAGTCCTTGGGGTGTCTTTGTATGCCTAGCCTACCTAAAGCTTCCAACTTGGGATAGGTTGTCAGAAAGTTCGCTACACGGGTCTCATCGAAAGTCATGGGTTTTCATAAGTGCTTAAAATGATGTCACAAATATGCAAGTACTTAGCATTATGAAATGTTGGGTATATTTCCGTACGTGAGTCAAGTTATGTCGTTTTGCGTGTGAGGAATCACCACCTGTCACCGCTGACTTGATTCTTAAAGGCTTTCTTCCTATACTCACCAAATGTCTTAATTTTAGTGCTTGTGTCGATTGTGGGAGTATATCTGAATGTGGGTCACTTAAGGCAAACTTGATTAAGTGGCATATTAGGCTACTCGGGTTACATGGTGACTGTCCTTGGCCAGGGTATGCTGAAAGTGTTACAATTAAAAGGAAACTGGAAGTTCCGAGTGTTTAAGAGGACAAACATATTGGTAATCGTTGATGGATCACTGTTCATAACTAATAATAAGAGAATTATTTCTCGCTTGTGGGCTTATGTAACATGCTAAGCTGATCTAATCATGCATTAACTTTAGCTCTTGTAACTATGTTATTCGTTTATGTTCAGTGTATGTGTGTGTGTGTGTGTATTATGTTTTTCGTGAAATGTTTAACTTTTGTTTGTAATTGTATTGTTTAAATAAAAGTTCCTATTGCACGAGAGACAAAGTCAGAATAGAATCTAGTTTCCAAGAGGACTCAACTACGTTCTATGGAACACTGAATAAACGAGTAGGGTAGTTAAGCGATAGTGTATGATCAAAAGCTAAAAGAAAGTGTGTCATATTAACAGAATATGAGTTTAAGGAAAAGAACACAGAGTTGTTGATTTCAGTAAACAGATATTGAGTTAATGTTTATTGTTGATCTTTAGAAAGAAGATTTTCATAAGAATGAACACAGAGATGTTCATAGTTTGAATTTGATCTTTAAAAGACTTTTGTTTGAATCAAAATGATTTGGAACAAACAGAGATTCCAAATAATTTAGTTTTGTCCTAAGAAAGTGCTTACAGTGAATTATTTGACCTCAAAGTGACTTAGGCCAATAATAGACTGTTAAGTATATTCATTTCTATTCAATTCTTCAGATTGTATGTTATTACTTTGAGAAGATTTGATGTGTGTGTTGAGATTGTGCAGGACAACGAACAGATGATTGATTTTGTAGGTTGTCAAGCAAGATCTCACAACGGAAGCAAGCTAAATATCATGCAAAAGTATAAAAGATTAGGTTTCAGTTCAAGTGCTTTACAGAGTTAAAGCCTTATGTTTATGAAAGTGTAATTTGTATAGATTTGCATGATAAAGCAGACATGTTCGGAAGACCTTAGATTAGGTTATCCATAGAACAATAAAACAGGGATTTGAAGGTTCAAGGTCATGTATTTTGAACAATGAGACAGTGTTCTCAAGGTTTGTTGATTATTTTGTAGTTCTAGACTAAGATAATGTCATATGAATTATTATGACTTATGATAGTTAAGAATAACAAAATTGGAGAAGAAAATGAAAAATGTAGTTCTAGATTAAGTCGTTACTATCATATTGTGTAGTAATGAAATAATGAAGAATAACATTATCATTGTTATTTTATGCGTTTTTAAGCTTGCATGTGCAGGTGTGAGCACAAGAAGCTGTAGTTTATATGTTTGATCTGAAAACTTTAATCATGGTTCATGAAGAAAGTGATCAGAAGAAACATTCAGAGTTGTGAAGATAAGGAGACATGATAGTATTGCTTTTGAAACAGGATTTATGCTTCTACAGTTTGTGATTCAAGTTTCAAAGTTTCCGGTTTTCATGGAGGTTAACTAGTTCAGTGTTGATCGTTGGAAATTCTACTTCTCTATTATATGCCGGTTATGCAAGGCGAGCAGGGACTCGAGCAATATATGCAAGAAGGAAGATTGCATATGTTTAATTCGGAGGGATTTATCGTTGAGGGGGAGAACTACAATGAGATATGGTGAATTAGTTGATTATCATGACGATACAGAGAGTTTGAAGTTTGCTGATCAATTTGCAGTTTCAGAAAATCAAGTTTCAGGTATAGCAATAAAATGTGTTGTCTCGAAGTTATTTTTTTTCCAGTGTATTTACAGAGAAGTCAATCTAAAAGAAGGATTTCTAAGCAAAAGACTAAAGTGTTCAAGACAAAGGCTAAGATCATCAGGTTTTTATAATATTTTTATATAGTAATTACAGATGATGATAGCTAGATTTCTGCTAGTTGAAGATCTTAGATATAGAATATGGAAGATTATCAACTTTGTAGTATATAAAACCTTAGACATAGACGTAATGTAAATGTAGAAGGTTATGTAAAACCTTAGACATAGATGTAATGTGAATGTAGAAGGTTATGTAAAACCTTAGGCCCTGTTTGGTTGGTGGGAATCCTATGGATTTCATAGGAATTGGAATGTTGAATTCCATCATGAGTGTGTTTGGTTGGAAAAAATGAAGGAATTGGAATTTAAACTTTCCAATGAATTCCTTAAAACAAGGAATTTAGAATTCCTTCAATATATCAATGGAAAGTTTACAATATCAATGGAATTCAATGAATTTTACAAAAAAGCCCTACAAATCATAGAAACCTATTTGACTATTTCATCTTCTGCCACCAACCAATTCCATGGCAGCCACCGCCACCAACCACATCCATGGCAGCCACCGCCACCCACCGACGACCGCCGCCGATTTAAATCTGCCATTGAACACCATCTCTTTTGGACCACACAAATCACCCAAACCTTACTGACCACCAACGTTTATCGATTGAATAAATAGACACTGTTACCGCCGTCGCCAACCGCCGCCAACCATCCTACCCAGTACCGCTATGTGGTATACTTTTCTTCTTTCTCTTTTAATTAGATTGAAAGCACACGAGTTGGTTCATAAATATGAGATGCTTGTGAAAGTTAATTGGAAGATTGAATATTTTTGCTTATGGGTGTGTGGGAGAGATGATGAAGAGAGAATGAGAAAGGGACGTGAGAGAGTGAAAATACACAGACTTATTGACTTGAATGTGTAAGGATAATTTTGAATATAAAATGGCTGTTATTTTGAAGGATAATTTTGTCATTTAATATGATTTACTTTTTAATCTTTTTATCAACATTCCATTAAATTCTGTCAACCAAACATAGTACATATTTTAAAACTTTTCAATTCCAATTCATTCAAATTCCAATTCCTTCAAAAACATTATGTGAACCAAAAGCCCCCTTAGACATAGACATAATATTAATGTAGAAGGTTATTGACTATGGAATGGCTTAGACATAGAAATATAATGTTTGAATGTGAAAGGCTATTTTTGTCACCTTAGACATAGATATTGTGTTTGAATATGAAAGGTTGTCAAAAATGTGTTTTTGAAACCTTAGATATAGAAACATATGCATGGATGTGAAAGGTTTATTATCAATTGATTGTCTAGATCATATAGTTATGAAATGATTTCATAAGAGTATGAAATATTTAATCAATATTATGTTTGAAATTTATATGATATAATGAGGTTTTATATTATAAGAATTTTAATATTTTTGTTAAATCATAGTTATGTATCACAGTCATAAGATGAGGGGGAGTACATAAGAATGATGATGGTTTTATAATGATTAGTCATAGTTATACATCCCTAGTCATAAAATTGAGGGGGAGGTATAAGAATGAGAAATCAATTTTATAACTTTTTATTTTTTTTAAAAGTGTTTTCAGTTCGGGAAAGCTCGTTCGAGATAGTTTTGGAAAGATTGATCGTGGAAAAGTTAAAGAATTTTTGTAAGTTTATTAACTTTTCAGGTTTAAGACGAAGATCGAGGAAAATATGAAAATTGGATGTCTACAGGTTTATTCATTTAATTTTTCTTATTTCCAGGAAGTTCGTAATAAACGTTGATCAATTATTCAGAAACTTTGACGAAATTTTGAATTTTAAAGTGTGCAGGAGGTAATTACGACCTCGTAATTGGCAAGAGGCAGAATGCGACCTCGTAAATGGTCGATTGGGCCTTATGCAAATACGACCTCGTAATTGGGTCGGTTGACTTTATTTGACCTTGAAATACGACCTCGTAATTGGGTCGGGTTGACCCAGACCCGTTCGGGTCAAGTGGGTATATAAACCCAAATAACCCTAATACGACTTCATATATTAAAATCAATTTTTAGAGCTTTACGACCCCGAAAAACACTTTGCTACCCCGATTTTGATTCGATATATACGATTAGATCCAGAGTTTTTGAGTGATATTTTTGTGATCCTCGTGAAATACTGAATCTAGGTATACTATATAATCGTAATATAGTTATCCATGCAACAAGAAAATCAAGAAAATAGACTTCGAAATTTTCGAATTAGGTTTTCCTAAGTTCTTCGATTTTGATGTGTTTTGGGTAAAAATAAGGGTTGGGGTATCTTTATCGCTTGAATACGAAAGTATAGAAGCAATTTTTACAAGATTTGGTTGGGTAAATCGTAAAATCGAGTTGGGGAAGATGAACAGTGCGACGGCCTCGTAAAAGTGGGTTTGCTAGCCCAGATTTACGACCTCGTAAATGTCAATTTATTTTGACTTGGTTGACTTCCAGAATACGATGCCGATTTACGACCTGGACCAAATACGTGGCCAAATTGGAAAATACGACCTCGTATTTTAGAGTTTGGTTGACTTTATTTTGACCTTGAAATACGACCTCGTACAGGGATACGACCTCATATTTGACTTAACAGATTTTCAAAAGTTTATTTTTAATAATAAAATTTGAAAATGAGTTAATTAATTTTTAACTAAATTACAGGGATAATTTATGTTATTTTTAACTTAATTACAGGGATAATTTAAGTTAATTGTATATTTTATGCATATGAATTTTTGTGTCATATTGAGTAATTAATTATTTGTTATTGATTACAGAAATGGCAAGAGAATTTGTATCAGGACATAATTTTGTGATCAACTTAGACGAGAATCAAGATGGAACCGCATATTATCATGAGATTTTTGCATTTTTGAAGCGGTCAAGAATTCATCACATTCTTACTCATTCACCTGTGCTTTATGAGTCATACCTGGTAGAGTTTTGGGAGAATGCAAGACATAGGAAGACTGCTACTCAGGACATAATTGAGACAGTGGTTGCTGGCAAAACCATCAAGTTCTCAGCTCATGATCTTATTGATATCTTGAGATTAGGTACAGTAGATCAAGAAGAAGGAGAGAATGGACCTACTACATTTAGTAGAGAGGTTATTGTTGGAGGATTTACAAGGATGGGTTATGCTGATGATTTGAATGTGGGAACATTAAAGAAGCGGGGATTTTTCGGAAGGTGGGGATACTTAGCACACGTATTGTTGGTTAGCTTGTGTAGTAGAAGAACCGGATGGGATACGCTTAATCAAGAATCTCAAGCTCAGATGGTTGGTCTAGTATACAACAAACCATATAGTTTTTCTAAGTATTTCTTCAACGAATTAAGGAAACAAACTACTGCCAGGCAAGGGCATAGGTTTATGGTTTATCCTAGATTCGTTATGATGATTATCAATCATCATATTCCTAATCTGCCTGCTACTAAGAAGGTCCTGAAAGTGACATCTATTGTAAGAAGGGCATATGATGAGCTTAAGAGTCGCTTTGAGGGTGATCCCGGTGCTCAAGATATACCTTTATTTGGAGCTCTAGTGGATATTAACTTTAATCCACCTACAGCTGAAGAGTTTGCCAGATTCAGGACTGAGATTGTTCCACATCAGCCTGTTGTTAACCCAGTTCCTCTACAGATGGTGATGCCAGATGAGGCAATGCGCGACATAGAACAACCACAGGTTCAGAACACAGAAAGGGTGATGATTGAGAGAGATGTGGTTCTTGAAAAAGAAGCAGAAGCATATGAAGATGTTGCTGATCATGTTGCTAGTACTTCTGAGGACGCTTCAAAGAAAGTTCCGTCTGATCAAGGTCTGAAAAGGAAGAGAACAGAGGCTTCTAGGGAATCTGAGGTGCCAGAAGTTGAAGAGGTACCTGCTTCAAAGAAGAAAAATGTTATCAAATTGAAAGTCAAGGAGAAAAACTGCTGCTAGTGGAGTAGATGAGACGATCAAGGCTCCAGAAGCATCAAGTAGAGTTCCTGAACAGAGGTCTAGGAGATCAGTTGAATCACATGCAGAGCCAGTGATACCAAGAAGATATCAGAAGACGACTGTTAATCTTGAAAGGCCATCTACAACTCATAGAATGAGGGATTCAGTGCCTAATCCAGAACCAAGAACTGAAGCGACTACACGTCAAGTTCCTATTTTACCACCAGTGTTTGGTATGGCTGACATGAAAGGAAAAATGACGGTGTTAGAGGCTAGAGTTACTGGTTTATTTGATGAGTTGGAGAAACAGAAGAAGAACCATGAGAAAGAAATGAAGAAAAAGGAAAAGGAAGTTGAGATGTTAAAGAAAGCTCTTAATGATGAAAGAAAGAATCATCAAGACTTTATTAACACTCTCATATCCAACTTTGACATGGTTCATCGTGAAGCTACTAAGGCAGAAAGTTCGGCTACTAGAGCTAATACTGGTGTAGTTAGAGTGGCTGAACAGATGACTAAGATTGCAGATGTCATGCTTGACTGTGTGACGCAATCAGAGTTAAATCAGTTGTTTGAAAAGTTTTTGGTTGAGAAGAAGTTATTACCAGATCTAGGCTGTAAGGGTGATGAACTTTCAAAGAAGAAAGATGATGATTCAAATCAAGACCCGGATGCAGCAAAAGATAAGGGTAATCAGCATCAAGAAGATTTGACCAAGGCAATAGAATCTTTGACTGAGATTGCAACTGGTATGGTAGGGTCTTCTAAGACAACAGAGACTGTGAGAGAAGATGGTGAGATAATCTATGGTGATGAGAGTTGGATGGATATCGCAGAGGTCGATATGCCAGTTACAGCTTCAAGGCTTGTGGATGAAGATGCTGAGCGCAAAGGGTTTAGTATTGATGACTTCAGAGCTAATCTAGATAGAATGGACAGGTTTGAACAAGTCCAAGATTCAGAAGCTCCAGTCACACAAGAACCGATTGCTACGGATCCTGGTGTGCGACATACAAAGCCTGCTGTTGAACCAGTGATTGATAATCGACCAGATTGGGTCATTACTTGGATGAAGCGCATAGCTGAGCATGAGGCATCGCATAAACCTATCAAGTATAAGGACAAGATTCAGGGAGATAAAGTTAGAGCCTACGCCACTACTGCATGCTCAAGAATCGTGAGTTTTCATTGGGATGATGAGTTGAGACTTCTCATTATCAGGAGAACAGACGGAGTGCAGTATTTGGACTATGGAGCAGAAGCGATCAACTCACTTACTGACGTTGATTTCTGGTGCTTAGCTAGGCTAGAACTGATTAACCCTAGTGGATCTGAGTTTGGAAATTATATTGCTAGGTCTATGGCGAAAGATATGAAGATCAAGGATCCATCTCAAAGAAAGTATCATCCACATGAAGGCAAGATGAAGGATAAATCGAAGATAGATCCGAAGACAAAGAAGCCTGTTGTTACTTTAAAGTATGAGCCGACCAAGTTTGCCAAAGAAGTTCCTTTGAAGAAATTTAAAAAGGACTTATTGGATAATATGAAGGGTTGGTACTTCGACAGTAAGACATATGAAGCTGTGATGTATGGAGATCATCACTATGAGATTTTGAGGATTTATGAGCCTTTGCATCTAGTGAACTTCTGTAGGAAAGATCTGCTGAAGCTGAACAGTGTTAAATTGTTAATATTTGGTTTCCACCAGATTTTCAGGATCTAGCGTTGCGATATAGGAATGCAGTGAGTTTGTGCTTGAAGATTGGTTTACATTCAGACTGCGATTTCTATAAGGCTGCAGATGATTCAGAGGAAGTTCAGAAGAAGAAGAAGGGTGATACAAAAAAGCAGAAGAAGTAGATTGATGACAAAGACAAGATGAAGACATATTTATTTTAACGTCTAGAAGCTATTGCCAAGGGGGAGTCTGTAAGTGCACGTCTATGTCAATAGCAGTCTAGATTGTTCGGGCTTATATTGTAATATGTCTTTGTAATGTGATTGTCATTAATGAACTTTGTATTATGCATAGAATACTAGATTAAGTATTGAATGTGTAAAAATCTGCTTAAGTATGAATTGCGACCTCGCAATTCATAAGGGAAATGCGACCTCGTATTTGCAGGGTCAAATACGAGGCAAGACACGTATTGCGACCTCGCAAAGGTGTCGAGCTGGGCTGGATTTGCGAGACTAGCTCGCTGAAGCCCATGTCGAGTGTTTCCTATAAATATCGAACCCTAACAGAGATTAGGGTTGAACATTTGTCAAAATATCAAGCATATTTGCAGGTTAAGTCGTCAATAGTTGTTCCGCTAGGCCTAGAGAAGATCTGCGAGGCAGCATATAATCTGAAGGCTTGTTGTGAATCACCAAGTTATAGTGAGGGATTCCGCACCTCAAGATAACTGTAGCAAACTATTAACGATCCGTTTCAAGGGGACTTACACTCCTGACTGAAAGACAACCAATAACATAAATTATTGATAAAACTCGCTTGCATAAAAGGGTCCTGAGTCTTCTATCATTGATATCAACACCAATTAAGTTAAGCCTAATTGACGATATAAGTTACATATTAATTAAAGATACATAAGACTATGAGGAGTAGCCCGTTCTCTTCCCTTTATTTCACTCGGAACGCCCCACATCGGCCCGAGTAGAGAAGTTGATAGTTTAGGTATGATCAGTGTAAATAATAAATGCGGGGTATGAAACGTGCAAATTGAGGTATAGTTCAGGTACCAAATTTGTAATTAACTCTTATTTTTATTACTTTTGAAAATTTTGAGATTTTTTGGTTTTTTAGGTTTTTGTTGGTACCGAAAACACACCAAAGCAAGATACCAACCCCTCTACCATTTGCATGTTCGTAATTAATATTTTGCCCCAATACTCAATAGCATATGCTCATCCCTAGTCATATTCAAGTATATGCTCCGAAATGCAATTCAAAAAAAGTTAAATGGAGGAAGAATGATCACAAACTACCCAACAACCAAATTCAAAATGTTAATCGTCAAAGGTTGTAAAATACTTAAATTTACAAAGCAAAATATGAGATATTCCTTTGCAAGCACCACCATAAAAATAGCGAGAAGATACCGATAACGAATATTACCTTTTCTATTATTATCCTTTATTAACCAAAATGGATGTGAACAGTACATTATTTGTCTTTTAGTGTCACATTTCAATACTTAGATATATAAAAGATTCAGAAAAATATGAAACAAAATCAAACTAGAAGAAGTGGTGGTCGGCTTTTGGTTTTAAATCATAGGTCCAGGTTTCAAATCCCTCTTTCTTAAAATTTTTGTTCCTTTTTTTAATATATATAAAAGTGGCTCTTTTTTGTCTTCCTCTAACATGTCTTTATTTAAACAAATTTGTTTTAAAATTTTTTGGTTATAAGTTTTTGTTTAGATTATATTTTTGAGGTTTTTATAAAAAAAATTTTCTTTTATATACCTTTTGTATTTTTTTGGTTTCTATACCTTTTTTTTTGTATAATATATTTGTTTTTTTGACGCTTTAATATTTTGTTGCAATTTTTTTGCTTTCTTTTGGCTTTTGGGTTTTTTTGTTGCCATTAAAACGGAAAATGGATAATTGCGGTAACGTGCTGAAAAATGAATAGTATATGAGACGTGACCACTTTATTTTTTACCATTTATTTTATTTTGAACTCAGTTAATACTACATGTTATCCTGAACAAGTTGTGACTTTTTAAACCCCGCCCATGATGCATACGCTTCAAAAAATCGACGCCGCCCCATGGGCCGGCCGTGATACACCTATATATATTAAAGGGCATGGCTATGAATAGTGTCATGCCCTTTAATATTTCGCCACGTGTCGCCAATCAATATTCACCACGTGTCACTTGATCAATGGTTGATTTTACACCCCGTATCACTATTCAGATTTTGTCATATCGGATTCCGTTTGAGTTTTTTCTCTTTCGGTTATTCTTGATTTTTTCCACAGATTTTTTTGCATAGTAACCCGCCTACGTGGCGAGTTGCTATTTCTTGATGTCACACCCCGTACCACTAATCACACTTTGCTAAATCGCATCCCTTACGGATTTTCTACTACAAGTTACTTTTTGGTTTTTTTCGACATGATTTTCCTTTTTAGTCATCCAACCCTTTTGTGTCACACGTCGACGTACCACTATTTATATTTTATTACATCTCAACTAATATCTTCATGTTTTTGCTATATCATATCCCGTTCGGTTTCTACTAAGAATTACTTTTTGATTTCTTGCATTTTTTTAAACAAACATATTAATGACAGAATGATTTTCAGTTAATAAGTGGTTGAAGGTTCAACGCAAATACATCAAAATAATATAAGCGTTTCAACAAGACAACTGAGGCCCCGCAACGCGGGGTCCAAAATTTACTAGTTCTATAATGGTGGTGGGCTTTTGGTTTTAAATCATAGGTCCAGGTTTCAAATCCCTCTTTCTTAAAATTTTTGTTCCTTTTTTTAATATATATAAAAGTGGCTCTTTTTTGTCTTCCTCTAACATGTCTTTATTTAAACAAATTTGTTTTAAAATTTTTTGGTTATAAGTTTTTGTTTAGATTATATTTTTGAGGTTTTTATAAAAAAAATTTTCTTTTATATACCTTTTGTATTTTTTTGGTTTCTATACCTTTTTTTTTGTATAATATATTTGTTTTTTTGACGCTTTAATATTTTGTTGCAATTTTTTTGCTTTCTTTTGGCTTTTGGGTTTTTTTGTTGCCATTAAAACGGAAAATGGATAATTGCGGTAACGTGCTGAAAAATGAATAGTATATGAGACGTGACCACTTTATTTTTTACCATTTATTTTATTTTGAACTCAGTTAATACTACATGTTATCCTGAACAAGTTGTGACTTTTTAAACCCCGCCCATGATGCATACGCTTCAAAAAATCGACGCCGCCCCATGGGCCGGCCGTGATACACCTATATATATTAAAGGGCATGGCTATGAATAGTGTCATGCCCTTTAATATTTCGCCACGTGTCGCCAATCAATATTCACCACGTGTCACTTGATCAATGGTTGATTTTACACCCCGTATCACTATTCAGATTTTGTCATATCGGATTCCGTTTGAGTTTTTTCTCTTTCGGTTATTCTTGATTTTTTCCACAGATTTTTTTGCATAGTAACCCGCCTACGTGGCGAGTTGCTATTTCTTGATGTCACACCCCGTACCACTATTCACACTTTGCTAAATCGCATCCCTTACGGATTTTCTACTACAAGTTACTTTTTGGTTTTTTTGACATGATTTTCCTTTTGAGTCATCCAACCCTTTTGTGTCACACGTCGACGTACCACTATTTATATTTTATTACATCTCAACTAATATCTTCATGTTTTTGCTATATCATATCCCGTTCGGTTTCTACTAAGAATTACTTTTTGATTTCTTGCATTTTTTTAAACAAACATATTAATGACAGAATGATTTTCAGTTAATAAGTGGTTGAAGGTTCAACGCAAATACATCAAAATAATATAAGCGTTTCAACAAGACAACTGAGGCCCCGCAACGCGGGGTCCAAAATTTACTAGTTCTATAATGGTGGTGGGCTTTTGGTTTTAAATCATAGGTCCAGGTTTCAAATCCCTCTTTCTTAAAATTTTTGTTCCTTTTTTTAATATATATAAAAGTGGCTCTTTTTTGTCTTCCTCTAACATGTCTTTATTTAAACAAATTTGTTTTAAAATTTTTTGGTTATAAGTTTTTGTTTAGATTATATTTTTGAGGTTTTTATAAAAAAAATTTTCTTTTATATACCTTTTGTATTTTTTTGGTTTCTATACCTTTTTTTTTGTATAATATATTTGTTTTTTTGACGCTTTAATATTTTGTTGCAATTTTTTTGCTTTCTTTTGGCTTTTGGGTTTTTTTGTTGCCATTAAAACGGAAAATGGATAATTGCGGTAACGTGCTGAAAAATGAATAGTATATGAGACGTGACCACTTTATTTTTTACCATTTATTTTATTTTGAACTCAGTTAATACTACATGTTATCCTGAACAAGTTGTGACTTTTTAAACCCCGCCCATGATGCATACGCTTCAAAAAATCGACGCCGCCCCATGGGCCGGCCGTGATACACCTATATATATTAAAGGGCATGGCTATGAATAGTGTCATGCCCTTTAATATTTCGCCACGTGTCGCCAATCAATATTCACCACGTGTCACTTGATCAATGGTTGATTTTACACCCCGTATCACTATTCAGATTTTGTCATATCGGATTCCGTTTGAGTTTTTTCTCTTTCGGTTATTCTTGATTTTTTCCACAGATTTTTTTGCATAGTAACCCGCCTACGTGGCGAGTTGCTATTTCTTGATGTCACACCCCGTACCACTATTCACACTTTGCTAAATCGCATCCCTTACGGATTTTCTACTACAAGTTACTTTTTGGTTTTTTTCGACATGATTTTCCTTTTGAGTCATCCAACCCTTTTGTGTCACACGTCGACGTACCACTATTTACATTTTATTACATCTCAACTAATATCTTCATGTTTTTGCTATATCATATCCCGTTCGGTTTCTACTACGAATTACTTTTTGATTTCTTGCATTTTTTTAAACAAACATATTAATGACAGAATGATTTTCAGTTAATAAGTGGTTGAAGGTTCAACGCAAATACATCAAAATAATATAAGCGTTTCAACAAGACAACTGAGGCCCCGCAACGCGGGGTCCAAATCTTACTAGTTTACTAGTTCTATAATAAAGGAGTAGAATGTGAACAGTAACTTTTTGTCCTTTTCTGCGTTTTCAATATATATAATGTATTTAGCAACTATAAACCAAAAAATTGAAATTGTATAGTGGTTGAGTCCTCCACCTTTTAGAAGCAAGGTACCGGGTTCGAAACCTTTTCCCACCCCTTTTTTATTTTTTTTAAGTCTTTTTTTCTGTCTTTATTTTTGCCTTTTTGGCAATCTGCCCCCTTCTCTTTTCCCTTTTTCTTTCCAGCCCCTCCTCTTTTCTTTTTGAATTTTTCTATCCCCTCAATTTATATATATAAATTTGGTTTTATATAATTAAACCCCAACTTTTTTTACTTTTTTTTTTGGGTTTTTGAATTTCTAAATTTTTTATTTTTTTTTAATACCATTTTTGTTCTAGGCTTTTGTTTTTATTTTAATATTGGGTTTTCTTTTACCATTTTTTTAATACTTTGTACCAATTTTGTTTTTTGTAAAGGTTTTTTGGTTATTGTTATAACTTTTGTACTTTTTTTTTTAACATTTTGCTTTTTTAACATGTATTAGCTTCTATAATAAAGGAGTAGAATGTGAACAGTAACTTTTTGTCCTTTTCTGCGTTTTCAATATATATAATGTATTTAGCAACTATAAACCAAAAAATTGAAATTGTATAGTGGTTGAGGCCTCCACCTTTGGGAGGCAAGGTACCGGGTTCGAAACCTCTCCCCGCCCCCTTTATATTTTTTTTTAAGTCTTTTTTTCTGTCTTTATTTTTTTCTGCGTTTTCAATATATATAATGTATTTAGCAACTATAAACCAAAAAATTGAAATTGTATAGTGGTTGAGGCCTCCACCTTTGGGAGGCAAGGTACCGGGTTCGAAACCTCTTCCCAGCCCCCTTTATATTTTTTTTTCTGTCTTTATTTTTGCCTTTTTGACAATCTGCCCCCTTCTCTTTTCCCTTTTTCTTTCCAGCCCCTCCTCTTTTCTTTTTGAATTTTTCTATCCCCTCAATTTATATATATAAATTTGGTTTTATATAATTAAACCCCAACTTTTTTTACTTTTTTTTTTGGGTTTTTGAATTTCTAAATTTTTTATTTTTTTTTATACCATTTTTGTTCTAGGCTTTTGTTTTTATTTTAATATTGGGTTTTCTTTTACCATTTTTTTAATACTTTGTACCAATTTTGTTTTTTGTAAAGGTTTTTTGGTTATTGTTATAACTTTTGTACTTTTTTTTTGTAACATTTTTTTTTTAACATATATTTTATGACTTCTTTGTATTTTTATAATTTTTCCTTTGAACATTTTTTTAAACCTTTTTGCATTTTTTTTAATCGCCACCGTCAAAAACATCCAGCTAGATACCACTACACGCTTCAAACAACGATGCCGCGCAACGGGCGGCATGTGAACCACCTAGTTTACTTTAATGCATTGTGCTTGGACTATCCAAGTCTATTTATTATTATTATATTAATTTTTGAATAGTTGACTAATAATGTTTGACTATCTGAACCCAATGATGAAAGATGACTCCCTACTTCAACAAAAAGCAGACAACGCTATTGTTTAATTTACTTAAGGGTGGAAAGGAAATGAGAGGAAAGGGGAAAATCATAAATCCATTCAAAAATTTTAAGTGTGAAAAGGAAAATAGTGGAGAGGATAAGAGGGGAAAACATAGTTGTTTTGCTTCAAAACTTTTCCCATCATTTTTGAGATGATTAAGAAAGAAAACTTTTCATCCCCTCTCTTTTCTTTTTCTTTTTCTTTTCACCCTTAAGTTAACTAAACAATACAAAGTAAGATAGCCAAACTCATTATATAATGGGAAAAGTGAATGTGGTGTTGTCTCACACCTAATTTGGGTAAAAAAAAACCCTCATATACTATCTTTTAAATATTTTTTGAATCATGAATTTTTTCACCTAAATTGTGTGTATGAAAGTAGGGGTGGGAACGAGCTGAGCCGAACCGAGTCGAGTTTCAGGATATTTAGGCTTGTTTGTTTATTTATTACTCGAATCGATGTATAACATTTTAGTCACAAAAATTAAACTAATGATTGATACTTTGGCTTGGTGGGTAAAACTTGGATCATTGGCCTATTGTATACGGAATATTTTTGGGGATTGATATATCTACAACAATTATTTGTCATCTACAACAATGTATGCTTTACGTAATTGTAAACTGTGCAGTAAAACATGTACATTTGTTGTAGACGGTAGATTTATCACTTCCTATTTTTTAACTAGTTATTGTAAATATTTTGGTAACCCGATCCGACAATTCAAAACGGGTATTGCCTTATTTTTCATCTTCTCTGTTGAACCCGAACAACCAAAAAGATTCCACACTCTCACCCAACTAACCAACAATCAACACCTTCTTTCTTTCCTTCCTTTTTTCCGGTAATCAAACTTTAATTTATTAATTAACAACCTTCAATCTTATTTCATTTTTATCTTTCTATTATTCATCAATATTATTCTGTAATTTAGCTTATATTGTTATCTGTTTTGTATTTTATTAATTAGCGTTACATTACCATTCACTATTTGTAAATTAGGGTTTTAGAAAAAAATGAAAATGCGATGTCGTTTTGATCCAACTTTACATTTTGGAGCTTTTTTTTAGTTATATTATTGGGTTTTATTTTATTGCATGTTTGTATGTATAATGACATTGTATTACTTTCAGCTCACAAGATTTTCAAGAATTCTGGATATCGAATAACCGTAAAATGGTAAGTCAGCAAACTCTATAAACTATTTCGATACGTATTTTTTTCCATTTCGGTTTCACTTGTTTTGCAAAATGTAGATTATTAGAAACATGAAGAAAATGTAGATTATTAGAAACACGAGAAATTGAACTACATGGTGTCGCTATTTATATACGTATTCGGTATTTCGCCAATATATATACATAAAAAACCTAATGGTTAAACAAATGTGAAAGAATGCTAGGGCGATACATGGCAGTCATGAATCAAAACTTAGACGGGCGCATCAATCAAATTATCCTTAAAGGCGATGTACACCTGTGTAAAATTTGGCACATTACTTCCCCTTGTTCCTTTCGTACTTAGTTTACATTAAAAGTTTACTGGAACTAATTCCTATATATGTATATATATGTTTGCGGGTATATGTGTGTGTGTGTTTGTGGAGAATTTAAGTCTGCTTTCTTGCAGCAACCGGATATTAGAAAGTGGTTCATGAAGCAACATGATAAAGGAAATGATAATGGCAACCCACCAAAGCCTGCAAAACCCGCACTTGCAATACCAGGAAAAGTGCCGACTGCTAAAGACGCCGCACCATCATCTGTGAAATCTGTAAGTATTTGAGTAAAGAGTAACGATACTATTCCAGCTTTTGTTTCTGTTATGTAGAAATTAGCTATCAGTTTGTTTACTTTGTGGATGTTGTTACTGTTATTTTGCTGATTAGGTACAAGGAGGTCAAGAAAGTTCAGGGAGACGGA
Source organism: Erigeron breviscapus (assembly GCA_034093135.1). Lineage (NCBI taxonomy): Eukaryota > Viridiplantae > Streptophyta > Magnoliopsida > Asterales > Asteraceae > Erigeron > Erigeron breviscapus. The sequence goes on along the minus strand of CM067170.1, from coordinate 121,493,711 downwards.
AAACGAGTAAATATTTTGCCAATGACAAACAAAAAGAAGAGGATGTCACAGAAGTATCTGCAGTTGCAGCGAAAAGAAAGGTACAGCAGTCCTCGGCGGATGTAAAGCCTCCACCTGTAAAGAAGGCGTACATTATAAATGATGACGATGATGATGATTTTGTACCTTCCAAGACTGGAAAAAGCTCTGTTGAGTCAACTCCGAGTAAGAAACTGAAGAGTGGATCAGGTAAGGGGGTTCCTCGTGTGACTGCGAAAGAAAGTGATGATGCAGATGATGTTGATGATGTCCCGACTCCTAAATCTGCTGGAAGAGGTCGTGGTAGAAGAGGTGGGTCAGTTGGCGGAAGAGGTACAAAGGTAGACCTTGATGAGGGTGATGATGACGAGGATGCTAAAGAGGTTAAGTCTGGTGGCCGTGGACGAGGTGGAAGGGGTGGTTCATCGGCGGCAGGTGGTGGAAGGGGTGGTGGACGTGGCGGGTTCATGGCTTTTGGTGAAAGAAAAGATCCTCCTCACAAAGGAGAAAAGGAAGTTCCTGAAGGCTCTTCTGATTGTTTAGCTGGTTTGACTTTTGTCATCAGCGGAACACTTGACAGGTAATCTTTGTGTGATTGTCATTTTTTCTAGTTTGGATAATATAATGATAATGATGTATTTAGTTTTTTGAATTTTATGCTTCTAGTTTGGAAAGAGAAGAGGCTGAAGATTTGATTAAACGCTATGGTGGTCGTGTTACTGGATCAATTAGCAAGAAAACGGTTTGTTTCGTGATGAGAAAACTAGATTTACAGTATAATACTTCTTACTCCTAACGTTGTGTTGTTTACGTTGTTTTCCCTCCTTCTTTTTGTTCTTTTATGATAGAATTACCTCTTATGCGATGAAGATATTGGGGGAAGGAAGTCAGCAAAAGCAAAAGAGCTAGGGTCTGTTATTGTGCTTTACTATTTCTTTCCCTTGAGTTATTCTATTCTCATTTAGTAACTTTTTATTTTATTGTTATAAAGTACACGCTTTCTTACCGAGGATGGGCTGTTTGATATGATTTGTGCATCTAATCGTTCAAAAGTTGCCACCAAAGAAGACAATAAAAAACAAGTGGACAAGATTGCTACTCCTCAACCAAAGGCCAGTCCTCAGAAAGCAGTAAATAAGAGTATGCTTCTATAACTTCCTTTTTTCAGTTTATTTCTTATACTATGATGGTTTACTTGTAATAAATGTAACATTTGCTTGACAATTTCTTTAGAGGACGAAGCTTATGAACCTCCTGTCAAGGGTAAAGCTACCACACATGCTGGTCCAGGTGTTTCTCCTGCTAAGCGGAAAAAACAAACTGTTGGCTCTTCACTGCCATGGACGGAGAAGTACAAACCAAAAGTTCCAAACGACATTATAGGGAACCAGTCACTGGTATTATGTCGTCTTCAAGCCTTTGTTAATAATATTACTTTCTAGACAATAAGTATTAATATAAAATAGTTTTGACAACATATCAGGTGAAGCAGCTTCATGATTGGTTAACACATTGGAATGATAATTTTCTGAATGGTGCCGGCAAGGGGAAGGGGAAAAAGCAGAGTGATTCGGGGGCAAAGAAAGCAATACTATTAAGCGGTACACCTGGCATAGGGAAGACTACATCCGCAAAGTTGGTTAGTCAGATGCTTGGTTACCAGACTATTGAGGTATGTTACGATCATAAAGAAACCTTTTTTTGGGTATGATTATAAGTGTCACGGGTTTTTACTAATTGGCGCTTTCGTTAATTCTAGGTTAATGCCAGTGACAGCCGTGGAAAGGCTGATGCCAAAATTGAAAAGGGAATTGGTAGTAGTACTGCTAATTCCGTAAAAGAACTTGTCAGTAATCAATCCTTGAGTGTTGACATGAATCAGTGGGTGCCTTTCTTCCTTGTTACCATGTTTGTAGTTTTAGATTTTTTGTATATACATTTATTATAAGCAATAATGACCCAATGCTGTAGCTCGAAGCATCCAAAGGCGGTGCTGATCATGGATGAGGTTGATGGTATGTCTGCTGGAGATAGGGGTGGCGTAGCTGATCTTATTTCCAGCATCAAAATATCCAAAATTCCTATAATTTGTATATGCAATGATCGATACAGTCAGAAGTTAAAGAGCCTTGTCAATTACTGTTTACTCCTAAGCTTTCGCAAACCAACAAAACAACAGGTTTTGACAAATTCTGCTGCATATCATACATGGGATATGATGCATTAAATACTAACCAGCACATTTGATCTTCATGTTGACAGATGGCAAAGAGATTGGCACAAATTGCCAGTTCAGAAGGTGTTCAAGTAAATGAGGTACACATTTTGCTAAGATGCTATGTAATATGTTAATTTGATAAGTTATAATCTTCAATACTAATTGTTCTTGAAGATTGCGCTTGAGGAACTTGCTGAAAGAGTTAACGGAGATATGCGCATGGCTCTGAATCAATTGCAATACATGAGTCTTTCCATGTCCAACATTAAGTTTGACGACATAAGACAACGACTTCTTAGTAGCTCCAAGGATGAGGATATATCTCCCTTTACAGCAGTTGATAAGTAAGAACTGTTGACATAATTTATGCTACTAATATAGCATATTCGTGCACAAAAACATAATTTATACTAACTCGACATTTCTTTATACAGGCTGTTTGGTTACAATGCTGGTAAATTGAGGATGGATGAGCGGTTTGATCTTAGCATGAGTGATCCAGATCTAGTACCTCTTCTTATACAGGTATCTTTGTTATTTAAGGATATCCTAAATTGTAACAACGAGTTATAATATTCTCATGCTTGTCGAATATATGCAGGAAAATTATATTAATTACAGGCCAAGTGCGCTTGGAAAAGATGAAAATGGGGTCAAGAGGATGGACTTACTTGCACGTGCTGCTGATTCCATTGCAAGTGGGGATATAATCAATGTACAAATAAGAAGATACCGTCAATGGCAGCTGTCTCAAAGTAGTTCTCTTACATCTGCTATAATCCCGTAAGTAATAAATTAAATCTGAAAACCAGTATGTTTGGTGGATAATTGCTATGTGGATAATGACAATTTTAATTATGTCTTGTTACTTAAAAAGGGCTGCTCTGCTGCGTGGACAAAGGGAAATACTTGCACAGGCAAGGGATGCGTTTTTATAGTGCCATTTGAGCGTTCTGTTTATATATGTTATTTACTGTGATGTTTTTTATTTTTTTAGGGCGAACGGAACTTTAACAGATTTGGAGGGTGGCTTGGAAAGAACTCTACAATGGGAAAGAATTACAGGCTCCTTGAAGATGTGCATGTTCATCTGCAATCATCTCTACAATTCAACTTGGGCAGGTATGTATTCTGCAATTATATCGTTCTGTTGACTGTTTTACATTAATCTCGTTTAATAAATTCTCGAAATTCCTAATTGCTTTTAAAATACATAATGTTGTTTTGATAGAGGCCTGTGTCTAACACTCTATTTGTTTATCATATTGCTTTGCTATTGTAGGTCAACCTTGTGTCTCGATTATCTATCTCTTCTCCTAAAACACATGACTGATCCACTGAAGATGCTTCCTAAGGATGAAGCTGTTGAAAAGGTGGTGGAGTTTATGGATGCATACTCCATTAACCAGGAGGACTTTGAGTCGCTGGTGCTTATGTCCAAGTTTCAGGTATATAACACTGGTTTCTTAGTATGATCTTATTTTCTCTTGGTCATAATTAACAGTGTAGTATTGTATTGTTTAGGGGCATCCAAATCCACTTGATGGTGTTCAGCCTGCTGTGAAGTCTGCATTAACAAAAGCATACAAGATAGGAAGCAAGTCACGTGTGATTCGTACGGCAGACATGATCACACTTCCAGGTATTAAAAAAGCTCCAAAGAAACGAGTCGCAGCGATGCTAGAACCAGTAGATGATGGTCCAGGGGAAGAGGGTGATGCCATTGCAGAGAATGAAGAAAACAACTCGGATGCAGAGGATTTAGGTATAACTTGTCTACATAATGTTACTCGTGATAGATGTATATATTACTTGGTAATATCATAACTAGTCATTCTTCGTAATTAATATCAGAAGGTACAGATGAGGGCGAGGAAAAGCCAAAAGTGGACATTAACAGTCTTAGTTCCAAAGGTAATTGTTGTTTATCCAGCAAACATGAAACATAAATTTCTTACTCTGCCAGCAACCTTTTGAGCTCACCTGCATATTGTGTTTTGGTGCCATGTGGTTCTTTAGGAATTCAAATACAAACGGAGTCAAAAGCTACAGGCACAAAGAGGGCCCCTGCAGGTAGGGGAAGAGGGGGCGGTGGTGCTAGTTCTTCCAAACGAAAAAGGTAGGACAGGTTCTGTGGGCACACGACTTCAAATAACTTTGGTTTTATGTGACATTTGAGTACAAGACTACAAGTTATGCTTCCCCCTTTTTTCCCTCTTGTTGGGGTTTGTAAGCAAGTGATAAAATGTAAAGTTTTGGAGGCAGAATGTAGATATGATTTAGATGGTACTTCGGTTGTGTATGCATGCATCTTGGCTGCAAATTTTTATGGTATTTTAAATTGTGATTCATCTCTAGTACATAACTTTGTTATGGAGCCTAAGAACAAGTTTTATGGATTATTGTTCGTACATTATAATGAGTTGAATTGGATTGACCATATAAAGATCTATACCGAGAAAATACGTAATGATTTAATACCAATAATATATCAAGTATTACTATAATACTATATATGGGTTTCAACTTTAGTGGTTGACAAAAGGGAAAATATGCATTGTCAAAGCAAGAGCTAGCAACTGGATAAGCATCTGAACTGAACAGAGCAAAGGAATTAAACGAATGATTCTCATGACATTAAATCCTTGACGATGGAAATGAAAATTTTCATTATTTTGTGGTTTTATTTGATTTATATAGCTTCTTTCCCAGGCTTCAGATTTATACCATCCATTGAGGCTTGCTTCATTTTCATGTCAATTTTTTCCTGAATGGTTCATAGATGGATATGATAATTGGGTTAATAATAGGGTTTTGCTAGTTAAGGCTGTTAGTAACAAGTAATTGGTTGCATTAAAATTTCTATTACTTTGTTCTTTGATTGGCTTGTCCCCCGTGAACCGTTGCAAGTGTGCTTTGAACCTTTGATCTCTGCAAACGTACAACTGATCCTCTCCTCAATGTCAACCCCAGGGTTTGCCTAGTAGAGAAGTTAATGCAAAGTAAAGAGTAATATTTGCATATATACATTTTTCAATTATTAGCTGAACAAGAAACTAAAAAAAAACCCAATTTGTGTCATGCTAAAGGTTTAAAAGGCTGGTTTCCGGGCTTTGTCGCGTTATATACATGGGTTCCTTATCGTGATTTGCTTTGTAGTGTTCAATTCATACTTGTTTGGCTCGAGAAGGGAATGTGGTGCATCAAAGTTTTCTAATAATATTGTATCTTTACAATTGGAATTAATGACTTTCATGAAATTTGCACATCTAGGTGGAACTTTACCAGATACCAAGACTAGTGTTTGGTCATTTATATCATAATGCAATACCTTATAATTTTGCTAAATCTGATGGGAGGCATTATTGTTCAAATCCGTTAAGTAACAAGTTTCCTAATACATGTAATTGATGGGTACACCTCCATCCCCATGTAAGAATAACCACATATATGATCAATATGTGGAAAAAAATATATAAATTACCCTAAACCTTAACCCCTATTTTCATAATAAACCTAACCATGAAACCAGGCCAAAATCAAGTAGATCTATGATCTTCCACCACCGCCGAGTAATCATCTGCCAAAGCCCGTAGTAAAAGTTAAAATGCTGCTTTTATAGGCCCATAACCATTATGATGCGACTTCTGCCATTTCCATGCAACCTGCAAACTCTTTTCTAGGTCGGTAAACTTTGCTGACCACTTAAGTTCATGCAGTATCTTTGTCGGGTCACTGAACACCTCGGCATAGTCACCTGGCCTACGTGGCAAGTAGTCTACTTTGATGGATGCCCCTGTTGCCTTTTTACAAGCTTCAACAAACTCTTTAACTGATCTACCTGTCAAAACCAAAAAAGGAACATCATGATATAAAGATCTTTGAATAAATGGACTTCACTGTTACATCGGTTTAGGGCAATTTTGACCCATTTTATAAATGGGTCACTTTGACTATGTTTTTATTACTACCAAGTAAATGTGTAACGAATCAAAAAATGTAGCTTAAAAGAAAACGGGTCATACAGGTCCCAAAGTGTACTTCTAAAACATAAAACCCCCTACTCGATTTTAGAACGATAAATAGATCATGTTTGTAATCATATTGGATGTACTAATTACAGTATTTACAATATTATTTTTTTTGGTTAAAAAGTGTTTCGGTTCAACCCACCCAACCTGACACGTTTCCACATGCAAAAATGACCTGTTACCAAACATACTTTGTCATTAGGTTAAGAGCTCTATACCTTTCCCTGTGCCAACATTATATATTCCAACTTTCCCGGGTTTCGCATTCTCAAGGGCTTTAACATGAGCATCAACTAGATCGGTAACATCAATGTAGTCCCGTATGCAAGTTCCATCTGGAGTTTTATAGTCTGTTCCTCGAACCTTCATCACACAAGTATGGTTCAATTACACAGTACAATGTGAATAATACTATCTCCAATAAAATTATATGTATAGTCTTGCCCCCACGGGTATGATCTAACTTTTTGTTTTTCTATAAAAGTTCTACAAAAGCTGCATAGAAGGTGAAGTCTGTACTGAGATATTAGAATAGACTACCTTTAGCCCGTTGGTAATCCCACGGGCTGCATCGAAGCATGCACCCGATATTCTTCCATGCTCACGTAATTCTGGTCTCGGTGCTTCTCCTAATCTTCCATCTGGATCCGAGCCAATCACATTGAAATATCTGAAATTTGTTAAAGGAAATTTAAACATCCGATGAATAGTCAATATATTTTCAGAAACTTATGCTGAATCATACATTGGTTCATTACTGAAACGAAGTAACGAACTAAGATCCCGATACAAAAATACCAACCTTAAAATCATGACAGCCATGTCTGAGTTTTTATGGAAATCCTGTATAATATCTTCTGACATCTTTTTGGCTTTGCCGTATGGATTGATTGGGTGCTGGAATACACAGCATAAGAACTCGGTGTTAAGCAACTTAACACATTATGCCCCAAACAAATTGGTTGATTTGGGTAATTTGTAATTCTTAACGGGTCGAACGTGTAAAATCAATAATATTAGCTCACAAGGAAATGAGCCAAATGGATTGAAAGTCATCCAAAGTGTATTTTGAATGCATAAAAAATCTACACCATTTTACACAAGAAATTGGTGCAAATGTCCCAGGCCACCCAAACCCATCTAGTTCCAACACGTACAAAGATTACCCATTTGAAACTATTACCCAGCCTGCCTGACCCATCCATTTTGCCACCTCTAGGCTCCCATGGTACCTGAGGAGTATCTTCTGTAATTGGCATCTTTTCTGGCTCTCCATATGTAGCACATGTGCTTGAGTATATCAGGGTCTTAACATTGTGTGCTGCCATCGCCTCGAGTACCACCAGGGTATTTGATGTAATATTGTGATAATACCTTCATGATTATAGCAAAAAAAAAAAAGATTGAGAATTAGGCATTGTTGCAAGATAGAATATACAAAAGATTAGGTCATTAGAAAAATGATTATTTATAGGAATTACTTACTTTAGTGGATCAAGGGTACTCTCCCCAACATATGCAACCGCTGCGAAGTGCATTACTGCATCAAATGCATTTTGAGAAAATATTTTGTTTACCTGAAAAAATTCATCATGGAAATAAACACATGCAAACATAATTTTCAACACGATATTATACTACTATAAGTTTAAGCACATACAGCTTTTGCGTCTCCCAAATCAGCATAAATGAACTGAAGTCTCCCTGGTTCGGGAAACAGGTCCTGAAGAACTTTAACAGCTCCTATGTTTCCACGAGAAAGATTGTCCTATAACACAATCATACAACTTAACATCGCTAACATGTAGACTGACATGATACTAATGAAATCAAAGAAAAATACATACCACTATGGTTACGCGGTAAGAGTCTTTAAGAAGTTTTAGGGCAGCATGAGAACCAATATAGCCAGCACCTCCTGTTACTAAGACATGGGTAACCCCTGGCTCATGCCGTGAGAACTTCAAAGCAGACACGTAAGAAAGCATCAGATATAACTTAATAAACCGGTGGTTATATCGTTACATTGGACAATATGCAAAAAGTAAAAGCACAAAGATTTAAAGCAAAGGAAAACATATAACTGATTGAGAAGGGTCTAATTACTTACTGGACTAGGGCTTCTGAAAGTAGGGGATTGTTTGAGCATAAAGATGCATAATACTACAAGGCATGAAGCCAAGGCAATCTTTCTTACAAATCCTTTCTTCTTGATTGGCTCTGTATGATCTACGCCTGAATTCACAAAAACGGAAAATAACTTCAAACATGTGTGGTAACGATCCAGATATAATGAAATGATTCAAAAAATAGAATATCGAGAGATTTAATGAAAGCAGTGAATGAAAATGTAACATTACCTCCTAAAGCATAAGACCTTGTAGGCCTCGGCTGACTTCTTGGCTTGTTAATGTTTAGCATTTGTATAAAATCCCTCTTTGAAATCAACTATCGTTGATTACACTTCACTGCCAATTAATACACAACTTACATTAATCACTTGAAGAATCATATTAAAGACGAAAATAAGTCTTATAAAGGCAAAACAAAAAAGAGCCAAGTGTTACTAAATAAATCCAACTTCTCAAGTTTTACTACTGTATATATCCGAATCTTAAACTTGCTTTTATTGTGCCAAACTTTCAATGATTACAGTTTATGTATATTTTGGCCTAGTAGACAAACTGTAAATATGCACGGATATTTGTTTTTTTTTTTTTTAAAAAAAGGAAAGTGTCCCTGACCTCCTATAGCATGTAAAACTAGTGAATTGGTATCGGTTTTTATAACGTAGCAATTTATATGACTGCCATATCATAAGAAGACAGTCAGTAACCTGATGCAGAGTTCACTGAATACATATACATATGAATTGAAAGTTTGATACACATTACATGACACAACATAGCAAAAACAAGACAAGTTACTAAAAATTACAAGTACCCAAGATAAAAAGGTATAGCTTACTTAATGAATTTAATCATTAGTAACATCCACAGCCTCAAATTACTAAAAATATGTGTATATATATAAAAAAAAATAAAGTAGCAAAAAGCTCAATCATAAATCACATATATACTCACATTCAATATAAAACATAATACTACTAAAATTACAAGATCTAAGGATTAAACAAACACGCATTGGTTGGATAAAAATAATAATAAAAAAGAATTACCAGATGAAAAAGGTAGCATATGTGTGGTACCCAATAACAAATGGATTAAAGAAGATCTACAACAACAATGATGATAAAATTAAATGATGTGGTAAGAGAAAGAAAGATATATAAAAACGTAAAAATGTTGTATAGAGATAGAGAAAGATGTACGTATATGTATGTATATCAATGTGTGTATGTATTGTTGTTTTGGTTGGAGAAAGAAAGGTCTTTGAAATGTCAAATGTGTGTTTTTTGTGTGAGAGAGAGAGGAAAAAAGGAATGACCGGTGGAAGTGCCATCTGCCATGTTTCATGTTCTGTTCTGTTTCAATTCTAATGTCAAAGTCAAACATGTAACGCTTTTCTTTAGGAATTAGAAGAATGTCTCCTATAAAATATCTACTACTTATATTTTATTATTTTATTTTATTTTTTTTTATTAATATTTGGTTTAATATATATCTTTGTTTCTTTTAAAAAAAACTAAAATAAAAAATGACGGGTATACAATAAATCTATCCATTTATCTATTTTTATTTGGCATGTGATTTTCAATAGCTATTAATTATTAATTAATTAATATACAAATGTAAATATTTGCCTACATTGTGATATTGAACTCCGATCAATTTTAAATGGTTTGTTATGAGCTCCTTTACATGCTTTTCCTTACTTGATAGTTGATACTGTAAGCAGCGCCTTTTCCTTGAGGCTCGTTGTGGGCATTCGTTGGGATGGAGATGAGAAGGAGACCAATGTATGGGGCTTGCATGTTTGTTAACCAGCCAAAACACAATTTTGTATTTTTTGTGTGATTTTTGCTATATATATATATATATATATAACTATAGAGGTGTTGTTCGCATAATGTGCCGTGAGGGAAAAAAAGGTAATGCATGTGTTACTAATGTGACGACGGGAAAAAGATAAAAAAGAAAAATAAAAGTCACAGAAACATCAATGATGAATACGCACATAATTACTCGTATTTCTAAAATGAATACTACTTATCATGTATAAAAATTATATTATATATCCATAACAAACATATCAAATATAATATGGAGTAATATGTTACCGATGTGGTTCGGTACATACCATTTCTTCCTCTTTAGCTAAGATATGTTTGACTAAAGTTAGGCTAAAACACTATAACAAGAAACACCAATGTCCGGTTCATGATAGTGGAGTTAAATGGGTTAAAACACTATAGCACTCTATTTTACCAATAATTCGTCGTCGTGTTTAAGGGAGGTTGGATAGATGGGTTTTTCCCGAATCATGGAGTTAAATGGGCTAGGGGCTCCGTGCGTTTGAAGAGTGGCCAGGTTGGGCATACCATTAATCATTGGGACGCCGCGTACGGAGTACCCGACATTAACTTAGTTGGCCGTTAAAAACTTATTTCTTTTTTATTGTACACAATTAAAATAAGATTTTGAATTCTAAGTAATTTACGTGTTAAACAATAACAACAAAAAAAACATTTATCTTATTGGAGAAGGTTCTTGTGTGAACCTTACTTTGTACAAGAACAAATGGAGATGCTAGCTGTCAGCTGCAAGAGAGGAATGCCCTATGGAGAGTTGTTATAAAAACATGGGCAAATTTGTTTGATCGTGTGTCCTGTTGTTACTTTGATCGTTTTTTATGCCGTGATCACTTTAAAATTATATATTAGATCACTTCATTCACATGTGAAAACATAATAAAAGTTGTAAAAAGATGTAAAATTACGTATAACGGTTCACATATGAATGAATTTGTTCACATATACTATTCACATATTAGCATGTAAAATTATGAAATTATAATTTAAAATTTTTCATGATTTTTTGATTTACATAATTCTCACATAACATTTTCCTATCTTATTAACAAATTCTTTTTTCTTTTCAATTAGTTATTTAGTTATCAAAGGCCGAAGGACCCTTAACCGTTTCTTTAATCAGTTTTCTTTTACCATGTTTTCCAATCGACATTGATCCAACTACGTGTTTATAGTCTTCATCTTTGCTTATCAACAACTACATAATACTTTAGTTTCATCAAAGTTAGATGATTGGTTTCAATGCTTTCAAAAATAAGCCCACTCTCGGAATTGGGTAGAGGGATTTTGTCATGGAAACCAACTACTTTCACTGTTGGGTTCTTCGTGATCCGTTGTTTGTGTTTTGTATTTTCACTTTCGCGGTACAATTCGTCGTTCCATTCGTTTGTTGTTCGTTAATGATTAAATCTTTTCTACACGCAATATCTAAAAGGAAAATGTTAAATGCAGATTTAAAGAAACGTGCATAAAAAATGTGAACTTTCATATCTAAAATCTACCCTTACATTTTATGATAAATGTATAACTATCTAGTATACTCCTAACCCTATCTAAAATAGCAATAGCACTTAGGCCTATGCCAACGGGCCGTCAGACACCTCCTTCGTGAGGCTCATCGATGGGGACACGGTTGGCAGGAGTGTGTCGACACACTCGTCGATGGAATGCTTTCGATGGAACGATGGGGAAGGACACGGAGTCGAGAGCGTGTGTGGGACCGAAACAAAAAAAAACTTTTTTTTTTGAATTTGAATGTACAGGGGCGGATCTATGTACAAGATAGGGTATGCACTTTCACACCCTATGGTTTCTCCTCTTAGGGGTAGATAAATATGTTTAGAGATTTCTTTAGTCTAATTCCTTAATAGTGCATAACCTGAAAAAAAGAAGTGCACACCCACTAAAGATGATAGGACAAAAAGAAAGTGCACACCCACTAAAGATGATAGGACAAAAAGAAAGTGCAAACCTTTCGCCGGAAGTTACAGGTATATGAGGTCGGCAACTTTGAGGAAGATAAGGCCCAGATATGATGCCTTTTTCTTTCATTATTTTACTTACTACCTTATATTTCTGAATTTGTTAAAAGCTTTTCTATTTTAATCTAAATGTTAGTATATATATGTTTCGAACTTTCAACATATACTTGAAAATGTTATTTTAATAAACTAATTTAAAATAAACAAGTTATATTGGTTTTGTTACCAATGTAATGTTTTACTTTTATAAAAGTAATAAGTTTATTTAATTTTGGGTAAATATAAAATGGAAATAAAATATTGAGAAAGATGTGAAGGAGAGGTGAAGAAGATGTCATATTGAGAAATGTCTGATTTAGCTTTACTCTTTATGTACATCGTACATATAATGCAGTAGATATTTTTTTTTGTTAATGCTTTTAGAAAAAATATATAAACGGATAATATTTTTCTTGTTCAGATTATTTGAAAAGGCAAAAAAAAATTTACGCAAAAAAACTTTTTACCTAAAATTTTTGGATAATATATATACCCAAATTTTTATTTTTTTCCTTATAAAAAAGTGCATACCCAGAGAGAGATTTCTAGATCCGCCACTGAACGGCTAGTTTTTTTTTTCTCTTTTCCATCTTTATTTAAACTACTCTTTCTTTCACACTTTCAAACAACACACACACACATAAACTCTTCTTCACCTACAATCCTTTCACTTAAACAAAAAACTCTTTCAAATCATTTCTCCTTCTTCACCTAAAAATGTAAAAGTTGTCTTTATTTATTTGTTTAGGATAAATTACAAGGATGGTACCTGGCGAATACACCAGATTTCATAATTCATACCTATTTGCAAAAAATTACCCGAGACATACCCATGGTTTGCAAATTTGCACAATTGACATACCTACGTCTAACGGAGCATGACGGATCGTTAAATATTGACATGTGCCGCTCACATGCGAGGGTATACTCGTCTTCTCACACCCTTTCTTTGAACTTATGAACCCTAGCTATTTTCTCCTAAACCGAAACCCAGATTCTATAAATCTACATATACATTTAGAAACCAAAACCCAAAAGTCAACTCATATATCGATCCAAATTCATACACATATACATATATTTCTACAACTGATGTTATAAAAAAAATAAACAGATACATATATATATATATATAAGTATCATCACAGTTATATCTATAAATACATATATCTATATAAATCTGAAACATAACATATACATATATTTCTACAACTGATGTTATAAAAAAAATAAATATATACATATATATATATATATAAGTATCATCACAGTTATATCTATAAATACATATATCTATATAAATCTGAAACTAAATAACTATGGAACTCCACAATCAGGAGTTATTCTCCAAAACTTCATCACCACATGTCAAATCGACACTTACTAAAGATGCTACAACTACCACCGCCACTTGCCAAAAATCCGGCCACCATCCCACCCTACTAGAATCTGATCAGCCTCCACCCTACATCACCGTCGCACCAGTTATTAAACCCCCAAGTCGCACCTTCCTTTACATCTCCGGCCGGCCACCATTGAAACACACACATACACCGGGGAGAAAAAACCACTGAAACACATACATACATACCTTGTTTTCATCCCGATGGGGTTTTTCCCGAGAAACAAAAAAGAAGAAGAAAAGGAAAAGGACGCCGGAAGTGGTGGTCAGATCTTGATGGTGGCTGGATCTTAGAAGTGGCGGCCGGATCTTGATGATTGTGGCCGGATGTTTTCAGACCCGAATGGTATGGTGGACGGATGTTATCACCACCACACTCCTCTGTTTTCTCATTTCTTCTTTTCTGTTTTTTCTTTATATATATATATATTTTTGTTTTTATATATTTATATAGTATATATGTATATGTGTAGTATATATTTATGTATGTGAAGAAGATAATTTGTATTTTTTTTAATAATCAAACACATTTTATTATCAAAACACATTACAATAAAAAAGACAACACAAAATTATTAAAAGACAGTAATTGAAAAAAACACGAAATACATAATAATGATACGATTACTCTTAATCTTCATCATCTTTGATTGACATTTTTCCTAATCCACGGTAAGCGCTTTCGTCGAGCCACCACTTGTCGTGTTGTGGGCATTTGACTTCATCCGTTGTTTTGTCTTCCCCGCAATTGTCGTGGTACGATTCGGCCCAAGTGCATTGGTCACTCAACGTGTGACCTGCCTTAAAAACATTATCGACCACCCTTTTGACGTTCTTGATCTCACCCTTTTGTACTGCCTCATTTCAAAATTCAAATTTCAAAACATTCAAAAGTTCAAAAATCATCAGTAAAACGGGCCCCACAAACCGATAATAATAATGAAAGTTTCGAATTAAATTTGTTTTTTAATTATATAATTTTGTTAAATATAAAATAAGAATAAATAAAAGTAAAATAAAATAAAATAAAAATAAAATAAATAAAAGTAAGTTTATTTTAAAATAAAATAAAATAAAATAAATAAAAGTTGAGGAAGAGGTAGGGTTGGTAGTGAGTGAGGAAGAGATGATTTAGGAGAGAGAAAAGCTGATGTGGCAGTGAGTAAGAGGGGGGAAGGTGTCTTGGGTTGGATGGGGCCTTACTTGCATCATACTACAAGGTACTATTAGGCCGGTGCCAACGGCTCCTTCGTGGGCTCTTCCTCAATGCCGTCGACGAGGAATCCGTTGGCAGCAAAGGTTCGTGGGCTTCGTCGATGAAGGCCTGTCGATGGGTGGAAGGGGGAGGACGGAGGGAGAGGTGTGGAGTGTGGGGCCAAATGATTTTTGTTTTGTTTTGTTTTGTTTTGTATATAGTATATATGTATATGTGTAGTATATATTTATGTATGTGAAGAAGATAATTTGTATTTTTTTTAATAATCAAACACATTTTATTATCAAAACACATTACAATAAAAAAGACAACACAAAATTATTAAAAGACAGTAATTGAAAAAAACACGAAATACATAATAATGATACGATTACTCTTAATCTTCATCATCTTTGATTGACATTTTTCCTAATCCACGGTAAGCGCTTTCGTCGAGCCACCACTTGTCGTGTTGTGGGCATTTGACTTCATCCGTTGTTTTGTCTTCCCCGCAATTGTCGTGGTACGATTCGGCCCAAGTGCATTGGTCACTCAACGTGTGACCTGCCTTAAAAACATTATCGACCACCCTTTTGACGTTCTTGATCTCACCCTTTTGTACTGCCTCATTTCAAAATTCAAATTTCAAAAATTCAAAAGTTCAAAAATCATCAGTAAAACGGGCCCCACAAACCGATAATAATAATGAAAGTTTCGAATTAAATTTGTTTTTTAATTATATAATTTTGTTAAATATAAAATAAGAATAAATAAAAGTTGAGGAAGAGGTGAGGAAGATGTGGGGTTGGTAGTGACTGAGGAAGAGGTGATTTAGGAGAGAGAAAAACTGATGTGGCAGTGAGGAAGAGGAAGGATGGTGTCAACGATTGGCAGAGGCCTTAATGTGAAAAGGGATACACAGTGTCGACTATTTGAGGTTATGTGGCATTTTCTTAAAGTGTCCACATTAATCTTTGATGTCTTTTTTATATATATACTAGCGGATATCTGGCTGTGCAATGCACAACCCACTAAATAGTTTATTTTATAGTTTGGTTAGTAACATATACATTATTCTAACCATAGTAATTTATAGTAAATTAACAACTGATAGTTAATTAACTTTTAATTAAACTAATTAGTATCAATATAAGTGATATTATCGATTCTACTTTATTTAACCTAAACAATAATAATGCTTTTATACACGTTAAGTACAACTTTTAAAGATGCATTTAACAATTTTCTTGGGTAATATTGCTTTTAATTAGCGTGACATAATTCATAATTGTCATTTGATTCTAGTACTTTATTTGATAACGCCTTTCTTTTGTAATAAACGTGATGAATTTTCGAACAAAAACCATTTGTATAAATTAATAAATAATGCGCTAACGGTGCGACTTACATCGTAAACAATGCGCTAACGGTGCGACTTACATCGTAAACAATGCGCTAACGGTGCGACTTACATCGTAAACAATGCGCTAACGGTGCGACTTACATCGTAAACAATGCGCTAACGGTGCGACTTACATCGTAAACAATGCGCTAACGGTGCGACTTACATCGTAAACAATGCGCTAACGGTGCGACTTATATAATAAATAATGCGCTAACGGTGCGACTTACATCGTAAACAATGCGCTAACGGTGCGACTTACATCGTAAACAATGCGCTAACGGTGCGACTTACATCGTAAACAATGCGCTAACGGTGCGACTTACATCGTAAACAATGCGCTAACGGTGCGACTTACATCGTAAACAATGCGCTAACGGTGCGACTTACATCGTAAACAATGCGCTAACGGTGCGACTTACATCGTAAACAATGCGCTAACGGTGCGACTTACATCGTAAACAATGCGCTAACGGTGCGACTTACATCGTAAACAATGCGCTAACGGTGCGACTTACATCGTAAACAATGCGCTAACGGTGCGACTTACATCGTAAACAATGCGCTAACGGTGCGACTTACATCGTAAACAATGCGCTAACGGTGCGACTTACATCGTAAACAATGCGCTAACGGTGCGACTTACATCGTAAACAATGCGCTAACGGTGCGACTTACATCGTAAACAATGCGCTAACGGTGCGACTTACATCGTAAACAATGCGCTAACGGTGCGACTTACATCGTAAACAATGCGCTAACGGTGCGACTTACATCGTAAACAATGCGCTAACGGTGCGACTTACATCGTAAACAATGCGCTAACGGTGCGACTTACATCGTAAACAATGCGCTAACGGTGCGACTTACATCGTAAACAATGCGCTAACGGTGCGACTTACATCGTAAACAATGCGCTAACGGTGCGACTTACATCGTAAACAATGCGCTAACGGTGCGACTTACATCGTAAACAATGCGCTAACGGTGCGACTTACATCGTAAACAATGCGCTAACGGTGCGACTTACATCGTAAACAATGCGCTAACGGTGCGACTTACATCGTAAACAATGCGCTAACGGTGCGACTTACATCGTAAACAATGCGCTAACGGTGCGACTTACATCGTAAACAATGCGCTAACGGTGCGACTTACATCGTAAACAATGCGCTAACGGTGCGACTTACATCGTAAACAATGCGCTAACGGTGCGACTTACATCGTAAACAATGCGCTAACGGTGCGACTTACATCGTAAACAATGCGCTAACGGTGCGACTTACATCGTAAACAATGCGCTAACGGTGCGACTTACATCGTAAACAATGCGCTAACGGTGCGACTTACATCGTAAACAATGCGCTAACGGTGCGACTTACATCGTAAACAATGCGCTAACGGTGCGACTTACATCGTAAACAATGCGCTAACGGTGCGACTTACATCGTAAACAATGCGCTAACGGTGCGACTTACATCGTAAACAATGCGCTAACGGTGCGACTTACATCGTAAACAATGCGCTAACGGTGCGACTTACATCGTAAACAATGCGCTAACGGTGCGACTTACATCGTAAACAATGCGCTAACGGTGCGACTTACATCGTAAACAATGCGCTAACGGTGCGACTTACATCGTAAACAATGCGCTAACGGTGCGACTTACATCGTAAACAATGCGCTAACGGTGCGACTTACATCGTAAACAATGCGCTAACGGTGCGACTTACATCGTAAACAATGCGCTAACGGTGCGACTTACATCGTAAACAATGCGCTAACGGTGCGACTTACATCGTAAACAATGCGCTAACGGTGCGACTTACATCGTAAACAATGCGCTAACGGTGCGACTTACATCGTAAACAATGCGCTAACGGTGCGACTTACATCGTAAACAATGCGCTAACGGTGCGACTTACATCGTAAACAATGCGCTAACGGTGCGACTTACATCGTAAACAATGCGCTAACGGTGCGACTTACATCGTAAACAATGCGCTAACGGTGCGACTTACATCGTAAACAATGCGCTAACGGTGCGACTTACATCGTAAACAATGCGCTAACGGTGCGACTTATATAATAAATAATGCGCTAACGGTGCGACTTACATCGTAAACAATGCGCTAACGGTGCGACTTACATCGTAAACAATGCGCTAACGGTGCGACTTATATAATAAATAATGCGCTAACTAGTCCACATCAACAATTCAATCATACAATTAATCAAATCAACAATCAACAGTTAAACAAACATGTACACTTTTCAGCTTGTTGGATCTAATATTTTTTAAAAGTTTACTATAAATGTGTTTCTTATTATATACTTAATTTAAATTATAAAACTCATACTGTTGAACGTAAAGATGAGTTGAGAATTGAGAACGTGATTAACAATAATATTGCTTTTATTCATTTTGTACACATACTAAAAAATGAGCATCGTGAGATTTTTCAGAAAAGTTGGTAACGATGACAATAATGGTAATATATAAATTTAATGTTAAACAAATTGAAATTTGCTATGTGTGAACAAATGTGGTGTTAAAAATTAAACATGAAAGTTCAATAAAAAGTGTGGATTAATTTCTACACTTTTAGTTCTACATATTTTTTGTAACACCCCAACATGGCGGAATCATGGGGTATCACTTAGAAAAGCACAGCACGACATGAGAATTATGTAGAGTCAAACTATATGCATTCATAGGATTGAAACAATCCATAAACTCACTCAAATGTATACAATAATCAATATCTATCAAAGATACACACTCAATCAATATTAAATGAAAATGTTTAAATGATAGTAGTTGATCCTAAGCATAACCCGTTAAAGGGAAATAAGGATCACGGATCCAGAAGTCCAAAGCTAGTCCAATCCTAGCAATGCAAGCACATAATCATCCAATTTTGTCTCTGATTAACCTGATTACCTGAAAAGTGTACTAAAATACGTCAACATAAAGTTGGTGGGTTCGTAGGGACAAGTAATATGGGATAACCGTGTCGGATAACAACCGTTAACAATAAGTGAGGATTAGGAGAACTAATCACATCCAAGGATAACCTATAAGGTTTCACATTATCACAATTCAATACAAGTCAACGTTCAACAACAACGATTCCATATAACGTTCAACAACGTTCCATAACAATCAATAACGATCAACAACGATGCGGCTTACATAGTTAATAATTAACAATGCGCTAACGGTGCGACTTATATAATAAATAATGCGCTAACGGTGCGACTTACATCGTAAACAATGCGCTAACGGTGCGACTTACATCGTAAACAATGCGCTAACGGTGCGACTTATATAATAAATAATGCGCTAACGGTGCGACTTATATAATAAATAATGCGCTAACAAGTCCACATCAACAATTCAATCATACAATTAATCAAATCAACAATCAACAGTTAAACAAACATGTACACTTTTCAGCCCGAATCTCAATTGAGTAGGGAGGGTTTACGAAACTCACCTTAGTTGTAGTGGCAAATCAGAGCAGTAGATAATCCTCGTGACAAGTTAATCTTAGTACAGCTCAAAACACTTTGCAAAGTACTTTACTATGCTCAAAATGTACTACCGGGTACCTAAAACAAGTATAAGATCAACTTATAAGCTACCACGAAGCCTAAGTGCAAAATAAGGAATTTTCAGCATGTTTCCAGCTTTGCGTTATCTACTTGACAACGACTTTGGGAAGTCAGGAAGATCAGATACAACAAAACTTAGTTCTAGACATTTGTTGGGCACTCAAAGGCCTTTTCAAAAATGTAAGGTTTGACTCTTGAAGAGCTTTAATAAAAGAGTTATAATTTTTACAAAAACAAACCTGTAGCCTCGTCAGAAATTAGACCAGTTCTGAAAATCGTCATTTTTGGCACTCTTCTGAGCAAAACCAGAAGAAACTTCGTTCTTATCAAATTTTACTGACACTTGGACCTTTCAAAAAATATAAGATTCGTCTCCTAATTCGTCCAGATGAATCTTCTATGATGTTTGCAAGATGACTGAAAATTTCAGTTCTATAGAGTCTTTAAATTCAACTTGAAACTTCAAGTGATGAACCCAAGACTTTATGGACTTGATTGTTTTGTGTTATGAATGTGAAAGAGAGAGAAAAGAGCAGAGATGAATGATAGAATGATCATAAAATGCTTGCTTATATAGCCCAAGAGTTGCAACTAAGTGCCAAGAATACACACCTTGGCCATGAGGTGTTCATCATGTGTTTACAACTCATCCTTGAGTGTAATGGCTGAAACTTTGGCCTTAAAACAAACTAGAATTCAGTAGGAACATGTTCATTGCATGATTACAAGCTATAATCCAAGTCTTGGTTAGTTTGTGTGGGGTTTATGTCAAGAACACAAGCTTGACTTGACTTATTGACTTTGGTTGACTCTAAACTTTGATTCTTGATTATTATTAGTGTAATTAAATGTAGTAACTAGTCTATATAAGTATAATTACTTTTATCTATGTGGTTATAAATCAATTACATGTATTTATATATTTATTAGTTATCTAGTTCAAGTACCGACACTGTTCCACCGACACTGTTCACCGACACTGTTCCACCGACACTGTTTCACCGACACTGTTCCACCGACACTGTTACGACACGTTCCAGACACTGTTCCACCGACAATGTTTCACCGACACTGTTCCACCGACACTGTTGTAACCGTACATTATACTTAAGGTTTCACCGACACTGTTCCACCGACACTGTTCCACCGACACTGTTCCACCGACACTGTTCCACCGACACTGTTCCACCGACACTGTTCCACCGAATTATCACTAGCCACCGACACTGTTCCACCGACACTGTTTCACCGACACTGTTCCACCGAATTATCATCTAACCACCGACACTGTACCACCGACACTGTTCCACCGACACTGTTCCACCGACACTGTTCCACCGACACTGTTGTAACCGTACATTATACTTAAGGTTTCGTATATACGTTTTTCCTGTTACCATAGTTACTCAATTATCATCTATTATATAATTTCCAGAACATGTACTGGGCCAATTTCATAGTCTGCTAATATGACCCTAATTCTAGAAGTTCAAATATGACATTATAATTGGCCCAATTTACAGATAAATGTACACAATTATGTCCAAATTTCCGTTTATTGAAATAGTTAATCAAATTACATGCACAGTCAAACGGTAAAAATCATGAATGTTATATTTTTACACATAAAAACGTGACAAATTTTTTAATTTGTTCACACTAGCTAAAAGTGTGAACAAATACAATATTATTTGTATTGTTTTAACTTCAATTCATGCATTGTTTAACTCTAGGGATATTTATTGATGCAAATGTTACCACGTCAACAAACAAAATGAGTATCGACTAAATAAATGAAAGTGTTATAATTTATGGGGAGCAAAATATGGATAATTTGTTTTGAAATGATCTAAATTTCCCATTGGATATATATACATGTATATTACCATTTAAAAAAATTATAGCTTATAAAGTACAATTTTTCAATAAAGAATTGAAACATAGACACAATAGTCTGTCACTTGTTTTTCAAACACCTTTGACTATGTATCCATCCACCCACCATTACCTATATATTGTATTCAAAGTTACCACAATTACCTATGTAATAGGCTAATATAGCCCTTTTTGACATATTGTAATAGATATAGTCCAAGTATATATATACATATTTTTCATTTATAAATAGTCTTCACATAAAACGATCGAGTACTATGTAGGGATTGGCATGGGACTGGTACCGTCCCGTACCGGTCCCGGTACCGATCCCGAATTTTACCAAATATGGGTACCGATCCCGGTCCCATATAAATCGGTACGGGACCGGTACCGACTCGGTACGGGACCGGGACTTCGGTACCAAATCCCGTCTAGTACCAAATCTTTATAAAATCTCGCCGAGTTGGTTTGCTTGAACGTGCGGATCGTAAGTGATGTTTTGCATATCTGAGTACAATATAAGAGATTAAATTTGAGTACAAGCAAATATAAAAGATTAATTAAACATCATCATCTTGGTTAAGATACTACTCACTGTATGGATACAAGTGATATATATATTTGTTAGTATATGTTAGTATATGTTTTAGCTGGCTGTTCATTTGTCATTTTAGTATAAATGTCGAATGGGTTCAAATGGAGAGATTAAGACAAAACTTAGATGATTATGAATGAAATAATAAGTTGACATGCATGATTAAAAATTAAGGATTACATACATACATACAGATACATATGTGCATGTATATATATATATATATATATATATATATATATATATAATCAGCTTATTTCCAGTAGAAAATATAACATGAGTTCCTATATATTGTAACATGTACGTACAAGAAGTTTATTAAAAGTTGAATGAAGTTGACTATAGTTATATACTCTATAAGTTAACAATAAAACATTAAATCAAACTCATCGATGGATACAGTGATTTACATGAAAGATATAGATATAAGATGAAGATTCTTGATTTTCAGGACCAAATGGGACTAACGGGATTTGCTCGGTATTTCCCGGTACCGATCCCGATTGGTACCGATCCCGCGAACTTATAAAAGTGGGTACCGGTACCGATCCCGCTTGAGACTCGGGACCACTTCCCGGTACCGGGACGGTACCGGGACGGGACCGGGACTTGGGACTTTTCGCTCATCCCTAGTACTAAACTTTTTTTCAACACTAAGCAATTTTGTTAACAAGTTTTGAAGATATAAAATAACAAAATTTAGATAAAACGTAAATACATAAAGTAACACATTCTAGTGACCATACTTCCATATCTCATCTTATTAAAAAAAAAGGGCGGTGGATTGTAAAAGTCACACAAAGATTTCAAATATCCTTGTTTATCCAAACCATGTACAATAACCCCATGCTTTTTTTTTTTACTCTATCTTAAATTCTAGAAGTCTACAACACCTTAACAATTATCCAACAAGATTATTTGACTTTTGAGTTTCCCATACCTCTATACTTTACCAACTTTTATCTCTGTCACTTTTGAGTCTCCCATACCTCTATACTTTTTTTTTTAATGTTTATGTACTTTTTAAAGGACAATAAGAAAACTTTTAATAGTTTTCAACTTTCACAAAAAAAAAATGTTTTTTTTTCACATTATTGCTTAAACGATAAATAGATAACATACAAATGATAATAATATAAATATAAATATTGCAAATATCATCAACCAACTTAGAAAATGTATGAAAATTAAATCACATGAATAATTTACAAATGGGAATGCTTCGAATAACAAAAATAAATTACAAAAATAATTAACTAACTTTTTAATAAAGTTCTCTATCAACCAAAACAACATCTACTACTCCTTTCACCTATTAAACTTTTTTTTTACAAAAGTTACAGAATATATCTCATCAAACTTATTTAAATATAAAAAGGTTCTCCTTTCATTTAGTCTTTCCCTACCACCCCAACCTTTCCCTCCAATCACCTAGTAAAGTAGAAAGGGGATCACAATTTAGGGGAAATGCCACCATCTTTATGCACATATTTAACCTACCCTCACATCATCATGCTCTGTCATCATCAATACATAAACAAAAATCATAAACTTTAATACAATCATAGATTGTATTAAACAAAAAAACAGATGTTAATGCAATGTTTATTAGCCAATTGAGAAAATTACTATGACAAAATATATAAATATATAGAAATGACTATAATGGCAAGTTAAAATTTTAGAATAGAGACTTTATCCTTTTTCTTTTTGATAAGATTACCATCATCATCTTCAACATAAAAATGCTTGAAAAAAATTATTAAAACCAAAAACAAATTCAAGTATAAAAAGAAATTGAACTTATTATCGCCATCAAATCCACACACAAACCCTTCATCAACATCTTGTTGTTTTTGCTTTCTTTCTTTATTCATTTCTTCTGATAATAACGTAATAACATATAGCTTACAATATGAAGAATAATAACAAGCCTTTATCAACACCTTCTTGTCTCATCCATCAACAAAATAAAACCCACAAATCAAACCCAAAAATTAAAACTTGCAAATTAAATTCACACTTTAAAAACATAAGGAAATCAATTATAGAAAGAAGCCAAGTATACAAAGCAAACCTTATGTAGATATAGAGTTTGAATCAAATTTAATGAGGTAGGGAGTAAATCCCTAACCTAATTTATATAGAGAAGGAAGGGAGCAAGAGAGAAGGAAGGGAGCAAGAGAGAAGGAAGGGAGCAAGAGAGAAGGAAGAGTCATATATATTTATGACGAGAGCAACAAGGGGGCGAGAGGTGCTTATAGTGGGACCCGGCCGAGAGGTGTCTTGGATGGGAGGAAGCCGAGAGCTCCTCAAGGAAGAGAGTAAAGAAAATGAGTCCCAGCCGAGAGTGAATGCTTGGATGGGAGTAGATCAAGAGCTATGAGCATAGGGGTCCACTTGACGAGAGCTCACCTCGGGGAGGAGAGAGAAACAAGAGGTGCTTGTCAAGAGGTCACCAAGGGTTACACTTGAAGGAAGTGTACCGAGAGGTGGATCCTAAACTATATATATATAAATAAATCGAGAGCTACAAGATAGTGGAGAATAACTCTAGCTTACATAATATCATATATAATGACTTGAGAATACACATGCATAATATGTCTAAGGGAACTCTCATCAAGAGTTAGCTTGAGGGGGATCGAGAGTTGGATGGGCACATGTTGTCTCCTCCTCCTATACCACAACACATATCTACGTATATGTTTCCATCCCCTCTCAGGGCAATACCCATTCCACATGATACACTTATCATACAAAATCTATACAAATAATGTGTGTATGATTGAATATGCAATATCTAATCATGGAATGGTTACAAAATATCCTTATCACTCTCGAAGGTTATATTCCTCGTACTGACATTTTGGGATTTAGAGGCCAGGCCCATATCTGACGGCCCAATATACGATGTAACCCTAATTTGTACAGCCTATAAATATCCAATCATTGGATGTCAGATTCATTCAATATTCATTCATCACAATTCACACAATCATTCATTCTTTCAATAAAAAACACATACATCCTTCTAGAGAGAGAAACCAAGAGCTTTCTCACTCTAGGTTATCCTTTTATCACTTTAGGTTCGTGAAGAACTTAGTAGGTTTGCACTCTAAAGTTGAGGAGATTAAAAGGATAACACGGTTAAAACCCCATTTTGATTGAGCTCAACATCTTATGCTCAAACATTGGCGCCATCCGTGGAAGCTACTGATACAGCGTTCGACTTCATTCGCTCCAAAGAGACTGCCTCTCTAGTAAGAGGTATCACAAAGAAAGATAAGTCTGGAGGAGGATTGGCTAGTGAGGAGTGGAGTCGACACGACCAAAGACGAGAAGAGCGTCGGGAGGAATGTCTGGATGAACATCGGGAGAAAAGGTTTGGACCATACATCAAAGATGTACCAATTGTTAACTTGATCAAATGCCCTAGAGAAATTCTGAACACTGAGACAGTGTGTGCTACTTTCAAACCTCCCTCACCAATGGCCTTTAAGTCTGGGAAAAGGAACATGAATCAATATTGTGAATTCCATGAGGAACACGGACATGATACTAATGCATGTAGACAGCTAAAGTGGGAGATCAAGAGGGCATTGGATGAAGGGAAACTTGAGCACCTAGTCCCAGGAGCTAAGCAAGCAAAGAAGACCTTTGCATGGCAAAGGAAAGTGGTGGAGGAGGAGGATGATCCAGGAGAGCCTGAAGGCCATGTATACATGGTCCACGAATAAAACATATCCCAACCTCCCTCCTTTTAATACCATTCCTTTCCTTTCTCACTTTCTCAAGCATCTTGATTAAGGTACTTTGTCAAGAGTTATCATTTTATTTTTAAGTATTTTCATGTCATTTTACTTCAGCTATTGTTATGTTTGTTGGTCTGATCATGTATCCCAACCTTATCATTAATATCATTTTCTTTTCGAAAATAATTGATCAATAAATTGTAAAGAATATTTTGCCAATGAGGCAAGCTAAAAGGGTAATCCGAATGATAATCCCAGAAGTCAAGTGCTAAGATGGGAAGAAAGAATTAGCCTTCTGCTCTGATACTGTGAGTCCCTCGATAGCTACTGATCGCTCTCGAGATCGTCTATTGTTATGTCGTGAGTGCGGAATCCTCACGAGATAACTAGTTTGATTAGTTATCGTGGTTATTGCTAATTATCTCAATATAATCAGCCTTAAATGATCTATATTCGTTTGCTATAGCATAGAAAACGAACTTAGTCGCCTTTGGTGTGTGTAATATCAACTGGTCACCTCACTTTAGGGTTTCCAATCGTTTATATATGTTCACGATTGATATTGGGCTTGCTGGGCTTTGTTCTTACGAACTTAGCAGTCCAGCCCATAAAACGAAGATTATCTTCGTTAGTTCCTAACGAAGATTATCTTCGTTAGTACTAAATACCATCAACATTCTATGCTTAGTTATTTTCCAAGTACTTTATGTACAAGAAACCTAACATATATTATGTTTGTACTTGTATGATATACATAACAAACATCATATATAAACATATAAATAACACCAAAACATGTATCAATCATTACTAAAACACGAAGTCCATAATCCATCAATTACATATAAATGAATAAGACATAATCAAATCTAAGTTGCTGTTGTCACATCAACATGCATCAACAAACTCCCCCTTGACAGCAGCATCTTCGATTTCTTCAGTCTTCAAAAATCTTCATCATCCATCAAATAACAATCGTTTGCTATTTGCATGGATATTTTCATGTAAGCAAACTTGGAGAATCTTACGATATTTATCTTCTTCATTCTTCCAAAATGGTAGAAATGAGCATTCAGTATCGTATAATTTCCTCTGATCATTTCTTGAGAAGTTCACCAACTGCATTGGATCATACATCCTTCTCAACAATATCTTCTTCTTTGAATCTGCATACATCTTAGCTTCACCAGAATTTCGATCAATCTCCCAATTATCCAGTTTATCCAAGACATCTTGTGCCCATTTCTTGGCAGGACTTTGATCATACATTTGATATCACATTGAATATACTCAACACTTTTATCTGGCTTCACCACCTTCTTCTTTCGTCTTGGTTCAATATGAAACTTTGGTTTTTCAGAGTCTTTCATATTCGACCTCAACTTGAAATCTTCATGAAGGTTCTTACCAATCACATCTGCAAGACCATAACTACTTGGATTGATAATCCTGTTATTTCCTAGTTCATGTAAGTCTTCTTCACACAAACTTCTGAAATGTCTCTCACGCCATGCTAGATATTGACAACCTTCTGGTCTTTTAAGAACAAACAGCTTCAGTTCTTCATCATAAAACCAACTCCAGATTATTGTCTTATATCTTGCAGCATCTTATCTGAGATATGAGTCCAATACATGATGGGTTTCATAGTATCCCATGTGACTATATAATCATTGATTCTTTGACCAGGCACAAGTCTATCAATCTTCATGTAGTGGATCATCTTCTCTGAGAGGTACAGGATAATTATTTGGATTAAAAGGTCTTGTCAAATGATTTCCCAGTGAAAAGGAATCAATGCATCATCAATCCTAGCATATACCACGAAGTTTAAAACTTTAGCGGAGCTACTAATTGAAGTTTGAAGCATTCTTTCCTTAACTTCTTTCCTCTTTATCTCCAACTCTTTTCTTTCTTCCAAAGATGGGTCTTCAGGAGTTGAATCCCAAACATCATCAAACCATAAGGTTTCTTGAATATATTCATATCCGGTTCAGGAACAAGCTCACCCTCCTCAAGTTCATCACCATCGAAGAGTAATTCTGTATCATCTGTATCATCTATTAAGATTACACAAAATGAACACCGGAATACAATGAATAATCATGATAATAATAATAAAGATGAAATATAATTGCATTGAAATAAGATAAATTACATTCACATGTCGTAAACTTATTACATGCAACCTAATATACACTTTATCAATCTTTATCAAAATCATAAGTTGAATCAGAATCAGAATCAGATTCCAAGGCTGTTTGCCTTTGAATCTGTAATTCTTTTTCTCTTTCAGTTTCTGCTTCTTGCTGTTTATCTAATAAGTTATCAAATACAGAATGAAAAGCATTTTCTTCGGTATTACAGTCATGTCCAAATTTTGCCTTACTTCACGCTTTAATCGTTCAGTTTCAGCTTCAACTTGATCATCACTTAAATAATCAACCGATTTCGAAGAATTACCTGAATCAAGTGCTTCAATAACTTCAGCCTCTCGAGTAGCACTTGAACCACCCGCACCAGAAGTACCAGTCTGGGTAGTATCTCTTTCTGTCTCCCCCTGAGTCTCAACCCCTTTTCCTTTGTCAGAAACTGGGCGAGAATCACTCCTATTACCAGCATCATCATCATCATTCTGACGTCTTGGCTGAACTGCTGATAATCTGCAGACTTCTTCAGGAACATCTCCCCCTTGATTCTTGACCCAGTTGAAAAAGGTCAAAGTACCTCGAACATTCGTAAGATCAGACTCTAACGTATCAACACGAGCCTGAAGAACATCTATACGCCTAACCAAGGAGTAATCTGAAGGAATAGGAGGAAAAGTAGGCAATCTGGGCAATATTAATCTGGCAGGAGGCAAAAGTGGACGTAATGATACACTGCCAGCAACAGTAGGAACTGGTGCTGTTGAGACAGCAGGAATATCAGCAGCAGCTGCAGATACTGAAGTATCCTCAGAAATTCTTGCACGCTTAGCTCTGCGATAAGTGAGAGGAGCATCCAGTGTCCTCTTCGATCCAACATTACTTGTACCTTCATGTAATGGACTTGATGCCATATCTCTATGTTCCAATTGTTCTTGATAACCAGATACAACTTCTTGTTCAGCACCAACATCCTCATCCAGATTAACTTCTTCTTGAACAGATTGATTCGTTTCAGACAGAACAGGTGAAGAATGACATGCCTTACTCCGACGCTCTCGGCGTAAAGCACCAAGTACATCTTCTCGAGAAAAGTGATATGAATTATCACTTCCTGAAACAGCAGGTACATCATGAGCCATCTTAGTTCGATGCTCATTACCAGAATCAGCAGCGACACTATCATATTCATCTGTGTCTGCTTCAACAACATCATCACCACCATCATTCCCACTATCAGAATCATCAGAATCACCATCCGAACTATCATCTGAACTCTCTTCATCCTCATGATCAGAATTGTCTTCATCATCCACCAACATATCATTCTCAAAGCGAGATCGATAATTTGGATTAATCAAATGACCAAACAATGGTGGATTATTTAGACCAGCTACATTTCGAGTATTGGCATCTAAATCAGCAAATATACGTAGAGGCCAAGCATGTGGTACATAGCGAGGACCTTGATCAAATACCAAGTTCGGACAAAAATGTCTAACTATCGCCATAACAAAACGAGGATATAATAGAAACCTATTCTTCGCCTTGGCATTGATTTGATCAACAAACGCATGATAAAAGTATGTTGAAAACGGATAAGGTCGATTATAAACCAAAGCAACCATCTGCGAAGAAATCTGAGCAGAAAGCTGATCAAATCCAGCCTTACGATTGCTCAAACTTACTAACAGCACGTAAGCAAGGTATCTCCAACGTCCTTGAAATCCACTCTTATCAAAAGGAAGCTTTATTTGACCAACATATCCCATTCTTTGAAAACACCGACGAATTAGGTCAAAATCATAAGCTAATTCTACTGCTTCGTCTGATTCATCACCCAAGTGCAAAATTTCACGAAGTATCGCAGCATTAAAATCAAAAGTTATTCCTTCGACAGTTGCTCTAACAAAGCTACGACCATTAACCATGACCTGATGAGCAGTCCTCCAGAAGTCATCGATATACTGCCTAACCAATCTAGGGGAATCACAGAATGCAAAAGAAAGCCTAGAACGAGCAATAAAATCAAACATTTCATGATAGCGTTCACAATTATGCTGATCTGGATCTAGATTTAAGGCCAGATTGTGCTTCTTAAAGAACTGACGTGGAGCAAGAGCCATTTCTGCAAAAACAAATCATAATTGAAAAACAACTATAGGATTAGCACAAGAAATGAATAGCAGTCTTAGATGAACTTAATCAATAATCTCATAAGTTTGAACTGTACGAAATTAGTCTTTAAGTTCGTAAGGTAAAAAATGTACGAAGATAGATCTTAAGTTCGTTAGTTAGGAATGAACGAAGATAGATTTTAAATTCGTTGGATAACAATAAACGAAAATAGATGTTAAGTTCGTTGGGTAACAATGAACGAAGATAGCTTAGAAGCATTACTAAATTCGTTTGTCACAAAAAACTCTAAATTCGTTAGTTGAAAGAAGAGTCTAAGTTCGTAAGTCCTGTTTGAGAACCTAAGTTCGTAGAGATGAACGAAGTCTAAGTTCGTAGCCATTCTGAACGACTGTT
>CM067170.1:121418197-121461907 GCA_034093135.1 Erigeron breviscapus | reverse complement strand
CAGTTTGGGCCTTTGGTATCCCAAAGGCTCAAGCATGGATCTAATGGGTTATTCAGATTCAGATCATGCAGGTTGTAAGATAGACAGAAAATCCACTACTGGTGGATGTCATTTCCTTGGTGGCAAACTGGTCAGCTGGACCAGTAAGAAGCAAACTTCAGTTTCATTATCAACTGCTGAAGCTGAGTATGTATCTGCATCCAGTTGTTGTGCTCAGATACTCTGGATGAAAAGCCAGTTGCTCGATTATGGTATTAAGTATTCAAAGACCCCAATCTTCTGTGATAATACCAGTGCCATTGCTATCTCAAACAATCCAGTCATGCACCCAAAGACAAAGCACATTGACATCAGGTATCATTTCATTCGTGATCATATTATGAAAAATGATATTGAAATCCATTTTATTCCCACTGACAAACAACTCGCTGACATTTTTACTAAACCTTTGGATGTAAAAACTTTTGAACATCTTGTTGGTGAGTTGGGAATGTTGAACCCTTAAATCTGGAACCTTGTTATGAACGCCTTTGTGACACTGGCAGGGTTCTTTGATTTCCAGATTTATAAATCTATACCAGCTTAGCTATCGAACGCCTTTGTGATACTATCTTTGCATTAATAGATTTATGGATCACCATTCCAGGGGGAAGACTCAGACCATATATTTTTGTCCTTAAAAATGTTTTTAATTTCAGGGGGAATTTATTTTCCCACTGGAAGAATTTTTCTGGAAAATATCACTGGTACATTACTAGAAGAATTTATTTTCCTCCAGTGCACCATCAGTACATATCTTCACTGGCCTAATCCACCAGTGACACTGGAGTGTCTAGTCAACCTCCAGATGTACTGAAATGAGTCTTGGGTTATTAGTCATGATATTTTAGTACTTGGTCTTTGTGCGTGCCACGTAAGCAAACCTTTTGAATGGACAGTTACTGTTTATCCTACGTGGCATGTCATTTTTTTCAAACTAAATGATGGTATTTTTACCTTGGGAAGATAAAAAGTACAAGTTGGTTATTTTTTGTGGGCTGTCAAACCGTCATACATTTATGTGTGATGGGATGTATTAAATGCGGATTTCAAAACCGATCAAAATTACTTTGAATAAATTTGAAATAAACCATTTTGAATTCCATTTTCTCTCTCCTCTGTAAATACCCAAATTTACTTTCACTTTTAATTTCATTTCGAAAGCATTTACTCCCAAATTCTTCATTTACTATATTCTTCATTCAATTTCCAATCATCATCAATAAATTCATAAAATCACCAATTTTTCTTTCTTTCTTCTGAGTTATTATTTGCATATAATGGCTCCTAGACAATCCAATTCTGAGAAAAACCTTCTCTCTTCATCTTATAATCCAGTCGCCGCCGTAAAGAAAGCACCAAATATCACATTAGAAGCGGCGGCCATCCGAATTAATATGAATAATTGGATGGCCAAACTCTCTGGCACTCATGATCCCAAATCCATCATTGGGCGACTGAATGCCTTTTTCCTCAGTTGTCCATTGTATGGTGCCCTGACTTTAAATCCAGGGAAAATGTACCATGAATATCTATGCGAATTCTGGTACACTGCTCATTTTGTGGAAGGTGATGAAAACACCATTCACTATACTCTCAAACAAGGCACCAGGGCCTTCACTCTGACCGTCGACTCTCTTAGAGATGCTCTTCGGTTGAACTACTTTGCAGAAAATGAGCTGGCCATTACACTTCCTACCGGCCTCAATTACAGGGAAGTATGTAGGCAGATGGGGCATGGAGATATTCTTGATGAGCATGGGGTGCTAAAGAGGAAGGGCACGATCTACATGAGCAAACTAACAGACTCATGGAGATTTTTCTTCACTCATATTGTTGAGTGTTTGGGTGGCAGTTCTGGAGGCTTAGATCAGATCAATCAGACACATCTCCAGATTGCATATTGTCTATGGTTCGGCTACAGAGTGGATTTTGCCCAGATCCTCTTTGATGACTTGGCTGAACGTCTGAAAGTAAAAGGTAGAAAAGCTCATGTACCTTTTATCCGTTTTCTTTCTCTTGTTTTTAAAAGGGCACTTGGGGAGGAGTATGATTATCGCTCACGATACTTTTCGGTATCTGAGTATCTGAGGGATTTAAATAATTTAACTTCAAAAACTGATGAAATAGATATCCCTCAGAACATGCTTCTTCATTTTAGAAGGGAATTAAACGATGCATCATCACCAGATGAATCGTCAGAGACTCCAGGTGGGCTTCAAAATAGTGAAGGACCCACTGGAGTTCTCATTGCTGAAGTGGGGTCACCAGAAACCGAGGTGACCTCTGACCCACAGCAAAACGTTAATATCTTACCTGAAAACCCCCCAGACGACCAAGAAATACTACCAGACGTCTAAGAAAGGGAGGAGAACTGGTCGCTCCCAGTAGAACCGTAACTCGCCATCCAGATTCCTCCCAACAGGAATCTGGAGATGTCATACGGGAAAACCCACAAGCAACCACTTCCAATCTTCTTTTAGGGGATAGTGGTGAAGATATTAGAAGGACATCCCATCCTTCAGTAGAGTCCGTGTCAGCACAATCTCTTGTACATGGCCATATTTCTGACACAACTCTTGCATAGACTGGGGTTACTGGAGCCTCACCTCTAGTAATTCCAGTTTCACATTCTTCGGCTGGTGACATAATGAATGCAGATGGTACTTTGATTGTGGAACAAGAAAATATTGAGCAGGATGCTCCAATTGATTTGAATAGGGAAGTTGGTGATCAGACAGTTGGTGAAGCTCCAGTATGGGAAGAAGTAGTTGAGTCACCTTTGTCTGATAATGATAATTTTGATGCAAACATGGATTTTCTGGGTGATGTTGTTGCATCAGATATACCTCCTCCACCAGAATCCACTGATATGCCACCACCTCCTGAATCATTAAATGCTCCACCACCGCCACCAGAATCAACCTTTGTACCACCTCCACTACCACCATCTTCACTTCCTCCAAATATTTCTTATTTTCAACCACCACCAGAAACACCAATCCAGACGAGACTTAATATTGTCAATTTTCCAGTATCCAGTGCGCTCGACTCTACTCTTCTATCATCTGAAAGGCCCTCTGAAAGAGTCGAGGCACAAGTCTCTCTGGTGACCAGAATTGCTTCTGATCTTGCTCCTCCAAGTAGTCTCTCCACTTCTTCTTCAACCGAGGTCCAAGGCCTTTTAAATAAGGTGGCGGACCTGGAGAGATCACTCCAGTCTTCTTCTCAGGTTGTTTCTGAATTTAAATCTTTATTGTCAAATAATCTTGCATCAGAAATGAACCTGTTTACTGGAAATGAGAAGATTGTGTTTGAGAAGTTGAATGACCTGGTACTGGCCACCAACAAAAACTCTGAAACTATTATAGTGGCAGTCCAGGGATTGGAGAAGAAACTGGTAGCTTCTGTTCAGACTGCAGCAAGGCAGAAATTGTACAACCACTGGCAGGTCTGAAAGAAGAAGTCCAGAAGTTGACTGAGTCGGTGAGCCGTATGGAAAGTAGGCCAGTCCTTGACCAGAATTCTGTTGTTAGTCACACAGTGATGAGTGTGCTAAGAAGTTCAGAAACAGCATGTTGAAAGACATCACTGAAGAAATTTCTGGGTCAATTTTAAGAAGCATTCAAGATGGGTTGTTGCCTTAAGTGGTGAAAATGATTGATACTGAATTGCCAAAGCACTTGCCTTCAGAACTCTAAATTATAAAGAAGGAAGTGACTGCTTTAAGGAAAACTGTGAATATCACCACTCCAGTAGCTGGTCGTACATTTGGGTCATCTGACCGTCATATGTTGGAGCAGTTGTGGAATGATCTCAAGTCTAGGACTGGTGATCATTCCAAGGGGGGAAAATCTGTTGTTACTGAGAAAATTGTTGCTACTGAGAAGATTGTTGAGAAAACAAAGGAAGTTCCTGCTGGTGCTATTGAGAAAACAAAGGAAGTTCCTGCTGGTGCTATTGAGAAAACAAAGGAAGCCATTGAAAAAGCCTTTGGTACTGAAGCCATTGTGCAAGAAGAAGAGGCTGCTGGTACTGATGCCAGTGAGCCCCAGTTTGAAGAATTCCCAGACATCACCACCACTTTGAAAAACTTGAAAAGAAAGAAACACGTGGTGTCTGGTGAAGAAATTGAAGAGAATGTTGAAGATGAAACCACTGAAGGTTTCCCTGAAAGGGCGTCAGTAGATGTTGAAACATCTAAGAGACTGGAACAGCAAGGCATTTTAATTGACATCTTTAAAAGAACTCAAAGAGAAGGGTTGCTGGCCCATAAATTAGAGATGGCAAATATGGGAACTCTGGATTCATACAATGCTGGCAGGTTGGGCATTCACGTTGATGTGTACAAGTTGATGAAAGATGATCCCAGAGTTCACCAATGTCTTGATGCTATAGACGATGTATATGTTCATTCCAGATACTCTGAAGATGAACAAAAATTTGATGCTGAAACATATGGTCGCCCTGTTCAGGAGTTGATTGAGTTAAGGAAGCAGGAGTTAGTTGACCTCCAGAAAAAGGTCAGGTCAAATGCTGCAGCTCTGGAGAACGAGTACAGAAAGAAAATGAAAGGTGGACCCAGACTCCCAGCCAGAAAAACAAAGGCTGCCAGAGATGCAGATCTCAGTACCTTCATTCCGCTGGACACTTCCAAAAGAATTGATCAAGTTCAAGTTCAGAAAGTTTTGGATGATCTGAAAGTGTCCAGGGAAACTGAAGCAATGATTT
Source organism: Erigeron breviscapus (assembly GCA_034093135.1). Taxonomy (NCBI): domain Eukaryota; kingdom Viridiplantae; phylum Streptophyta; class Magnoliopsida; order Asterales; family Asteraceae; genus Erigeron; species Erigeron breviscapus. The sequence goes on along the minus strand of CM067170.1, from coordinate 121,457,137 downwards.
AGATGGCAAAACAAAAAGACAAATATAATGAACTGATGATGTTCAGGGCAAATGCCAGAAGGATCATAGGTGCTGAAATAAAATTGGACGAAAATCATGAAAATTTGACCAAGTTTGAGGTTAAGCTGACCAAAGAGGGTAATTTTGTTGATGAAAGGAAGAATACTTTAGTCCAGGCGTTTGGGTGGTCTGAACTGAAGGAGATTGGCTTGACATTCAGGGGGAAAACTGATCTGTCTCCAGATGTCAAAGCATTTTTGAAGAGAATTGAGAAGGTATGGAAAAGGAAGCAACAGATGGAAATTGCATTAGGCATGAGATCTCCAGATGCTTCACCTTCTCCAAAGAGAAAGGCCACTGAAGATGCACCAGGACAAGCTTCAAAGAGAAGGGTCTGACTCTTTTATCATCTTACTTGTATTTGTATTTATTTTAAATCAAAGTTGTAACTTTTTATATGTTGATGTCTGTAAATAAAGTTGCAAACTTTTGATTCACAAGTAAGTGACCAGATTAAGTCTAAGTTAGAACTAAAAGATTAAAACTGGAACACTGATGATCTATAAAGTGTTCTCCAGTAACTTAAATTTTTAGACTTAGTCAAAATCAAGTGTTTTTCAAGCATACAATTGTATAGATAGAAGCTTGAAAAACCTTGCATTATTTCTGAACAAATAGGGGGAATTTGTTAGGTCCAGTTTGACTGGACCCACTCCAGACTTGAAGACTGGAGCTTCACTGAAGATTTGTCCAGAAATAATGGAAGACCAGTAAGCATCTCACTTGTATAGGAAATCTGGAGTTCACCAGATTTCAGCTTGCTGGACTTCACTCCAGTCCAGATCGATCCTACTGAAGACATTCTTACTGAAGTTAGAAGAAATAAGACTGACAAGCAGTGGAGCCCACTGACAGTCTTACCAGATCTCGTGACTGGAGCTTTATCAGTGTTCTAGACCTTACAAGTCTGAACACTGATTACGAGGAATTGACTTTTGCCTTTACACACTTTTACACGGACAATCCATTTGTCTATTGATAAAAGTACAATACGTGTGTAAAGGTGGTTGGTTAAAAGGATGACAAGTCACATCAACATGACTTTATCCTTGTACTTTAACCAATGCATTTAAGGAATTAAAGTTGTTTCCTTAAATGCATGCAACCATATTTGCACGGCATAATAAATTCACTGTTGAATTTATTTGCCTATAAATACCAAGTCACATACCTCGTCCAATTTACTTTTTTGCATAATTGGTGAATTTGTCTAAATATTCTCTATCGCAACAAGGAATACTTCACAACTTTAAGTGTTTCGATCAAAAGAGAATATTTAGCAAATATAGATCATTTGTAATTCATAGGTTGTTAGGATATTTACATACTTGTAATATCTTGATTCCGCAACAACCTTGTATTTTATTTAACATCATAAATAAAATACACTTGAAAATTACATTGTGTTCCACCTTTACATTATTCATTGCTTTAAGTCTTGTATTACTTTATTTATATACTTGCATTTATATTTAAGTAATACTAGTCCAATCTAGTGCATACTTGACTTGTTGTATTTTACACTAGTGGGTTAAACCATCAAGTGAGGGACTTACAGTTTTCTATAATTGATCTAGTTAGTTAATAGAATTGAATAGAGTTATAAGCTTGTTGGCCACCAAGTGAGTTTCTTTGTTCGAGTCTAGGTTACTTATCAACACATTTGGATTGGGTCTTAATTTAAATGCAACCGGAGTTAATGTATCATGGAGTTGAAGTAGATGATCCTTTAACAAATCTTGATATTAAATCAAACTCTCTTTTCGTTTAATTCTCCGGAATTACTAATTTTCATTAATTAACTAACTTCTTAAAAATCCAATATGACGGGAGTCTTTAAAATCCAAACGGGTCCAGTGCCCGATTGTGTGTAGTAGTCAGTTCTGAAGTATTTCTTGTTTTAAATTTTAACTAGATTTTTACACATCAGGACCATGTGTTTTTTTTAATAATCAGATATAATGTACTCTACTAGATTTTTAATTATGGGGACCATGGATGCTTCTTTGTTTTGTATTGAACACATCATTTTCAATCCATGTTACCCTACATATTTAAACATCCAAAAGTTCAGCCTTATGCTTTTAGTACCGATATAGATTTTATGTATATATATATGGTTGGTATTTGTTGTTGGGTCCATTTTGGTTTATTATTTAATTTATTAATTTCTTGGGACCATTTATACTTTTTAATTTAATTAATAATTGATTTATAAAACAGAATGCATTTCAATTTATCATGGAGGTTCAACTAACAGATAACTTAGCTGGAGAGATGGTACGTTCTGTTATTGATATAGTTTAAGCCCTTCTTTAGAATTATGTGATTTGAGAATAACGTGGCTGTTGTATTGACTATAGGTGTTTCAATACTAAAAACAGCCAGCCATGTAGTTGTAGTGAATTACTTGAAGCAAGAATTTCGTATTTTGATTGAACGGCTTACGAATGGTCTGGTCAAAGTGTGTGGTCGTAAGTGGACATCGTTTCCTTGAGTTTGCTGCTGGCCACCCATGTTTCCATAAGATATGTTTCAAACACATTGCAAATTCTGTTTTTGAAGTTCAATTGTATGATTATCGAGATTGGGAGTCTAGGGTGTCACCGGATGGGGAATCATATACTCATAGTTATTTGGTCAAAACCACAGCAGCCACTTTTCACAAACAAGTGAGTTTTTCTGAAATTATAATATTAGTTTAGAATATATCGGATGCATTTGTATTGATTTTTTCACTAATTTGTTGTTGCAGAGCCTACCTTGCACATTACTGGTTTCATTGAATGGTAATGAGCATAGGGCAGCTGCCAAAGTATGCAAAGTAAATGGGCCAAAGCAAGAAGCAAATGTCGAAGTTTTTTATGACGTTGTTGATTACCCACTGAATGGAGAATTAGTGACTGGACCTTTAGCAGGGGGTTTGAGGGGATCAATTGGATGAAGTTCTGCTCCAAGATTAATTTTGAAATTGGATGGACGATGAAAGTTTCAAATACCAACATGCTAAATGGAAGCTTTGTTGTTGATGTATTCAACAGGGATGGAATATGCGGTGATTTTTGTCGGCAAAGTAAGCTTCCTTACTTATATTACATACTTTAATTTTCAAAAGTTGAATTACTTTGTAACCAACATGTGTATCCTAAAAATTGTATAGGGGTGCCTGATATGGGAATTTCTGATACATCATCATCTTTTGGAAGTGATATTGATTCTGACTATAATGAATATCTGTATGAAAAGATGGAAAAGAAATATGCACATTTGGATAATGCAGCATTGAATGGAAGTGATGATGATAGGGACTATGTTGAATTTCTTTATGAAGAGGTCCCAAAATATCAACCTAATGCAGGAACATCGATTAATGTACCTCCTGGTTTATCGAAAGGCAAAACAACCCATGCTGAAACTCTTTGTCATAAGTTGCCAAAGGATGAACCGGATGTTGGAACTTCAATTAATGTACCTGAAGCTGCAAATTCAGTTAGATGTGGTGGGAAAGAATGGACCACCTGTTGGAAGTATAAACAAACACTCTTGTAGGTATGTTCACGAAAATCACAACATGAGCCATGAATCTGGGATATTGCTGCGACTTCGTCCTCATCACCTTCGAACACGTTGCATGGTACAAACGGATATTTATATATATATACACATAACATGTATATATATATATATATATATATATATACATAACATGTTTATGATTTTCTATTGAATTTCGAAAATTAATTTGATTCATGATTTCTTTGTAGACTATTCCAAAATGGTATGTTCGAAAATATGGCATTCAGCATTACCATTGGGCTAAGGTTCATTTTGACAATCTCTGGTATCCTGCCAAAGTGTTTATCCGTTGGGACAGGCGAAGACTAGGAGATGACAGCCATGTTTTGATGCAACTGAACTGTAGAAAACTTGTTGAGGACACTGGAATAAAGGTGGGTGATGATGTCAAGTCTGAATTCAGGATTCAAATATTGAGAGATTTGATGGGGACGTGACTGATTTTGATATTTGCTAAGAAACATTGTATGTAATCTTTTGAAGTTGTATGTGTGTTTTCTTAAAAACTTGGTAGGTTTTCCGGTAACTTGTTTGGAAAGTTGGTTTTATGTGGGTAAGTTGTTTTGCTGAAACTTGGTTTTATGTGGGTAAGTGGTTTGGAAACAAATGTAGTACTTTGTTGTAGACATGTAATTTAAGTGTACTTTGGATGTATTAATTTGACATAAACATGTTATGTTTGAAACTATGTACTTTTTGAAATTTGTTTCATTGTTATTAGTTTATATTGCATGCATACATTGTTATTTGCAACAAAAGGTAGGTTATGACCAACTTCTATGTTGATTGTGTACTCCTTAATATACATGTATATAAACACTGGGAATGCTTGTATATATTGTAAATTTCACATATTGCTTATTTGGTATATTACAGAATTATATAATGAAAAATATGCATATGTATACAATAAACAACCCAAAATAATCCAAACTGTGAGCAATTGTGATTTTTAGGTTTTTGAAATCCCCATAACATTTGATTAAGTATGACTAAAATTGTGATTCAAATACAATCATGTAATTAAGTAACGATTTCCAGTTTCCTATTAAGAGGAAACCCCCAAAAAAATTTAAGAAATATTAGATAATGTTAGGTCGAGAATCGACCAAGTATAATTTGTTCAGAAATAGCTTGAAGTTTAGTGAAGACGTTTTATCAGAATTCTGAAATGTCTCAGAATTCCTTCACTGAAGCTTCACTTCAGTTCAGATCAAGACAAATCTGAAGCATTCATTCTGAAGTCAAAGACTGAAGTATGAAGAAGAGAATCACCTCAGAAGCGAGCATCAGAGTGATTCTACCAGATCGAAGACTGAAGCATCTCAGTAAAGTACTTACAACACTTTACACTGATTACAAGGAAGACTTTTACTTTACACCTTTATCCGGTTAATAGATTTATCTATTAACAAAAGGTACAAAGTATAGGCTTGGAACCTAGTACTATAAGTCACATCAAGTGACTTATATACTCTTCCAAGTGCAGCATGTAAGGAATTATGGTTTAATTCCTTAAATGCTCACAACCACATTTGTACGATCTTGTCCATGTCATCATGGACTTGGTCTATAAATACAAAGTCTTCTCACAACTTGCAAAATGCTTGAAACCTTGCATTGCAACTTGTGAGATATACTCTAAGTAAACTTACGAGTATTTCCAAGTCAATTAGATCACTTGTATTTCGGGATTGTTTAGATACTTACACTTTGGTGTTTATCTTTGTTCCGCAACAATCCTTGTATTTGTTTATACATCAATAAATCAAATACATTAGAAAACAACGTGTCTCAATGCTACATACTTGATTATATTTATATATATATCTTTATATAGTTTCTGCCATTTGTTCTTGCATTATTCATATTGTCAATTGTTTCTTGTTATCCTTATCTGGATCGTAAACTAACCTTGTCCATCAAGATTAGTTGTACTTGCCAGTCGGGTTTGTTATTCATCTATATATTTGGGACTCACAATTGGTATCAGAGCAGCAAGGTTGAATTTCATATCAATTCATTAACCTTTGATCTGCATAGATGGCTGACTTTGAACAAGAACGACCTGACCCTAATAATGCCACCCCACCGCCTATCATCAACAACAATATACCCTCACACAATGTTCACGTACACTTTCCAAATAATCCTGTTCCCAAGTTTGATGGGAACAGTGAAAACTTTCAAACATGGAAAGCGTGCATGCTTAAGTATATTGTTGGTGTTGAGAGGCATTTACCAGATATCCTAAGAGAAGGACCCTTTGTCCCTATGAATGCTTCTACTGTTGTCAGAAATGCCGATGGGACTCCTAGGCAGTCACCTAAGGAGAAGGATCATTGGTCTGAGGAAGATCATAGACTTGTTGACTTGGATACCAAGTTACAAAATATGATTTTATACGCAGTTCCAGAAACCCTAATGCCCACTCTTGTTTTACTTGATAACTCCAAATTAATGTGGGAGGAACTTATGACACAGTTTGAAGGCACTAATGAGACTATTGTCACAAGAAAAGTTGCTTTAAACAAAAGATATGAGTCTTTCTTTGCTATCCCTGGGGAGTCTTTAACGCAAACTTACATCAGATTTACAAATCTGGTCAACCAACTGAAAGCCCTAGGTGTAACCAAAGACAAAGAAATTTTGTTAGAAAAATTTTGTGACATTTTACCTTCAAAATGGGAAAACCTTATCTTGGTCTTGAGACAAGGCAAAACATTGCACAGTCATACTCTTGCTTCCCTTTATGGAGCATTTAGGTATACTGAAGAGAACAAAGCTGAAAGAGCTTTGGCTGAGCAGGATGCCAAGAACCATGTGTCTACCAGTTCTGGTACGGTTCAGTATTCTGAACCACATAGCACTGCTCTACTATCTTCTGAGAGTGATATTTATGACTCAATGAAGAAGATGGTTTCTCAAATGTTAAAAACTGGTGTCTCTGCTAATGTCACTCATGATTGTGATGAGAATGACAATGATGATCTGGTTGCCATGCTGGCTAAAACGTTCAATCGTTTTAAGGCCAAATCAAATCGATCTGGCAAACCTTTTGCTTCCAGTGCTTCTATTGACAAGTCCAATCTTGAATGCTTCAAATGCGGCAAGAAAGGACATTTCATGAAGGAATGCAGATCTAGTCAACCTTCATCATCACAATCTGCTCCTAACCATTCTATCTTTCAGAAGTCCGATGACAGCTATAAGGCCAAATACAAGAAGTTGAAGGCACATATGGCTCTTTTGGCACAAGACAACTCAAGCAACAGTTGTATGATTGCCAAAACTGAAAAGTGGGAAGATTCTGATGAATCATCTGATGATGAGGAAGAAGTTAGGGACATGTGTTTCATGGCACAAGAAGACCAAGGTCATTTGGTCAAAACCGATGTCGAATCTGGTCGCTGGGTGGATATAGTGATGAAAAAGGTCAGTAATATTGTCTATGAAGAAGATGAGGAACACAAACTGGATCTTTTGGTTCTTTTAGAGGCTGACATCTCATTTGTTGAGACAGTGCGTTCAGAAAGCCTAAAAATGTTTGAAAACAATACTTCTGAACTGAACGCCAGTCAGACCAGACTAAAGGAACTGAAAGATGTTCATCTGGCCCTAAAAAGTTATCAATCTATGGTTGCCACTTAGAGTTGGAAAAAGAAGAGCTAAAAACCATCCTTGAAAAGGAACAAAAAATAATCAAATCTTGGATGAGTGCTCCAAAACCAGATGCTGCAATCAAAAACACTTTTGCTAATCAAAAAACAGCATATGAATCTGGTGATCTTCACATGGCATCTATAATCACTGATTTAGATGCACTTCCAAAAGAAATGAAACCGGAAATTATTTTTCCTAAAGTTGGCAAACAAAAAATTGTGACTAATAAGGTCAAGGAACATTCTGAGGGAAAATCTGAAACAGCTCAGACAACTGTTTCAGAGAAGAAGGCTAAATCCAAAAAGCCATCCCCCCAGACTTCTTCTAAGGTTCCAAAAGGACAAAAGAAGAAGAAAACCATCTCCCCCACTGAGCCTTCTACCTCAGATTCTGGTAAGGCTCAGGTGTCTAATGAAGAATCTATTTTGTTAAGGTTAGAAAGTCAATTTCAACTATTGGCTAGACAAGTGCAGAGTTGTAATGCACGTTTAAAAAATGTTGAAACCACACCTCTTCAACCTAAACAAAATGCAAAACCTTTTTCTAAGCAAATCAAGCAGAAAACTGAGCAGAAAAAGGTTGAGCACCCCATCAAACCAACAATTTTTTTGTCATCCGAAATTATGACTGAAATCCCCTTTGACCATCAATTCCCCATAAACCAAAGAAATCTGAGACTGCTAAGGGAGAGTCAAGTGAACCCATCCATAGATGGGTTCCCAAAAAGAACTAACTTTTGTTTATGTGCAGGGAGACCGAAAGAAGAACATATGGTTTTTGGACAGTGCTGCTGGCCGAACCATGACTGGTTATCAGACCCTGCTAGAGGAATATAGGGTGCAAGAGGGGCCCTCAATTGTTTTTGGAAATGATGGTAATGGAAAAACTGAGGGATATGGTGTTGTGAATAATGGTCAAGTCAAATTCACACGAGTTGCATATGTGAACGGTTTGAAATATAACCTGATCAGTGTCAGTCAACTATGTGATGATGGCTTCAAGGTTTTATTTGATATTTCACAAGGCACCATATTCAATAGAGATGGAAAGGTGGTACTGGTTGCACCAAGGAAGGGAAACATTTATGTCATTGATATGAATCCATCTATCTCTGAACAATGTTTCTACACAAAGGCTGATGAAGACACAAATTGGTTATGGCATAAGAGATTATCCCATCTGAACTTCAAAAACATTAATAAGTTGTCAAGAAAACAACTTGTTGATGGGATACCCTCTATGTCTTTCAATAAAGACAAGCCATGTCCAGGTTGTGAAATGGGTAAGCAGAAAAGAGCTTCATTCAAAACTAAGCAAAGCTTTAGTATAACTGAACCTCTTCACATGCTTCACATGGACCTTTTTGGACCAGTGAATGTTCAGACCAGAGCAGGAAAGAAATACACCCTTGTTATCGTAGATGAATATTCAAGATATTGCTGGGTAATTTTCCTCAAGTCTAAAAGTGAAGCTGCTGCTGAAATCATTGCTCTCATCAAACAAATTGAACTCAAGTACAAGCGAAAAGTTTGTCAGCTCAGAAGTGACAATGGCACTGAATTCAGAAATGCCACTCTGGAGTCCTTCTGCACTGAAACTGGCATATCTCAGAACTTCTCCTCAGCACACACACCAGAGCAGAATGGTGTTGTAGAACGAAAGAATCGAACGCTGATTGAAGCTGCTAGAAGTATGTTGAATGAATCTGGTCTTCCCAAGAATTTCTGGGCTGAAGCTGTTGCAACTGCTTGCTACACTCAGAACAGATCTATTTATGTCAAAAGACATAAGAAGACCTCCTATGAAGTACTCAGAAATAGAAAGCCTAATATTGGATACTTCCATGTATTTGGGTGTCCAGTATACATTCTGAATAACTCTAATCAGCTTGGAAAATTCGATGCAAAAGCTGATGAAGGGTACTTCTTAGGATATTCATCAAATCGCAAGGCCTTTAGAGTCTTTAATAAGAGACTTGAAAAGGTTGATGAGTCAATTCATGTTACCTTTGATGAATCAAACTCTGCAATCTTTAAAAATTCCATCCCTGTACCACCCTCAGAAAGTCCAATTAGTTTTGGTGATTCTGATCCCATTGCTGAAACTGATCAGTCACCTGAACATGCTGCTGAAATCATTGCTCTCATCAAACAAATTGAACTCAAGTACAAGCGAAAAGTTTGTCAGCTCAGAAGTGACAATGGCACTGAATTCAGAAATGCCACTCTGGAGTCCTTCTGCACTGAAACTGGCATATCTCAGAACTTCTCCTCAGCACACACACCAGAGCAGAATGGTGTTGTAGAACGAAAGAATCGAACGCTGATTGAAGCTGCTAGAAGTATGTTGAATGAATCTGGTCTTCCCAAGAATTTCTGGGCTGAAGCTGTTGCAACTGCTTGCTACACTCAGAACAGATCTATTTATGTCAAAAGACATAAGATGAGCTCAACCAGTTCAAAAGAAACGATGTATGGGAACTCGTTCCTTGTCCCAGTAACCTGAAGAAGGAACCAATTGGGACAAGATGGGTCTTCAGAAACAAGATGGATGAAGATGGTCACATCATAAGGAACAAAGCAAGACTTGTTGCAAAGGGATATGCACAAGAAGAGGGAATAGATTTTGATGAAACTTTTGCACCAGTTGCTAGACTTGAAGCTATCAGAATATTCTTAGCTTTTGCAGCTCATCATCAATTTAAAGTCTATCAAATGGATGTCAAAAGTGCCTTTTTGAATGGCGAACTAGAAGAAGAAGTGTATGTGCATCAACCACCAGGGTTCATAAATGAAGAAAAACCACATTGGGTGTACAGACTGAACAAAGCCTTATATGGTCTGAGACAAGCACCCAGAGCCTGGTATGATACTCTCACTAAACATCTTCTTAAAAATGGTTTTAAACGTGGTGCAATTGATAAAACTTTATTCATATTGCATGATAAAAGTGATATCCTTTTAGTACAAGTTTATGTTGATGACATTGTGTTTGGTTCTACTAATGAGAAGATGTGTGAAAAATTTTCAAAAATCATGTCTTCTGAGTATGAAATGAGTATGATGGGAGAACTGACATATTTTCTGGGACTTCAAGTAAAACAAAATGAGATGGTATTTTCATTAACCAAGAAAAATATGTTAGAGATTTATTAAAGAAATATCAATTTGATTCAGTCTCATCAAAAGATACTCCTATTTCTGCTCCATTAACTTTGGATTCTGATCCACATGGAAAACCAGTGGACCATACAAAATATCGTGGTATGGTTGGTTCACTGATGTATTTAACTGCAAGTAGACCAGACATAATGTTTGCAACATGCCTTTGTGCTAGATTTCAATCTGATCCCAGAGAAGCACATGCAAATGCTGTTAAAAGGATCTTCAGATACCTTAAGGGTGTCCCCAGATTGGGTCTTTGGTATCCCAAAGGCTCCAGTCTAGATCTAATGGGTTATTCAGATTCTGATCATGCAGGTTGCAAGATAGACAGGAAAAGTACCACTGGTGGGTGTCATTTCCTTGGTGGCAAATTAGTAAGCTGGACTAGTAAGAAACAGACTGCAGTATCACTATCCACTGCAGAAGCTGAGTACATTTCTGCAGCAAGTTGTTGTGCTCAGATTCTATGGATGAAGAACCAGCTGACTGATTATGGTGTTACTTACACAAAGACTCCAATCTTTTGTGATAACACCAGTGCCATTGCCATATCTCACAATCCTGTGATGCACTCGAAAACCAAGCACATCGATCTCAGGTATCATTTCATTCGTGATCATATTCTGAAAGGAGATATTGAATTGCACTTTATTCCCACTGATAAGCAACTCGCTGATGTTTTTACAAAACCTTTAGATGTCAAAACCTTTAAACATCTAGTCAGTGAGTTGGGTATGTTAAATCCTTAGACTGGTAATCTTGTTATGAACGCCTCAGTGACACTGATCTGGTTCACCAGTCTGAGCGATCCATGCAATTTTTGCTCGCCTAGCTATCGAACGCCTTAGTGATACTATCTTGGCACTTATTAATTCATGGATCATCACTTCAGGGGGAATGTTAAACATTTTTCAAATTATAAAATAAACCTTCATTTTTGAGGGGGAAACTTTTTGCTCAGAAAAATGTATTTAACTGAAGCACTTCAGAATATCAAAATATTTCAGTTGAATTTTAATGACTGAGATGGTTCAGATCTCCTTGGAACTGACCATGCTCAGAATCTGTTTAGTCATCTCTGAAATACAAAAATCTTTTCAAAATATCTTTGATACTTGATCAATTGTGTGTACACGTGGCATACTGCATACTAGGTTTTGAACTTGGGATTGGTCATGCTTATGTGTCACACAAGTGGCGCCGTAAAAAGAGAAGAAAATGAGTACTTTTACTGAAAAAGTGTACAGGGTGGGGTCCCTCAAACGTCTCTGCATTAAATGCGGACGTGACCCCAGAAATTGTTTTTAATTGGAAAAATCCTTTTGTTCCATCTTAAATACAAATTCCTTATTCATTCTTTCATTTACTTCGTTTTTCATTTACTCTCTAATCATCAATCTCTCTCATCTTTACTTTCAAATTCATTAACTCCTCATATTCCTTTTCATTTTCACTCTCAAAATCTAAAATGTCTCATAAGTCGCTTATTAACTTTGAATATACTCCTTCCAATGATGTGAAAACATCTGCTCAATGGCCAAAGAACTTCACTCCATCACAAATCCGATTCAATATGAGCAACTTTTTGGCTCAATTGAATGTAAAATCTGAAACCTTAATGGGAAGGTTAAACAATTTTTGGGAGCAATCCCCTTTCCATTATGCGCTGACCGCTAATCCGCAGGCAATGTATCATCGATACTTGCTTGAATTCTGGTACACAGCAGTGGTGAATGTGGATGAACAATCCATCTCCTTTACTCTCAATGAAGGCACCAAGAAATGTGTCATCACTCTTGAGGGGTTCAGAACTTCCCTTCATCTGAACTACCTCGAACCTCCCCAGGTGTTTGTGAAAAGACTCAAAGGAGTCAATTTTAGGGAGGTTCTAGTCGCCACTGGTCATGGTGATATGGAGGATGCTGATGGAAATTTGAAGACCTCTGGACACATCTTTATGTCTGGTTTTGGTATTTGTTGGAGGTTCTTCTGGACTCAAATCGTGGAAAGTCTTGGTGGCACCCATGGAGGGTTGGACCAACTTTCAATACCCCAAGTGGAGATGGGGTACTATATCTGGAATGGGATGCAAGTGGACTTTGCTGAGATTCTCTTCTCTCAGTTGATTACAAAGTTAAAAGGGAAGAGAAGTCTACATGTTGCCTTCCCAAGATTTCTGAGCTTGTGTTTTAAAGATATACTTGGAGAAGCTTATGATGAAGCTGGACCTGAAGCTTCTGTACCAGAATATAGTAGAGACTTCTCAAAGGCAACAATTACTGAAAATGAGCCTGAACTCTCCTCTGCTATGATTCAGGTATTTGCTAAAACTGTCTCAGCCACACTAGCTGGTTCAGAAAGGTTACTAAGTGGGCCACAAAAGAATGTGGGACCCGTTAGTGTACCTACGGTTGAAATAAGTGAATCTGGTGACGATGCAACTGCTTCTGCAGCTGTTGAACCAGAATCTGGTGAGGGTACTAGTGACCCAAACCAGGGCATATCTGACCAGATCGCAAAAGTGAATGCTTTCTGGGATGACGATGAGCTACCTCAGGAGAATCTCGATTCTCTTGCTGATTTTGAGTTTGACGAGGGCTTATTGGAGGCGAATCAATCTGATTCTGAGCCAGCCCCCATCCTCGCAAACGCCCCTCCTCCCCCAGAAATCCAAGACAATGCGCCTTATGTTCCACCACCACCATCTCACCAAAATCCTATCTTTCCACCAGGCACCACTCCCGCATATGTAACCGATCCTTCTTTCACACCTTCACTTCAATTTCTACACCCACAAATTCACAACATACCACCACCGATTAACTATGACGCCCCTTCAGAAAAAGACTTAGATTCTGAGACAGAATCTGAGAGTCCAACAGATGCTCAAATGAATAAAGTATTAAAAGGGCTTGGTAGTTTACCTTTTGTGGCTCCTGCTTCTGCACAACCCCCACCTCCTTTCAACGTGGAAGCACAGTTAGAGAGAACCCAAACCGAAGTCCAAGGCCTTATTCTTAGGGTGGAGGACTTAACCAAATCTCTAACTGCCAACACTAGTTCCTTGGCTGATATGAAAGGTGCTCAGATGTTCCTTGGAACTGAGTTGACCAAAGTTGCTGGGAATGAAGGACTAGTGGTTGGAAAATTGAATGAGTTGGTTATGACGTGCAATAAGGTGAGCTCTGCAATCAGAGAAGCCTTCAGATTGACAAAGAGAGATGTGCAAGCTTCAGTAGTTGCGAACTTGACATCTGGTGTTGAGCTGTTGAAGCAAGAAGTTATGGTAGTTGGTAATGAAGTTCGTGAGCTGGTTCAGAAGCCAAGTGTTAATGAGAAAGAACTTGGGGCTTCTATCAGTACTGGTATTGTGGAAGATCTGAAGTCTGAGCTATCTCAGAATTTGGCTGCTCAGATTTCAGAGTCTGTCTCTCAGAAAGTTGGAGAAGAAGTTAGAAAGATGATTGCTGAACTGACCAAGGATACAAATGACAAGGTGGAAAAGGCTGTACATGAAGTTAAAAATTCAGTTTCCAAGCTTGAAGGTGCAGTTCAGAATCAGTCAAAGCAATTAGATGAAATCCTTATGATTCTGAAGAAGGATAATGTTGTTGCTCCTCCTCCCCCTGCTTCTTTCACTGAAGAAGACATAAAGATGTTAAAAGACTTAAAGGATCAAACAGCACTGAACCTTAGTTCATCATTCAGACTAAAGGCTCAGTTTGCTACAATGGCAAAAGGCATTTGTGAGTGTCTCGAACAACAAAGTTGGGAACCACTGAAGGCACTTAAATCTACAATTGATCTCTATGCTAGACTGCCTTCAGAGATTCCCAAAGGGGGAAGTAGTGGTGTGCCTATTGGTTTGCTAGCAAGTACTCAAGAATTAATTCAAGCAACCAAGAAGCAAGCTGAGGTACCTTCTGGTAGTGCCTCAGTTCAGGGGGAACAACTTCAGAAAGACAAAGGAAAAGGCAAGGCCAAAGTGGGAGAAGAACCAAAGAAAGTTGTTAAGGGTTCTGGTATGGTTATTGGAGAAGATGTTGATGAACAAGGCTATCCACTCCATGATCAAAATGCTGATAGCAAGAAGTTAGAGACTCTGCAGAAGCAAGTCTCTAACCAATTTATCATGTGGAATGAGAATAAAGAAAGGGAAAGGGTTCAACACCAGAGTATGGGAACCCTTGACCACATTGATGCTGCATCTCTTGGTCTTTCACTGGAAAGATTTCAGAAGATCAAACATGATCCAAGAGTGCAGAAGGCAGTTAAAGAAATGCTGGATTATGAATATGGGGTGAACTACTCGCCCTTGGAACAAAAGCTGGACCATCTCACCTTCAAGATATCCATTGATGATTTAGTGAAGAATAGAGAAATGGAAATGGCCAAAAAGAAGAAAGAGGTTCTGGCTGGAGTTCTGCAGGTAGAGAAAGAGTTGTTCAGACCACCAACGAAGCCCAGAACTGGAACAAGGACTGCTAAGAAAGATTCTCGTGATGTTGTCCATACTTCAATCAAACCAATTTCTGGTGATGCTGCTGAACTCCAAAGAAACCATGAAAAGGTTCAGTATGATCACTATATGAACCATCGATCGCATCCAGCCAAAATCATTGATATGGTAGTTGCAAAGGCTGATGGATTGAAGTTGTTTGATTTGGTTGTGAAAAGAGAAGGAAGGGCTACTGAAGAATATAGTCAGGTTTCAGTGCATGAATTTGGGATTTCAGAGCATAGGGAGATGATCCAGATTCTGAAAGGAAAGCCAAAGTCTGCCTTGACTGGTGCATGGTTAGCAAGAATTCAACAAAAGATGCAAGCCAAGGTAGAAATTGAAAGCAGGTTGTTTGGGAAAAAGGATCACTCTCCACTGAACACTCTTGGTTATGAAGCAAACCAAAGAGTCCAGGGAGATCAAGATCATTGTAAACAGCACTTAATTTAACAGATGAAATATAATTGTTCCATTTAGGAGGTAAAGAATCAAGAAATTTGCTCTTTAAAACACTATTATTCTTATAAATTCCAACAGCAGCTAAATCATTAACCAAGGCGTTAAAGCGGGTATGAGTGTCAGTTAAGGATTCATTTCTCAAAGAGAAGAATCTCTCATACTTCCTTGTTAAGGTAGTTATGGTGGACTCCATGGAAGTAGAACAACCCTCAAACATGACAGTCAATGTACCCCACATTTTCTTTGCTGTAGAACACATTTTTATTGAATGATAAAGGTCTTTGGGTACAGCCTGGACAATGAAATTTCTGGCCTTCACGTCCAAGTTAGCCAATCTCCTATCCTCATCCCCCCAATCTGCCTTATCCTTTACTATGGATTTAACTATGGCAGGAATGGTTGGATGACCTTCCCTAACCACAGCTTCAACCACTACAGTCTGTGTAGGAACATAAGGACCATCCTGAAGGATGTCAGGCATATTGTTATCGATGGATTCAAGGAACAAAGACATTCGACCTTTCCACCCACTGAAATCATCTTTGTCAAACATGGGTGGTCTGGTTGAAGAACCATTATCAATAAAAGATGACATAAAGCTTTACTATAATGAAAATATGCAAGGATCAAGTCAAGTTAATTCTCAACCACCGCTCTGATACCAATTGATACGTCCCATGGTGTATCAATATACCAAAGTATATTGTACACAGGATAGTTGTAGAGGGGGGTGAATACAACTTTTCTCGAACTTTACAAACTTTTAAGCAACGTTTTAAGACTCAAAATACTTAATGCATGTAAAGAACAAGAATCATTAAAACAGTAAAGCAGTAGAAAATAAAAGCATTCTTGAACACAGATTGCGGTTTTCAAATGTAACTCTTTATTAAGAAATAATCTATACAAAGAATTACAGGGTTGTTGCGGAATAAAGATAGCCTACAAATATCTAAACAACCCTATGAAATGACAAACAACAATCAATAAGTTTCAGCTCAAGAGAGTCAGTCCAAGCTGATCTCGTACAGACTAAGCTGTGTATAAGAGCAGAGAAACTTTGTGTGAAGAATGATTCTCAGGAAAATGCCACACATATGCATACAAGGAGTGTTGCTTTTATAGGCGAAAGCTCCTCGTCACTTGGTGTCCAAATCAACCACGTAGTCTTCTTGTATTGGACGATCAGAAGAATAAAACAATCGTGCCTTCATCGTACTTGTGGTCCCCCACGTACAGCTGCACATTCTTCATCGTCCAATAAGAGTGTGAACACGCATATGTAAACAACCACCAACCTGGATACTAGGAATATTCCTAGTCACGTCATAGTCCTTATCTTCAATCCAGGTTGTTATCTTCACTTTGATTGTTGACACAGATTGGGCGGTTTGTCACGGCACCAATCTGCCTAAGTGTTTCCAAGCTGACTGCTAGTTCCAATCTGTCTTCCACTAACAGTTTGGTCCTCTATCTTCAATCCTCCTCTTCGACTTGGATTGAATGCTTAATGTTGTTGATGCAGCTTGAATAACACTTGCTTCCATATAGTATTACAATTATGAACATGAAGCGTGATCTGGGTCAGTTACATATCGCAAGCTGTGTCAGCTTAGTCTGACCCAGATCAGATTACAAGAACCAAAAGATTACTAAGTGTTTATAGGTCAGATTTGCCATCATTAAATTTACAACAAACATTGGGACTCAACAATCTCCCCCTATTTGATGATGACAAAACCTAACTACACTTTTAACATACAGCTTACAAAGAATCAAAGAAAAATATGACTAACAGTTTGTGACCCTTTGAATCTTTTGGGTTCTTTTCAATCTGATATGAAATTCTAACAAGACAACTGAATTTGTACAACTACTTGTATATTAGAGAAATACAAAGTGTTACAATAAGACTCTATTCCCCAATTAATTCTACAGTTTCTTGTTTAACTTCAAAAGATGGAGCAATCGTCACATCTACCTTCCTATCTAGTCCTTCATTAATAAGGAACTGCTCATACCCATTACCTTGTTCATTGAAAGCAAAACAAAATCTGTACAAGGTAAAAAGGTGCATAGTTGGTACCTCGTTTAGCTCAGCAGTTCTTTGGAATACAAGATTCCCTTTTGTATCCACAAAATACATGCCATGTTCAGGTTCAGTAATATGCATTCCACTTCTTGCATTTTCCACACCAGCAGGTGGAGACAGATTAAGATGACTTAGAAGTCTGTCTAGAGCATCAGTAGATAATAACCCAAGAAACTCTGAAGGGTTCAAATTTCTGAGGAAGTCTGTGTGATCACCTTCAGGAGCTTCGAGCCTAACATTTCTTTTCCTCTTCTTCTTGAGTGGCTCTTCTGACTCATCTTCATCATCCAAATCATATGCTCTTGGTCTTGGAAGACCAGTGATATCAATTTTGTATTTCACAATAGCAGCCAACTTCTTCTCAATGGCTTCCAAGACAGCCTCTTTGTGGATTCCAGGCATACCAGTGATGTGGTCATGCAACTCAACCTATTCTGTATAACCTAGATCAAGCAGCTTGTCAAGATCATAGGTTTCCCAGTTAGATTCAAAACCTTTCCTTGTAAGCCTTATGCTTGGAATGCTTTTTCCTTTTCGTCTTTTCAAAATAACCTGATGGATTGGTTCTGGATGCCTTCTATAATGGATATTTTCAGTTACCTGTCTTTTCTCCAAGGCATCAAACCAACTATGGGCTTTCACACTCTGCCCCACATCTCTAACTTTCTGTGATGGTTTTGAGTGAACCACCATTTTCCTCTTTTCTTTGCCTTTGCTTACAACTTTCTTTTTAGTACCAATGGCTGCAAGATCTTCTTCATCTTCTTTATTCAATTGTTCTTGAACAGCCTTGGCAATTTCAGAATCAGACTTAGTTGCAGCAACTCTTTCTCTTTCTAGTCTGTCTTCCACTACCAACTTATAAGCCTGTTTAAGTGTCATTTTGAGTCCAGGTGCATTTTGAGCAGCCAGCTCCCAATCTTTTTCTTCTTGGGTCAAGACTTTCAAACTACTTGACCCAGCTTCAGTTTTCCTTTTCTTCAATTGAAACTGAGACAGAGTGACTGTGTCATCACTTGAAGAAGATTCAATGTTTACTTCTTTGGGAGCTGTGTCAGTTTGCACAGCTTGTTCAGGCACAGCTTGCACAGGGTCAGCTTGGATAGACTTCATCTTTCTTTTCAATTTTTCAACTCCAACATCCTTCCTTATATCTTTTTCAACTACAACTTCCTTCCTTATTCCTCCAGTTACTTTTTCAACACCATCAGTGGTCTCCCCCTCAATTGTATCACTCTCCTTTTCAACTTCTTCATTCACATTCTTTGTACCACCAGACTCAGATTCTGGTATTTTTATCTCTTCTTCCTTACCAACCACATTAGAACCATACACAATTATCCTCCTATCAGCCTGGTTATTTCTTTGTCTCACCCTTTCAAAATAAGCTTCAATGTCCTTGTCCACCTCAGCTCTTTGCCTTTCAATTTCTGCTTTATTCATTTCACTTCTCTTTTTCTTAGAAGTGGAGCCCTTCTCCCCCTTGGTATGATCCTTCTCCCCCTTGGTATGATCCTTCTCCCCCTTTTTGTCATCATCACCAGGAAAAGAACTCATAGGAGTGGCAAAGAAGTCTGGAATTTGATTGTTAAGGACATCAATCTTTACATTTGTAAGACAGCAGGCTCTTCTCAATTCAGCAAAATCATTATGGAGGAGTGCAACCTTGTTCTTGAAACTAGTTGAGGCTTCAATCAAATCCTTCTTGAAATCTGCCTGTGACTTATTAGCAGCTTGAAGCTCAACAGTTACTTTCCTTGTGAATCTGGTTGCAGCATTTTCGATCTGACCCAGAGTCCCTTTGTTCCTTTCCATTTCTTCATTGATTTTCTTAGTTAAACTTTCAAGGGACTCTGTCAGCTTCTCTTAGTTCTTTTGCATAAGGTCAACTGCTTTCACAACACTCTCTTTAAGTGCAGTCTGTTCCTTAGACATTTTATCCACCTTCTTATCCGTCAATTCTTGATCCTTTTGGATCTTTTCCAAGCATTCAGTCAGCTTTGAGTTCTCAACCTTGTGAGTTGATATGACCTCAGTGAGCTGACCCACCACATCTGAAAATGAGAATGTGGGAGCTTGGGAAGGACTTGCAGTTGGCTTAAAAGCCACTGACTCTGGAAAGAGCAGCCTGCAATCCTTAATTTGGTCAATTGGGGAATATAGAAGGGGGTGGAGGTGTAAGAAGTCTTGGAACATTTGCTCATGAGAGTGAGTCTCATGAGTGGATCTGTCAGAATTGATAATGAGTTGATCAGCCTGAGAAAGATTGACGTTTGATTCAGGCTGATGGCTAATGGGAATTGGTTGATCTTGATGATGATCAACCCCTCCACTAGCAACTTCCATCAGATCATCCCTTGAGGATGGATGGGCAAACTCATCATCGAATGAAGAGTCACTTCCGGAGATAGTGACTATGTTCTCATTGACATCGTGAGGACCATCAATGGTTCCCTTTGCTGCACAAGGGGCTGACATGACTGCCTTAAAGACAGCCAAGTAACCTACAGAGTCCCTCTGTCCAAGGACAGATGCAGACACAGACTTTGCAGGTGTAATGTTAAGGGTAGAGGATTGCCCTTCAACAATGGTGTGTTGTTGCACCAAAGTATCATGAGGGAGAATTATGGCCTGTACCTCTTCTTGTGACATAGAAGAGGCATTGGCAGCCAGTGCAGACTCAGAGTGTATTAAGAGAGTCTGATCATCTTTGGGAAGAGCAGCAGTGTCACCTTGGCGTTCGATACTACTCTCCTTTGTCTGACCATCCTCAGATTGTACGTGCACAGACTCTGACTCTTGGATCTGGGCTAGATCCATTGTTATCCCTTTAATGATATCATCAACCTTTTGGGAGGCTGATGATGGCGATTTCGGCACAGACTCGGTATGACCTTGGGAGGAGGTCTTTGTTTCAATACCTTCACCCTATTTGGAGGGTTGGGTAGATACGGTTGTCCCTTTTATCTCGTCTACACCCTTTTGGGAGAGTGTAGATGGGCGAGGTGAATTCGGTATGTCAGCTTGGGTATCAGGGACAGCTTCGGAACGTTCCTCAGCTTCCACTGAACCAGGTGGGACTTCTAATGGTTTTGGAGTTGAAATTTTACCCACCAAAGCTGACACAGATTTCCTTGTGGATCTTTTCTTTTTCACAATGCGAGGCACTAAGTCCTCAACACTGGGTTGTTTTGAAGCTGATTTGAATTGGAGTGAGGGTACGGCTAGAGTGGCTGATGATGTGGCCAACCCTTCACCCTCTTTTGAAGGAGAAGAATGCATAGATCCAGAAGAGTTTGAGGGTTCAGTAGCATGTGTACCTGGGTCCCCCTGATTAGCAGATTGAGTGTCAGACCCAGATCGCGTCGAAGAAGGGACAGCTTCCCTTAATGCTTCTTGTTCCTCCTCTCTTCTCCTGCCAAAATCAAGGTAAATCTGCATTGCTCGGGTTAGACCCTGCACAGATACCTTAGGACTGTTGAAAATGTTAGAATTTATGGACTTGCACTCTACAGTCTGACCAGTTGCCAGGCTGTAATCATTATCAAGGATAGCTTCAATAATGAGTGCAAGAATCCTTCCATAGGGTATGGTAAGACTCTTTTTATTTACACGCTCAACAAGGTCCTTAAAGATTAAAGCAGCAAAATCTATTTTGGTCAAAGTGACCATTGCATGAAAAATTTGCAACTCTAGGACATTAGGCTGATCAAAGCTGCCTGCCTTTACTTGTAAAGTTTTTGAAATTGTGCTCAATAAGTAATTCCAAATACCAGTTAAATGTTTCATTTTAACAACTGAAGCCAGTGGACCAGTATATCCAACTTCTTGTAAAACATTTTTGGCTTCAGCATGAGACACAACAGGATCATATTCATCATCAGGCATATATGACAACTCAAATGCAGACTTAAGCCTTTCGTAAGAAATGTATACCTTTTTCATACCGTTTAGGACTGAGCCATAGATTGCAGCATCTCCCTTCTTGTTTTGTTTCACAACACAGCTTGCCCAAAATTCACACAGGAGATCTTGAAACACCCAATCTGGTTTCTCAATCATTACTTTCCCAAACGGATGATACCACATGAAAGTAACAATCTCATCATATCCTTTTGCCCATGAGGGAGGATGAATATTAGCATAAACCAGACTTCCAATCTTGATTTTACCAGTATCAAGATCGGAGGGAACAACAACTACCTTATCTCCAACCACATAAGGAGATAACTTATTTGCACTGATTGGAGTTGGAAAATGATTTTTAGATTCAGAAGAAGATTGAGAATTATTTGATGATGATGCCATTTTGAAAACAAATTTAGAAGAAAGTAAATTTAATAAAATAGTAATTAGATTAGAGAGAAAAAGAATTGATTTTATGAAAATATGAATAAGTGATTTGAAATTTAGGTTAGATTGATTGTTTTATTCAAACCCAAAATATCTGATTTGGAATTAGTGGAGAGAGAAAGATTTTGATTGGATGAACAACAAGTAGTGGTGGTACTTTTTCAGTAACCGGTATGGTCCACTACACGTGTCGCATCCCAATAGGATCAATACGTAAGCTAAATAAAATAATGAAACAAATTAAACGCACTGAGATATTTAATAACAAAAGTAACGATGAAGCTGGGTCAGACTCAGCTTACTCACTTTTACTTGATAAACATCAAGTATAAAAGAGTAGTCTGTGTCAGACACAGCTTGCCCTCAAAATTTTAGTAAAACTCTAAGGGGTCAGATTTGCTATTACTTAGCTCACTACATTTTACAAATTAAGCATACCTAGCTTACTTATAAGGTAGTTAAACCTTGATTCATCCAATGGCTTTGTGAACAAGTCAGCAAGCTGATTGTCTGTTGGAATGAAATGGAGTTCAACATCTTCTTTCATCACATGATCCTAATGAAATGATATCTTATATCAATGTGCTTGGTCCTTGAATGAAGTACAGGATTGTTTGAGATTGCTATGGCACTGGTACTGTCACAAAAGATTAGAGTTTTTGTTGCAGTGACACCATAGTCTTGAAGCTGATATTGCATCCAAAGGATTTGAGAGCAACAGCTTCCAGCAGCAACATACTCAGCTTCTGCAGTAGAAATGGAAACTGAATGCTGCTTCTTGCTGGACCAGCTTACAAGTCTATTACCTAGCATTTGACAAGCTCCTGAAGTACTTTTTCTATCAATCTTGCAGCCTGCAAAGTCAGAATCTGAATAGCCAATTAGATCAAACCCTGAGTCTTTGGGATACCAAAGACCCAGATTGGGACTACCTTTAAGGTATCTAAAGATTCTTTACAGCCTTAAGATGAGATTCCTTAGGACTAGCCTGATATCTTGCACAAAGACATGTAGCAAACATAATATCTGGTCTACTAGCAGTTAAATAAAGTAATGATCCTATCATACCCCTATAAGCTGTGATGTCAACAGATTTTCCATTTTTATCTTCATCCAGCTTTTCACCAGTTCCCATAGGAGTTTTCATAGGTGAGCAATCACTAAAACCAAATTTGTTTAAGAGATATTTAACATACTTTCCTTGGTTTATAAAAATTCCATTTTTAGTCTGTTTAACTTGTAAACCCAGAAAATAGTTTAGTTCTCCCATCATGCTCATTTCATACTTTTTAGACATTAATTCTGAAAACTTTTTGCAAAGTCTTTCACTGCTAGAACCAAATATTATATCATCTACATATATTTGTACCAGCAGAATATCACCATTATACTTTCTCACAAACAAAGTCTTGTCAACATTACCTCTTTTGAATTTATTAGCCAGTAAGAATTTGGACAAAGTATCATACCATGCCCTTGGAGCTTGCTTTAACCCATAGAGAGCCTTGTCAAGCTTGAATACATGGTCAGGAAACTTTGAATTTTCAAAACCTGAAGGCTGTTCAACATAGACTTCTTCTTCCAACTTTCCATTAAGAAAAGCACTCTTCACATCCATTTGATAGACCTTGAAACCCTTGTGAGCAGAGAAGGCCAAAAACATTCTGATTGCCTCTAATCTTGCCACTGGTGCAAAAGTCTCATCATAATCAATTCCATCCTCTTGTCTGTAACCAAGAGCTACCAATCTTGCTTTGTTTCTGGTCACAACTCCCCTTTCATCCATTTTGTTTCTGTAGACCCACTTGGTTCCAATCACAGTCTTG
This sequence comes from Erigeron breviscapus, assembly GCA_034093135.1. NCBI lineage: Eukaryota > Viridiplantae > Streptophyta > Magnoliopsida > Asterales > Asteraceae > Erigeron > Erigeron breviscapus. Next base: position 121,433,443 of record CM067170.1, on the reverse strand, counting down.
TGATGAGGTCTTGGAACAAGTTCCCAAACCTTGTTTCTTTCAACTGTGTTAGCTCATCTTGCATTGCATTAACCCAAGAGGGATCTTCCAGAGCTTCATCAACCTCAGTTGGTTCCACTTTGCTTACAAAGTTGACAAACATGCAGAAGTTGCCTGTTGCCTTTCTTCTTGTTTTCACACCAGAGAGTGGATCACCAATGATTTGGTCAATTGGATGACTCTTTGTCCATCTAGTAACAGGGACAATGAACTGATTCAGATTTGATGGTCCAGCATGATCAGTTTGAGGAAGAGGCTGATCAGCTTGGACAGGAATGGAGGAGTCTGAACTAGTTGAAGAGTCATTAAATGGATTCTGAACTATGACTTCAGTAGGAGTAGGATCAGTTTGAGCATCTTCACAGATTGGAACTTCTTCTTCTTCTTCTAAAAATTGCTCCCCCTGAGTTTGAGCATTATTAGCTCCAACTGGAGGATTTGTTGGAGGCTCATTCTCAGGTAAAGCCAGTTCTTCAAAGTTGAAGTCTTCATCTTCAGGAGGAGAGCAAACTGGCTTAGAACAACCTTCATCAATGCTTACATTTACAGAGTTCTCAATGGTTTTAGTTCTCTTGTTGTACACTCTGTAGGCTTTCATCATTGTTGCATATCCAAGAAGGATACCTTCATCTGACTTCTCATCGAACTTACCAAGGTGGTCTTTCTGGTTTAGAATATAGCAAGGACTTCCAAACATTCTTAGGAAACCGATCTCAGGTTTTCTCCCCCTAAGAAGTTCATATGCAGTTTTCTGGTGTCTTTTCACAATGAGGGATCTGTTCTGGGTAAAGCAAGCTGTGTGAATTGCTTCAGCCCAGAAAAGAGACTTCACATTGTTTTGAGCCATCATGGATCTGGCAGCTTCAATAAGAGTTCTGTTTCTTCTTTCTGCAACACCATTTTGTTGAGGAGTTCTAGCAGCTGAGTAGACTTGTGAAATTCCTTTTCTCTGCAAAAAGAGTTAAGAGTGATATTCTTGAATTCAGTTCCATTATCACTCCTTAACAGCCTAACAGGCCTTTTGTAAAGAATTTCAGCTTGCTTGATGAAATCAATGATTGTGTCAGCAGCATCACTCTTGTGTTTAAGAAAGAAAACCAGGTGTATCTTGAATACTCATCAACAATGACCAAGGAGTACCTCATTCCAGTGAATGATGGAGTACTAATTGGTCCGAACAAGTCCATATGAAGCAGATCCAAACAATTATCAATGGTTGAGCAGGTTTTAGACTTAAAGGTAGCTTTATGTTGCTTGCCTTTCTCACAAGCACCACACAGCTTGTCCTTCTCATACTTGATCACAGGAAGACCAGACACCAACTCTTTCTTACACAGCTTGTTGATGTCTTTGAAATTCATATGAGACAACCTTTTATGCCACAACCAATTCAGCTCATCTTGAGACTTTGACATGAAGCATACTTCTCTTGTGACAGTTGGATTTCTCATGTCAAAAGTATACAAAGACTCATCCCTCTTTGCAATCAGAACCACATTGCCTTCTAAATCAAGAACAATCCCCTTATCAGACTTGAATCTCACCTCATAACCAGCATCACACAACTGACTCACACTAATCAGATTGTGCTTCAAACCATTAACATAAGAGACTCTTCTGAAAGTAAGAGGACCATTCGAAAGAACACCAACACCTTCCGTCTTTCCTTGAGAATCATCTCCAAAAGTAACATTAGGACCAGCGCGAATCCTAAAGTTACATAGCAGGGACTTACATCGGTCATATGCTTGGAACAACCACTGTCCAAGTGCCAGGTGTTATCATCATGACTGCCCTGCATTTGCAATAAGAGATTAGTTCATTCTGGGAACCCATCTGGAGATGGGTTCACCAGAGCTGACCAAAGGGTCTGACTCAGATTGGGTCGTAGAACTTTGACTCTTATCACATTTGGATACCCATTGTTGCTTGATCTGTCCCTTACCAGATTTGAAATTCTTTTTAGCAACAACTAAGGTTTCCTTTTGAACAAAACCTTTGCCTATTCCAGATTTCTGACATTCAGTTCTTAATTTTCTTTGATCAACATTTTTGGGATCAAAAACATCTTTAAGAAAATTTGCATCAATTGAAACCTCACTAGTTCTGGACTCAACATATTTGGAAATCATTTTGTCAGAGTCAGATTTAGTGTTTTGAAATAGACTCAGATTTGGTTTGTGACACACTTCCTTGAGAACCAGACTTCTCATTCTTTAATAACTTAGCCTTTTGTTTTGGAACACTGTGGTCTCTAACTTTCCTTTTCATTCTCCTAGAGTTCTTGTTTGTTTTAATATTGGAATCTGACACAGACTGGGTAATGGTCAGTTTTGACAAGTCAAGACTTTCTTCAGGTTTTAACTCAACAACCTTATCAGTCTCAGACACAGCTTCAGCAATGGTTTGGCCAACAATTTTAGGATCACTAAACCCAATACCAGATTTCTGAACCAACTTAATTGGCTTAGAGTTCGTACCTTTGGTTTGGACTTTGGGTGGTGAAGGAGGCTGATAACAAGGCTCCATAGCACATACTTCAGCTATGGCTATGGCCCTGTCATAATCACCATCAAAAATAGCTTGGATCTGATGAGGTATTTGGACATTGACACACTTTGCAACTCTTTTTGAACCAATACACCATGATTCAGTAATTTGTTTAATTTTCAAAAACTTTTCTTCTGCAGTCTTAGCTTCTTTTACTAGAATAGAGTTCAATTGCTTTTGTGCTTTGACTTCAGACTTAAGTTTTCAATGGTGTGATTTTTGGCACTGACATCAAGTTTCAACATATGAATTTCCTTCTTAAGTTCTTGATTAAAGTGTTTTTGCAAAAGGACCTCATCACCAAGTTTGTTCAGTCTGGACATTTTATCATAATCAGACATATTAGAGAAAGAAGTTACCTCAGGTGGAGCAGTCTGACTGGTGGATGCCTGGTGAGCTGACTCTGACTGCTGTTGCATACTGGCCAGATCTTCAGCAAATCGTCGAGTAGCTTCTTTAGCCATGTAACATTTGGCATCTTTGTACAACTCATCATCAGATGATGTAGCACTTTCAGCCCAGTCTTTGGCTACCAGACTTTTCTCATTTCTGTTCACCTTCTCAGTCAGCTCAGCTATTTGTGCTTTCAAGGCTTTGTACTTAGTCTTGAGTTTTGAGTATTTTTCACCTCTTCCACCTTTGGCTGGCACAGCTTGAGCAGTTTCTTTGGATCTACAATCACCAGCCATATGTCCAGTTTTGCCACACTTGTAACAAGTGACTTTGGACATATCAAAAGGCTTCTTGGCTCTATCATCTTGGCCACTTCTTCCCTTTCCTTTAAACTTGTTAAAGGATCTCCTTCTGATCCTTTCAGCCAACATAGCTACCTCATTAGCCAGTTCATCACCATCAGATTTCTCATATTCAGATTCAGCACAAACAGAATTATGGTTAGACATCACAGGAATATCATCATTTACATATGGAATGATCTCATTGCTAACAGAATTAGGGTGTTCAGTCATGGAAGCAACAAATGCAGCAGCAGGCTGACTATAAGAATCACCCATAGCTATTAATTTTTCTGCCTCTGAACACTCTTGGTTATGAAGCAAACCAAAGAGTCCAGGGAGATCAAGATCATTGTAAACAGCACTTAATTTAACAGATGAAATATAATTGTTCCATTTAGGAGGTAAAGAATCAAGAAATTTGCTCTTTAAAACACTATTATTCTTATAAATTCCAACAGCAGCTAAATCATTAACCAAAGCGTTAAAGGGTATGAGTGTCAGTTAAGGATTCATTTCTCAAAGAGAAGAATCTCTCATACTTCCTTGTTAAGGTAGTTATGGTGGACTCCATGGAAGTAGAACAACCCTCAAACATGACAGTCAATGTACCCCACATTCTTTGCTGTAGAACACATTTTTATTGAATGATAAAGGTCTTTGGGTACAGCCTGGACAATGAAATTTCTGGCCTTCACGTCTAAGTTAGCCAATCTCCTATCCTCATCCCCCCAATCTGCCTTATCCTTTACTATGGATTTAACTGTGGCAGGAATGGGTGGATGACCTTCCCTAACCACAGCTTCAACCACTACAGTCTGTGTAGGAACATAAGGACCATCCTGAAGGATGTCAGGCATATTGTTATCGATGGATTCAAGGAACAAAGACATTCGACCTTTCCACCCACTGAAATCATCTTTGTCAAACATGGGTGGTCTGGTTGAAGAATCATTATCAATAAAAGATGACATAAAGCTTTACTATAATGAAAATATGCAAGGATCAAGTCAAGTTAATTCTCAACCACCGCTCTGATACCAATTGATACGTCCCACGGTGTATCAATATACCAAAGTATATTGTACACAGGATAGTTGTAGAGGGGGGTGAATACAACTTTTCTCGAACTTTACAAACTTTTTAAGCAACGTTTTAAGACTCAAAATACTTAATGCATGTAAAGAACAAGAATCATTAAAACAGTAAAGCAGTAGAAAATAAAAGCATTCTTGAACACAGATTGCGGTTTTCAAATGTAACTCTTTATTAAGAAATAATCTATACAAAGAATTACAGGTTGTTGCGGAATAAAGATAGCCTACAAATATCTAAACAACCCTATGAAATGACAAACAACAATCAATAAGTTTCAGCTCAAGAGAGTCAGCCCAAGCTGATCTCGTACAGACTAAGCTGTGTATAAGAGCAGAGAAACTTTGTGTGAAGAATGATTCTCAGGAAATGCCACACATATGCATACAAGGAGTGTTGCTTTTATAGGCGAAAGCTCCTCGTCACTTGGTGTCCAAATCAACCACGTAGTCTTCTTGTATTGGACGATCAGAAGAATAAACAATCGTGCCTTCATCGTACTTGTGGTCCCCCACGTACAGCTGCACATTCTTCATCGTCCCAATAAGAGTGTGAACACGCATATGTAAACAACCACCAACCTGGATACTAGGAATATTCCTAGTCACGTCATAGTCCTTATCTTCAATCCAGGTTGTTATCTTCACTTTGATTGTTGACACAGATTGGGCGGTTTGTCACGGCACCAATCTGCCTAAGTGTTTCCAAGCTGACTGCTAGTTCCAATCTGTCTTCCACTAACAGTTTGGTCCTCTATCTTCAATCCTTCTCTTCGACTTGGATTGAATGCTTTAATGTTGTTGATGCAGCTTGAATAACACTTGCTTCCATATAGTATTACAATTATGAACATGAAGCGTGATCTGGGTCAGTTACATATCGCAAGCTGTGTCAGCTTAGTCTGACCCAGATCAGATTACAAGAACCAAAAGATTACTAAGTGTTTATAGGTCAGATTTGTCATCATTAAATTTACACAAAAGATACAGAGCCAGTCTGATCTTGCACCCTAAACTGGACCTTGAACCTGAGAAAAAGAGAGAAAAACATATATTAAGAAACAATTACTCCAAAACAATTAAAACCACTCAACTATAATACCAATGGAAATTTTTAAAAAAATAATAATACTTTGGTATGAAAGACTTTGCAACGTCTTTGCAAGTGAGACACCAGAGGCTATCAATTGGAGCTTCAAGAAAGTGAGCTGGAATTTCATCAGACTGTTCCAGATACAGTTCCTTACTTAATGAGTTCCTGTTATGTTGCCTACATGCTACGTAAAACCAGCCAAATTCTTCTTCAATCATTCTTATTGTAGCAACCATCACATAACTTGTTTCCTGTTTGAACAAAAACTATTTTCTGTGAGTAAATAGGCAATAAGTTTTAAAAACGAAATTTATATGGACACCCTGAATGCTAACCTTCACAGCCTCACTTATCTCGTCTACATGTTTTCTTTCAGTGTTGATAACAAATTCAGTATGAAAGGGATAGACTCTTTGAGACGATAATATGGTTTGAGAAGAACCACCCTCTCTTAATATAAGGCTGATACATATAAAAGAATAACATAATCAGTACTAAGAGAATAGAATGAGTTTATAAAACGATTTATACATCAGCTATGTACCTCCGCCTCATGTCATTGACAACATCAAAGTCTGGGTTAAGGAAAACCCTGGTTCCATACATGTCATTTTGGACATTTGTTTCTCCTAAAGATAACAACACTTATAGTTATGTTTTAACTGCAGAATATGGTCTATATATGTGAATAAGTTATAGAATTTGTCTTACTGTTAAATTTCTTAATCTTTGCATGCTGGAGGATACACATAACCATCTCAGTAGATTTGTTTGTGGCTATGAATTTGTTTATCTGATCCGCATATGTTCCCCAGACAGTGCATTTAAGAACGGTTCCTCTATATAGAAACACAAGCATATCAAATAAATTGCTTAAAAGGAACATGATTATGAATATAATCTATTTTATACCTTAAAAGGAATTAACATTTAATTGGGGCCTCATTAAATAGAGATGATGAATTAATGTATATGATTAGATTCTACTATTGAAACATTCTTTTTACCGATGATTATCTAACCAATTAAAGGTAAAAAACACATTAATAGCATTCATACAAAAATCTATATTAGGCAGCATAATATCTCTCAAGCTATCACTTTGAATCATAAACTGAAAACAAACTTAAAAAGGGGAAACAGTGGCCAACTTTGTTACTTACTCTAGGTCCTGAACTTCGAAACTGACCCTCCTGCTTTCTTTGTCATTGGACTTGAAGATGTCAAGGTCACCACACCATGCTATTTTACCAACAACATCTATAAGAAAAACATACAAGAATTTTTAATTTGTTTTTACTGAAACTATACAAAAGCCAAGCTGAAGAAGCACAATGAAACTGACTTACCAACAGTAAGTCTCTGGCGTGCCCTGTTCTGTAGAATATCAAGAAAAGGAACAAAATCGAAGCCATACAAATCGCCACAGAATGAAGTAACAGGCTGAACAGATGTACACTCAAAGAAGTTTATCTTCTGATTCAGAGGAACCACCTTATACCTATCTTTCTGTTCGCCAACACCAAACTTTCTTATCACATTAGTCTGGCATCAAACTCCTCTTCACAGTAGCCTGGATTTTCTTTCCCTAAAGAAAACAAATACATAAACAACTTTATATAACATAACGCCAATATATAAGAGATTAATTTACTACTAAATCAATTACCCTCTCATCGATAAGCATCATGTCGTACTTAAGGGTTTGCTCCCACATTCTAATAACTATGGCCTTCATATGCTAGAAATCGTTCCTCACACTCAAATCTTCCACAAAGCTCAAATTAGTTGCTTCCATGTTACAAATTAATGAAAAGAAAATATTAAGAAATAAGAACAATACAAAGTTTGATGAAAGGATATGTGGTTTAGATGCGTGATGTGTGAAATCTAGTTTTAAAATTTATAAACAAGAAATACCGATTAACTGATTACTACACACTATCGGGCAGTCTACCCGTTCGTTTGCAATATAGTTTAAAGGTAAGTCCAGGTCGAATCCACAGGGTCTGTATAAGAAATAAGCGAGTTCTAAGTAGTTCAAAATGCTTTTAGGTTTTATGACCCTCGTCAGTTGTTTTGAAAATTAAACTAAAATAAAAGTAAACTAAAATGAACTGAAAAGATTTATCAAAAACAATAATATTAAAAGGTCATCTACTTCGACTCCATGATACATCAAATTCAGGTTGCACTTTGATTGAAAGACCAATTCAAATATGACGACTTATAATCGAGAACCAAACAAAGACTCACTCCGTACCCGTCAAGTTCGTTACTTTGTTTAATCCCCTTAATCAACTAGATCAATTACTCAAGACCGGTACCCCGAGACGCCTCTTATAACTTCACTAATTAACTAATTGTTTTGATTATTAAGATAACAATTATGCCTATTGATTGTACCCAACCATTAACCCGTTAATTCTTATTATCAATTGATCCCCTTCTACCGTACCCGTCATAGAAAATTACTTATACCTAAGTAATCAAAATATCTCTTACCGAACCCTAGTTACCATTGAGATTAAGCAAGATCTATCCGAAATCAGAAGATAAATGATAAAGAATTAATAAGTTAAGATCACGACACAACGTTAAATCAAATCGTCTTGAATAATAAAAATAATGCAATCATCATTCAATAGTATCACTTCATCTCAGTAGATGATGAAGTATTTAGCTACTCATAGTCATAAACAAAACACAAAGAGTAATTAAAAAGAGAGACATAATGTACCAATGTGTTTGATCTAACTAGAAAGCAAAGAAAAACGTAATCGAAAGCCTTGGATCTCACGAACAACTCCTTAGCCTTTGAGGACGTAAAAGCTGCTGCAAAACCCTTTAATAAAACCCTAATTTCGTAAATAAGTGATAGTATATCGAATGGTAGGGTTTTGGTCTTCTATTTATAGGGTTTAGGAAAGTCTTGAATCTGCCGACTTAACATATGCGCCGCATGGAATATCCATGCGCCGCATGAAATGAGATTTCTGGAGTTTGGGTGCCCGTTGTGCGCCGCATGACCAATTGGTGTGCCGCATGCCACATGACCAGACCTTCTGCCTCAATTTCACTTTATATATGCGCCGCATACTTCTTCAGACTTCACAAAACTTGTGTTTTCCACTTGGTCTTCACACGAACTCGTCCTCGAACCTTCTTTATGCATCCAGAAGTCGTCTAAAAGCCATTTCTAACCATTTTGCACTCCTTGAACCTGAAATCACACAAACACTATGAAAGTATCGAATATTCGTGCATTTAACTCATAATTAATCATAAAAATGACTTACTAATGATGTGGAAATATGTATAATTATAGATACATCAATGCATTTATACAGACAAAATCAACAATCCTTTTCGTGTCTTCCAAGCACAAATTTGAAATTGGTCAAACGTTCAGAAATTTTGACATGCTTTTGATGGAAAAGTACAATAACTTAGTTGGCTTGGTGTAATCTCCCAACAAAGCCTGCATCTTTAATTAGAAAGTCGGTTTAAAACAAATAAAACACACTATAAGTTTGAATACTCCCTGCAAGAAAGTACATTTACATTAATTAACAAACTTTTAACTAAAGATTTACAATTAAAAAAAATACAAACCGTATGATTTTGCATGGGGAACTGAACTCATTTAATGATAAGGTTGCCTCTTTTCTCCCAAACTGCATAAGGTATGCAGCAGCTTTCAAATCCACCATTGAAAACGATGAAACCAGCTAATTGTAATCGAACCAAACTGTAATCCTTCTTCCTAACTAATTGATGAGGTCATTAGCAAAACACTTTTTCATATGAGTTGTCACGTGTAAGTTTTTAATTGGTCGACTATAGTTAATTACATGATTTGAACATTTTTACTAAGTTCGTGCACACAATAAAGGTTTCTGATAGTTCGAGCACACTATAACATTTCGTGCTTAATTAGTTACATTATGACATACTTAACCCTTTGATTTTCATGGGTTAATGTAACATCCCAAAATTCAAAAGGTTATTGTTTATATATAGATTATTCTTTATATTATTATTATGTTTGGAAATTATACTAATTTATTAGTTATAAAAGAAAAGGTTAGAAAAAGGACTAGTTTTGTAAAGAAATGGGACCAGTTATGTTATGTTATTGGATGGAAGGACTAAAGCTGTAAAATTGTTTAAATTGTAGGGACTTAATTGCAAAATTCGTCCTTAACTTCCTAATAAGGATTAAGGAACCAAAATATATCATTTTTCCATCTTTTTGTGTGTGTTCTTGAAGGTGAAAACCCCCAATCCGAAAATCAAAGAAAAGAGAGAAGAAAATACATCAAATAAATAATATAATCAAAGAGATAACAATAATCTTTGAATAAAACCTATTTTTATGGTGGTGGTGTGGTGATTGCCGAATTTAAGAAAGCAAAAAGAGAGCAAATAGGTTGATTTTAGGTCTTGCATGGATGATTGAGTGTTTGAATTACATATCTACTTGAAGGTATAATCTTTATTTCAACTTCTTATGAATTAGGGTTTTATTGTTATAGATATTTGGGGATTGATGAAATAAATAATGAACCTAGTTTGAAAGTTAAATAATAAAGTTAGAATCTCATAATACATTGTTGGTAATGATATATAAAAGTATGTATGTGTATTTTCAAGAAGAAACCAATATTCATTTACATGTGTGATAGGAACGTGGTTAGTGATTGAATTGAGATGAGTTTTGATATAATAATACTATACTAATTGATGTTAAAATCATGTTGAAAACAACCCCTAGTATATATGTATATTAAGTTAAGGTTATCAAATGGAAGTGTCATGAACTTGTTTGAGTTGATTTAAGAGTGTTTTTGTGCAAACTCGGATTTGGATCAGCAACTTTCATGGAAAATGTGTCATTTTAAAATGCTCATAACTTTCAAACCTAAATCCGTAGGAGTCGTGTAAGCTGTCGTTTGAAAGGTATACGAGTCAAGTTTCATATGAAATTTGTTTCATGTCCTAGTTCAAATTTTAAGTAAGTCAGATATGTTAAAACTTACAGCTGGTCAAATTTGACTTTACAGTGAAAAACAGACTCTGTAACTGTTTTTCAAACGAGTAGAACTCACTTGTAAGGGATTATTCATGTGTTGGTCACTAAAGATAAAATGTAGATATATGTGTAATCTTTAAGTGGCCAATGGAATCATGTAAAAAGATTGAGTAGAACTCAAGTAATGCTTGTCTGAAGTCAGTCTGGTCAATATGAAAATGGTTATTTTAGTATGAAAATGAGTTTGGCCATATGATAATGATATAGGGGATACATGTTTTGTGAATCAACCCAAGAATAATGTGAGATTATAAAAGATGGGTTGGGTGTTGAAATGCTAATGATTATGACTAGGTGGCCTAGTATGTGATTGATGATCTTATATGCGTTTGTGATTTATTGCTAGGTTGAAAGCTTTATATTGTGTTCTTGCGGTCATCTTGATTTATGATTTTGGTTGTCGCGAAGGAGGTGAGTTTTCTTGCATACTTTTATATATGCATCGGGTTGATTACCATATGATAGTGGATTCCGTATGTGGTAATCGATTTGGCATTGAGCCTAAGTAGTGGTCGTAGATTACGGGCCTAAGTAGTGGTTATAGCCCATGTGAGATATAGCTTAAGCAGGGGTATTGATATTGTTTATTTGAGATTGTAATCATTTGCTTATATGGATCCATGTAATGCGTTAGTACAAAGGTGAGTATATAGGTATGGTACGACGGTGCCATGGACTATATGTAATAGACCTTTGTGCATTGCCCTCCTTCGTGTGTATAAACGTATGCAAGATTATTCACTAAGCTTTGGCTTACTTTTTAGTTGTTACCCTTTTTATAGGTTGTCCCGGAAGTGGAAATAAGATTATATGCTTTGAAGCTTAAAGTTGAATTGAATTGTGGAATTGTTATCTCTTTTGCGGTAAAATGGTATTGTGGCTAGAACCCGTAGTGGCCCTCTTGATCTTGGCTCGTGATATGTCATTTTGGTAAAGTTATTTTTATGTAAAGTGTTACAGTCAAGAAGTTTTTGGATATTTATGATGGGTCATTTTGTAATAGTAATGTATTGATTATGATAAAATATATTTTGAAAACTAAATATCCGGTACAAGTTTTGATGCTTAGCAATAAGCATGAATACTGAATTTTACGAAAAGGTCATGCCGAGTATTGGTAAATGTATTTATCGAGATTTATAATTGAGTACATTCTTTAAAAAAAAAAGATAAAAAAAAATAATCTTGTACTTTGGTCGAGTCGAGTTTGGTCCTTCAGTTAAACAATCTCCAGACGTTCATACGAACAATTTTAAAGCTAACACGGAAAATTAATTTAAAATATGTTGGTTGTTTAGCCATTTATTATTGTACATGTCCATCTTAAAACTCGTATTATATTATATTATATACTAGTTAAAATACTTTTAGTTAATAGTAAACTTTTTTGTTTTCCTTTTTTGCCATTGAATTTTTGGTTTTTTCTGTTTTACTTATCAAATATTTCACAAATACCTTTCTTATTAAGGAGCGGGAGTATATCCCTTCCCCTCACCCTTTTTTCACATTCTCTCTCTCCTCCTATCCCCTCCCCTCCCTCATATAAGGAATGCCCCTCCCCTCTCTTCCCTCATACAAGGAATGCCCGTCACTTCTCCAAACCACCATTTTTGTTTGTTTTATCACTTCAATTCTATTTTATAGAAAAACAAATTCAAATTATATAAATATATTAAAACTTCGAAAAATAGATATACTAAAACTTCATTACTAAAAATACGAAACCTATAACTTAATTACATAAAACTAATAATAAAGTTCTCATAGAGCAAATTTCAGTATATCTCTTCTTGAATCTATACGCATAAAGTGAATCTATACATATAAAAGTGTTATACAAGGGTTGTGTTTAGCTACAAGGAAATGTCACTTTCACTTCCTTTTTTATGAAATCTAATTCTTTATTTTCACTTTCACATTCATTCAATGTTACATATACAAAGGTTATTTCCCTTTTTAATGTAAACTACAAAGACGATATAGATACGGAGACTGTTATCTCCTCTCTTTTCCCCTCATCACGGTATCCATTACAAGGATTGGTGCTCACCTCCCCTCATCACAGTATCTTTCCCCTAATCGACCCACTCTCCACTCCCTAATGAAGCTTTTGGTTTTTCTACTTCATTTACCAAAGATTATAAAGTTTTTATTTTTATACCTAAGGTTTTGTGTTCTAATTTAGTTTTTGGCCTTTCCACTATAGCCACCAAAGTTTTTAACTATCAGTTTTGAATTTTAAGATTCCTGATGCTAAAGTTTTGGCTCTTCCTACTTTGACCACTAAAGTTTTATTTGGTGAAAGTTTTGGGCTTTTCCACTTTTACCACCAAAGTTATTAGCTTATTATTTTTGTCCCACTTCAACATTTTCAACTTTGTGTTTCATTACCAAAGTTTGTATTTTAAGATCTACGATACATTGTTTAACTATGTGTTTTCTTTGATAGGGTGGTAGCTATTGACATGAAAAATTTCCTGACCGGAGTTCGAGTTTACATCCCGTTATTATCCCTAACCAATGGTCGGATATAACACTTGTTAAATACATAAAAATTAGTTAACCTGCAATGGACCGATGAACCTAATATGTATTCATCTTTGAGGTTTTGCTTCGCTAAAGCCATTACATTTTGTTAGGGAGTTTGACTATCGCCAAAAGATGGCTACAACTTGAGAAGATGACGATGTAGCACTAAAAAATGACTAGTTACCTTTTGCTTGGGTACATACAATAGGAGCAAACTGACGACTGGTTACCTTTTACTTGTGTACATATAATAGGAGGAAACTAAAAGCTTGATGCATTTAATAATACGGTTCAATTGATCCATACAGTAGAAAACATATATCAATGCATTTCTAATCAATTAGCTTTTAAAACAAGGTCGCTTTGTGTATTGCTTACACAATTATATAATTGTGTTTTCCATCAATCCCTCACTTCTTTCTGTTAGTATGTGATCACGTAAAATGAACGTATGACCGGAAAGTATTTAAGCCTACGGGGTCACACGTCTCGACTCAAATGTAATCATAATTGATTAATATATTATATATGGTATTATGTAATTTATTAATTAATTAGATCACGAAAAACTAACGGCCGTCCGTTAAGTGTTAAAGAGTTAACGGTACTTAACTAACGGAGTTAACGGAGGAGATAATTGTAATTTAAGAAACAATTAGGAAACCCTCTAGAATGTTCTCTAGAGGGGCCGGCCATCAAAGGGGAAAGGGTTTTCCAAAACCCTAAACTTGGTCATCAAGTTTTCCTACACCTATATAGGAGGCCTAAGCTAATTGTTTTTATTATTCAATTCTCAAGGGTTTTCAAGAACCCTAAATATCTCTCTCTCTTCTCTTTTTCGGTTCATATAGCCGAAATTCTAAACCCTTTAGGGTTCTTGGTGATTTTGATCAAAGCAAGAAGAAGGAGCAAGCCAATCGTTGCCGGTTCGTGATCAAGTACTAGCATACATACATTCTAGAGTCGTGTGTGCGATCGTAGAGAGGTTTTACTTTAAACCTTATCATAAAGTTTCTTACTTTATCATCTTCAATTAAAGGTACATACTTTCTTTCCTTGGTTAATTAATTAATTGCATAGTTTAATCTTCCGTTGCGTGCTTTATGATTTGATTAAGATAATTGTTATATAACCCAACAGTGGTATCACGAGCCTACTATGTGATGATTAATTACCAAAAAGATCAAAATTTGAAGGGGGGTTAGGGTTCATGAGGATCGAAATTTATATATCAAACTGACCAAAGTGCTTTAGTAGAAAATTCTACCCAAACTACCTGTGATTCATCTACCAATACCTCCACTCAGACCTTGACTGATTCTCTTGAATATACTTGTCATACTGATGATTATGTGCAATCTGATTTATCTACTGACGAACTTGCACAGAGTTTATTTTTGATATGGTACTTTTATAGGTTTTTCACATGCAACACTGTTGATGAGTTAGTTGTTCACCCTAAGCCTAGTGCTAGTATAGGTGTTGATACATCTTCTCAATTTTCTTGTGAAACCAAAGCTGTGTCAGTTCAAGTTGACCTACTTTCCAAACCTACCCAAGAGATGAAGTTGGACAACAAGATTCCTAATTTTTCAAAACTTTCAAATGAATTTGAAACTAATCAATCTCCATTGAAATTTTCTTTTTCAAAAGATTTCACAAAGGATGATTTTGATAAATTCATGGAGGGAGAATATGTTTTTAATTCAGAAACTGAGAAAAAGATTGAATCTACCAAAATTAAAGTTGAAACAAAAGTGGAATCTCAAAAACCATTGTCCAAAGCTCCAACTTCATATTACTCAAAGAAACGAGTTAAGCCCAAACTCGTCAAGACTGAACCAAAGACCATTAAGTTAGTACCTGTGAAACATGTCATAGAAGAACAAGCTGAGATCCCACACAAAACAAAGTACACCAAAGTGAAACTTCCAAAAGACTGTTCAAATGCTTCTAAATCTAGCTCTCAATCTAGCTTTATACCTAAGGTGTCTAAGTCTAGCTCAATTTCGCTAACTAAAGATTCATCAAATGGTACAACTAGATATAAGGATAGATATGGATGGTTTTCTCATGATAAACCAAAGAAGCAAGAAGTTTCCTCACCTTCAA
>CM067170.1:121381331-121417197 GCA_034093135.1 Erigeron breviscapus | reverse complement strand
CAACGTAAGCGATTTAGCTTCACTTACTCCTTTTAAAACTTCAACAACCGATAAAGGATTAAATCCATTGTAATATGAACCGAAATAAGAGATGACAAATCTTCCATGACAAAACCTGTGGGTGTATCTGTTCTAACATAGAGATCTTCAAGCTTAGGAACATTTAGAACAACTTTGCTGCTACTAATTGTGCGTTCCTTAATTCTCAATTTCATGTGCTTTAAACTAGGGATGTTGAAGTTGTAATCTTTATAGGAAGGGTCGTATATTCTTATTTCGAGTGATAAACTTTCGAGTACTGGGCAGCCACGTATAAGATTAAGCGCATGAACAAAGTCTCTATCATTAGTCTCTATATCAATGGTTTTGAGACACGGAAGATTGACATATGACGGATAGTTGTATTCAGAATTATCAATTGAATCTAAGCTTAATTTTGTGAGCGTCTTGCAAGTGAAAAAACTATGAGGCAATACAAGATATATCGCCTTAATATCAAGCTCACAAACATTTAACCTCGTTGCTTTATCAATACATTCACAGACACGCGACCCGCCAACCCAAATTTCCAAACAATGCAACCTAAAAAGTTGAATTTGGGATGTTTTATAACACTCGAGTACCCGATCAACGAATGTAATAAAGCGATCCATATCATGAAAAGGATGTTGATCATCATCAAAGTCAAGGTTTGTAACAGACTTCCAAGTGTGAATCCATGATTTGGATAAAACACAAGTTCGAACCGCATACTTAGTAGGCATCAGAGAAAGTATGTGTGAAATAACTTCATCGGGCATGTTGCTAAGTCTATCTACGTTCTCAGAACCCATTGTTCTGTTTGTAAAACACAATCAGATTGATGTAGAAACACAAATCGATACACATAATATATATATATATATGGACCCTTATTTTGAGAACTCATTTTTTTGTAAGAACCTTGAGAACTCTTAAATTATGTATTGGATCACATGTTTTTTTTATTCATTCACATGTGAAACGTTATAAAAATATATGTTGCAGAAGAAAGTTTTTTTCAAAACCTTATATATACCCGTTTGTTAACATGTGAACGAAAACGTGAACATATTCATTCACAAGTTTACAAAAGGCTATTTTGAAGGTTTTTTAAAAAAGTTTCTTCTACAACATACTTTTTTATATCATTTCACATGTGAATGAACAAAAAAACATGTGATCCAATACATAATTTGAGAGTTCTCATGGTTCTTACAAAAAAAATGGTTCTCAAAATAAGGAAAGTCTATATATATATATATATATATACAAACGAACAAACCTATTTAGGGAGATTAGACGGGAAGAAGTTTTTGAAGAGAAACAAACAATATAAAGATGAAAGACAATTACTCCCTTCGTCCCTACGTGTCCTATTTTGACTTTTTGAGTCTTTTCTTTTAACTTTGACCGTAAATATTTTTGTTTGTGTTATATATAACACTTGTTGTAACATATATGAATTGATTGAGTTTTAAATATACTTTTCATTGATATAACTTTCGTCAGCTAATATATAACAGAAACAAAGATATTCACGGTCAAAGTCGAAAGAAAAAGACTTGATAAGTCAAAATAGGACAATTAAAATGGGACGGAGGGAGTATCTATTTATATTGGAATATCATATATATTAGGACGAATATTTATATAAGGGCTGGACCTTGATACATATCCAATCCCTCCAAATCCATTAGCATAATTTAATGGATCGTTATATTTGATCCATCGATCCATTAACTTATATCCAACATTTGCCGACCTTTATTGGAAGAACAGGAGTTTTATTCAAATTGTAATTGTGAGAATAATTTCTTAACTTTTTGAAGGCAACCACTAACGACAATTCAAGTTTATAATCTAGTATTAAAAGTTTAATAAATTTTTTTTCTTTTTAACAAGATTTGGTTATTTTACACATGTTTTTCTGCTATTTGCTACTCTAACAAAATAAATTTGAAAGTCACTTTTTTATGTTTATATTTCTTTTTGGCAATTTATTTACAATTTTCATTGCTCGTTCTATACCTTTTTGTTGTTATGTATCAACAGTTTCGTTGTAGTTCTAGGGCCACTTTTCTTACGTTGTGTTTTGAAGTATTTTGATAAAGCAAAATTTTTTTGGCCCTCCTCGAGTCAAAATCTTGGCTTCGCCACTATGGGCATACACACCAAACAATTATGGTGACACTTGTGTCCAAAAATTTATTGCATTAATGTGATGTTGATTATCAGGTATTTAAAGATGGTCAAACAGTAGGAAAGTCAGGATGGGTAACGCCTTAGAGGTGTTTGGTTCGCAGAATTTCTAGGAATCTGATGGAATTGGAATCAGAATTCCATTCCATATCCTGTTTGGTTGGCAGAATGGAATTCAGATTTCATTCCATGAAGTGTTTGGTTCGTAAGGAAATGGAATTGGAATCCATCAAATTCAATCAAATGAAGGAATTTAACATTCCTTAGCAAAATGGATGGAATGTTTGAAATTCCAATGGAATTCAAAATTTGATAAAAGTAACTCTATAATTATTATTGATAATATTTAATATAGTTATTAAACTATATATTTGAAAACTATATTTATTATTATTATTATTATTATTATTATTATTATTTTATTATTATTAAACAAATATTTTTTATATTGTTAATGATTATTAGTTAAGATTTTATAAAAGTTTATTAATTTATACAATTTATTATTATAAAAAAATATTTTATCTTATAAAAAGAATTTTTAGTTTATAAAATTTAATATTTTTTATAAAAAGTTATTATTTTATAAAAAACTATTATATAATTTAATAAAAAAACTTAATGATCAGTGTGTGTTATATAATTTAATAAAAAAATAATGAATTTTATATAATTTAATAAAAAAATTATATTTTATAAAAAACTAATGATATTTTATATAATTTAATAAAAAGAATTTTAGTTTATAAAATTTAATATTTTTTTAAAAGTTATTATTTTATAAAAAACTTAAAAAATAAAATTATTTAATAATATTATTATTATTATAAATATTATTTATTAAATTATAATTTTATAAAAAATTATTAATATTTTATAAATATTTAATTTTTAGTTTATAAAATTTATATTTTTATAAAAAGTTATTATTTTATAAAATAAAATTTATAATATTTTTATTTAATAATATTATTATTATTATAAAAAATTTTTTATTATTATTATTATTATTATTATTATTATTATTTTAATATTATTAAACAAATATTTTTTATATTGTTAATGATTATTAGTTAAGATTTTATAAAAGTTTATTAATATTTATACAATTTATTATTATAAAAAATATTATTAAATTATAATTTTATAAAAAATTATTAATATTTTATAAATATTTACTTTTTTTAAATATAATAATTTTATTTTTATAAAAGTTATTATTTTTTTCAAAATTTTTCTTTAATTAATAATATTATTATTATTATTAATATTAATATTAATATATATATATATAATAATAAATATATTTTATATAATTATAAAAAGAATTTTTAGTTTATAAAATTTAATATTTTTATAAAAATTTATATTTTTTAAAAGTTATTATTTTATAAAAAACTTAGTAATAACAACTTTTAATTAATAATATTATTATTATTATTAATATTAATATTAATATATATTTTATAAAAAATTATTAATATTTTATAAATTTATAAAAGAATTTTTAGTTTATAAAATTTATATTTTTATAAAAGTTATTATTTTATAAAAAACTTATTATTTTTATACATAATTTTATTTTAATATTATTATTATTTATATAAAAATATATTTATTAACTATTATTTTATAAAAAAACTAATGATATTTTATATAATTTAATAAAAAAGAATTTTATTTATAAAAAGAATTTTTAGTTTATAAAATTTAATATTTTTTATAAAATTTATTATTTTATAAAAAATTTTATTTTATAATAATTTTATTTTAATATTATTATTATTTATATAAAAATATATTTATTAACTATTATTTTATAAAAAGACTAATGATATTTTATATAATTTAATAAAAAGAATTTTTAATTTATAAAATTTACTATTTTTTATAAAAAATTTATTATTTTTAAAAGTTATTATTTTAAAACTTTAAATTTTATACATATTATTAATAATATTATTATTATTATTATTATTATTATTATTATTATAAAAAATAATAATATTTATTTAATTACTAGATTTTAGACCCGTGTCCAACGCTAGACACGGGGCTTACGATATTATCAATATTAGATCTTTATACATTTAAGTCATAAAAACTTATAATTTTGAAGATATACGGTTCCAAGTGTTATACTTTGCAAGTTGTAGTATACTAATCACAGGTTCGTCACTGTCATTATTAGCTGAGACATATTGATGAAATTGTTTGTCGTAGTCATTCCACAAGGCACATGCTACAATAATTCCTCTATTATATAATTTTTTGAAACCAGTTGTACTCATAATGTGATATTATTATAAAAGATAATTAAGAATTAAAATATAAACATACTTGTGATCATGTACTTGACATTCAAGTATATGTCTTTGATTATGATGCGGGCTCATAACATGAATAGATTTTTTTTGCAATCACCTGTCCTATGATAATTAGATAACAATTGGGATTGTTTTCATATTTTTTTATAACAATTAGGACTCTTGATTTGAGTGACAATTGTAACTTTAAACATTGATACGCAAAACTAATATATAAAAAGGGAGAAAATTTTGTACCTTTTTGATTGAGAGATAGAATGAATCTTGAATGAAGTTCATATTGATTTGAATTTAGTATTCAAGTAACCCTCTGTTGTAAATCGTGCTTTGTTTTGTAATCGTCCCATGTTCTGTGATTCCTATTTATCTGATATTTATATGTGTAATTTTATATTTATTTATATAATAAAAAAGTCAAGAAAAGATAAAAATGAAAATTTGAGAAAATCAATGGCTAAAAATAAATATAAATTAAGTATTCAGGGCTAAAAAGTGTAAATTATTGATGAAAAACAAAAAAGTGTAAATTAATGAGACTTTTTCTACAAATATAATATAAATACTAATATAATAATATATTTGGATAATGATTATTAGGATTTTTAATTTATAATTAAATTAAATGATGACATAAGCGAAAGTCAATTTGATGAAATTGAGCGATTTGATTGGTTAACAAGTCATTAGGTCCATTCCGGTCAACCAAACACAAACAGATTATAATTCATTCAAATTTTAATTCCATCATTTTTCAATCCATTCAGATTTCAATTCCATCAAATTTCAATTCCTTTAATAGATTACAATTCCTTCAAAAATATTCTACGAATCAAACGGACCCTTAAGGTACAGGCCAAAATTTGTAGCAAAAATAAGTTATACTCTGAATTCTATTGTTTATCATGCAAAATTTAGTGCAATCAGGGCCGGATGTAGCGTTGTGTCAGAAGAAGAGGGGGGGGGGGGGGGGGGTTGTGTTGGGTTAAGGCCTTCTGTAGAGCAAATAAATATAATATATGAAAAATAATTCTTAAATTTTAAGTTATTATTTTTAAAATAACTTTTTTGATTTGTATTTCTTTATAACATTTCCTTTTGTTTTATAATATTTTTATCATCTAACGTAATAAATATAAGTAAGGGTAAATGGGTGGACTTGTTTATAAGTATTTAGTTTTGCATCGTTAGTATCTTATCATATTTAAATAACAGGTATTAATATGTATATGGTGCTTAGATTAATTAAAAAAACAAACGATTTTAAAAATGACAACATCACCATTTTTCAACAACTTTTATCTATGTTTGTTAAATTACGATATTATACAAATTTAACATGTCATTAATTATCTCTAATATATAAAAACTTTCAACAGCTAATATCTACATTTAACTTTATACCATTATTTTACATTATTTTATAAAAGATATAATTAACATACATATCCTACTAATAATTTCTAATACAATACATTTTTTAAAATAATAATATCAGTGTTTTATTTATAAAAAATAATTTTGTATAAGTTATAACGAAAACTTAATATGTTTAACCTACGTACTACGCGAGAAATAATCTAGTACATTATATAAAATTTAAAATCCATTACATAAATTTAAAATCCATTACAAATTAAACATAATAGAGATTAGTTTGTAAATTAAACATATTACAAAATTTCAATAATAAATACAACTACTAAAAACTTTCCAAATTAAATATAATACAATAGTTAAGGGGGTAAATTGAAAATTAATTTAAATGAGTCTTCTCCCCTTTTCAAACTAATATAACTAATATGTAATATAACTAGCATTGTACCCGCGCGATGCGGCGGCAGTTTGGTGGTGACGGTGACTGGTGGTGGTAACGGTGGTCGTGGTGGTGTTGTTGGTGGTGAGTGTAATTGTGTAAGTAATTGATGTAAATGGGTAGTGGGGATAATTTAGAAGATAGGGGGTTGATGGTGTAAATTAATTTATTAAGGATAAAATAGTAATTTTGCATCTAACACTTTTATGAGAGAGAATGTGGATAATTATTATAAGATAGTATAGATAATAGTTTAGGGGGTAAAATAAAAATTGACTTAAATATTATATCCCACTTGACCCCTTCATCTTCTAAATTGATCTGCAACAAAAAGAACAGGGAAAAGAAAACTCAAGCAAATAAATAATTCAATAAATAAAACCAAAATAACTAAAATAAATAAATAAATAAGGATTGAAACTTGAAAAAGTAAGCAAATATGGGCGACTCAAACAAGTCGTTTGAGGGGGGGAAAGTGGTCGGATCGCCTAATAGGGGCGGTGTGCCCGGCGACCTGGCGGTGAACGACCGTTGAACCATGGGTGGGTTCGCCCCACTCCGTTTAGCCTAAGGCTAAACAGAAATGATATCATAACTAGGGGTGGGTTCGCCCCACTCCCTTTAGCCTAAGGCTATCTCTAATGCTAAAGATATCTTTAGGCATTCTTTAGCTGTCACATCATAGTCTTATAAATTCTTAAAATCCTTTAATTTTACTTCCAACCATACAAAGTTATAAACAATCTTACATATCCTTCTTTCATATACAAACAAAAGATAAATATTCTATAAACTTCTAAGAACATGCCCTTAGTTAAGGATATATACCCTATGGACGAGCAAGGACAGACATGTTTCAATGCTATGGACAATGAAGGACAAGCAAGGATATGGAAGAAAGTGTATAAACACTCCCATTGGAGATAGCCTAAGTTATTCACACAAAACAGAAATGATATCATAATCATATGAACTTGAGAGCAATACTTTTTTCAAATTATATCTAAGTAAAGGACATACCATGAGTCATTTGTTACAGAAATTCAGTCCATTATGTGCCATCCTGCGTTAATATTTTGACATCAACACCAACACAGCCACCAGCTATAGACGCTGTCCTTGTCATCCCTGCAAACCACAAAACCTTCTTTCATCAAGACATGGATCATTTAAATTGTTCCTAAGGATTTTATAGAACCAAACACTTCCTAACATAGTAATCCACTTATTTGTTACATGATCTGATTTCTAGTACACCTATGGAATGAATTGTATCAAAAGCTTATGCGAGAAAGTTAAAATAAGAAAAGAAAGTAAACAAAACTGAACGGTAAATAGACACTACAAAATATTTCCTTGTACAACCGACAATATCTGAACCACATACTTCTTTAACTAGAGGTTTATCAAGTCAAGTAGATGCACAAACTTGGTGGATTTGACGCGTCATTACATTTGGCGATGATTATTGACAAGTTAACTGACAGTGCTTTGTGGTCTTAGTCTCGTAGACAAGTATATTTACACTGAAACTTCAGATCTAGGTGTCTATTCATGCAGATCCTACCTTCACATTAGCTATGTTGAGAAAGTTCTACATATTCTAAGATACCTAAAGTGTCCTCATGGAAAGGGCCATATTCACACTCGTTATAGACATAAAGAGTCGTTGGTTATCTGGATACCAGGCATGTTCGATGTGCTTATGGTACATCTGCTACAAATTATTTGGTAGAAGTCTTATTTCTCCGATGAGCAAGAATCAGATGTGTTTAGAAGGCAAATAGCAGATGCAGAATCTACTTCACTTGATGCGTGTTAGATGATACAGATAACAATGTTTGACACAATAATTCACATATATTTGAGCTAACATTATCACTTTATAAGATCATTCAAAAACTCAGATTTGGGGTTGCGGGTGCTATGACTACACTGACCATAATATCAATCTCCATGATGAGCCAAAGCCACTCTAATATAAGTTCAAAACATTTAGATCCGACAAACATCCTAAGCTATACATTCATAATGGACTCTCAATGCGCTTCATGGAGAGACGCAAACCAAAGCTTAACACTAATACTGTGTACAATTTGCCTTGAGATCTAATGCACTCGTGAATTTGCAGCATCTCACAAATGTTACGATATTGCCAAAAACTGTTTATGTGTCTTAATCCGAATAATTGTTCCAACCTGATAAACTTATCATAAACCTAATAGAAGATAGAACTACCATAATCTGATTCTGAAAACTGTAATCTTAAAACTTTTTTCAAGGAAGTTGTATATTTTGGACTAACTTTACCAAGGCTGGACCATCAAAAATATTGGAAATGCATCCTTCATATCACTAAGTGTGCACTAACCAGTTGATCACAGATCAGTCTGTACCATCGCTGCTGATGCCCGGGCCCCACATGTGATGTGGGCTTACCCAATATGGCTCCAGATTCGATCCTCGGCCCTAGCATGTTGAGGTATTGTGGTTATGAGGTATACAGGCATCCGTCTTTTGGGGGTGGGATCGGCGGATACCAAATTGGAACCGGGAGCAAGGGGTTCCCTCCAAAATATAAACTTTTACCCACTAAGTGTTACGGGTTGTACAGTTGGGTTGTAGTAGAAAGAAGAGTAGAATACTTGGAATTCATTGTCTTAAACAGAAAGATGTGTCACAACACATAATGAAGGCAATGAATATCATAGTTGTACACTTGTAGATAGAACTTAAATAGCATATGACGTCACCCCAATGCACTTTCTGATGTCTAAAGATCACGCGGTTTACCTTATGTCATGAGCTCACATATCTTAATAGGCATTTGGCATCCTAAGTTCCTAATTCATTTACTGACCTTATCCAAGCAACATAACAATAATACAGTCATCATAATCTGTTTGAAATCTAATCTAACTCACGCTAAATTGCTAATGGCATATAGATGTAATAAACACTGAACTCGGGGAAAAATTACACATAGATGTGATCATACTGAAAAAATAAACGGTGTGCAAATGAAAACTGTTAACTCTGGAGTCATGGTATCAAATATAATTAAATATCTGAATATGTACAAGATAAGATTTATGATAGCTAATTGAAAATTATAGATCTATGAACACACCTAGAAGTTCCTTGAGGCAGGGGCGCTACATTTATGTGTTCTTGATTTGTTCACCATTTATGTAGTTGGGTGCAAGATATCTGGCTAACCTATTGTTGGAATTGGGGAACCTGCTCCTGCTGCTGCTGATGTGGCAGGGGCACAGGCTGCCTTGCACCAGAATCCGTTGCGCCACCTTGTAAAATTTGAGATTTTTCTAATTGCCGAGAGTGATTAGCTTTACGGTTTCGAAAAAACTGACTAGAATTCCCATAACTGTGGGAAGTTAATTTCTGAATCTTCTGAAGTACTTCTTGCACCGGAGGAGGAGGTCCTGGTAATTTCGCATGTCTATATCGACAATCAGGCCCATTTGGACAAAACCCAAGCTTGTACCTGCATAATCAAATTCATTTGTCACAAATACTCCCAAAATGAAATAAGATAAAGATTACCCACAAATATAAAGAGCTTAAAGTATACAAATCTATCTATTTGGTACATACACATATTATGTATATAAATGCATAGGGAAAATTGTCAAGAACGGTAGCTAAAATACAATTTTGACAATGTGGGGTGCATAAAAGGGGTAGCATAAATTCAATTTCTCACTCTTAGAAACACATAGGCCAATTTATACAATTTTACGTGCCCAGCCTTGTCAAGATTGGTACGAGTAGTATATTATGTTACCTACATTGCTTGGCCATTTCCCAATATGTTCATCTAATTTATTGGCAATTTTCCCAAATACATACATAAAACATTATTTAATTAAAAATATACATACACAATTTGTATAAAAACACATACAGATACATTAGCAAAGATCTTTTGTATTGCAATGAATCAACCAAAAACAGAGGAAAAGACTAATTGAAGAATAGCTAGAAACTTACATGTGACACTCCTTAATATCTTCAATGGTGTGTTTATAAAGGCAATCCTGTTCTCTACACTCTCCATACAACGCAAAAAACCGACAAATAGGCATTCTTGATTTATCATACTGATGAAGGAACCCACATCCCTCACCTTTCATACAAAGTCCACGGAGCCAGTGCCTGCACACCGTCTTTCGGTAGCTTTTTCCACCAGAGAA
The DNA here is from genome assembly GCA_034093135.1 of Erigeron breviscapus. Classification (NCBI taxonomy): domain Eukaryota; kingdom Viridiplantae; phylum Streptophyta; class Magnoliopsida; order Asterales; family Asteraceae; genus Erigeron; species Erigeron breviscapus. The sequence goes on along the minus strand of CM067170.1, from coordinate 121,406,623 downwards.
TTTTGCAGGATCACCAGAAATTGAATTGATGGTTATTGCAGAAGTTGATGATGCATTATTATTATTATTATTGATATTTGGATCAGTGGATTGGTGGATTGTTGGTCTGGATTGGGTTGGCCCTGTTGTTTCTAGACCACCTTCAAAATCGAAGCTTAGACCATCTTCCATGATCAATTGAGGTATAAAACCCTAACAATGGTGGAGACAAAGGGTGATCAGATTGAAAAATTGGGAGGTGGGTTGAATGGTATTTTGGGTGGGGTGTTAGGAAATGAATAAATGAAATGATCATCAAAAGTCAAAGCTTGGACAAAACTAGCTCATAAATTATGCATGTGCATTATCTATATAATCTTTTAGGGAAATGATAATAACAACCCTAAAGGTTGTCATTAGTAGGTTATTACACACATAAAAACTAGTGCTTTATACATTAAATGTAATACCCTAAATAAATTATGTTTATAAAAATAAAATATTTAGTATTGATCTTGTAGATATCATACAAACATTAAAAATTATAATAATAATAACAACATAAACAAATAATAAGAAATAAAACTTTAGATTTATGTTATATAGAGAGCATGACAATTTAGTCGTAATATTATTCGTACGATTGAATTCGAGGACGAATTCTTTTTATGTAATACATATATTTATGGGGACACCATTTGTAGTTGAAGAGTACAATTTATTAGTTTAATATAATTTATTTTATACTAAGTAGTTATTGTTATAATGAAATAATAAATGAAATAAAATTACATAAACTTAAAAACTAATTATAATTTAGATTGTGGTTTATTTGTGTGTCACGTTGGTAGGAAAAAAAAATTACGTCTAGAAGAAAGAAAATTAACAACCATAGATTTAGATATGGCTAAATTGTTGTCACGAGAGTTACTAATTAGAAATTTGTTTAAGCCAATATGATCATTAAAAGCTAGCTAATGGTTAGTGATCGGTTATGGGAGAGATGAAGCAATACATAATATTTCATGCCAACTATCACTAATATTTATGGATTATGAAAGTAGTGTAATGACTATTAAATTGAACCATGGCTTTTCGTATGTACTAGTTACGGTTGACAAAATGAATAAATAAAAGGCTAGGCTAAATAAACTTTGCAAGTAACATCAAAACTCTAGAATCTCGATTTCTGCTTTTTCTTTTCCTTCGAAATATAGAGGAGAGGGATTTTATATACAATTGGGGTTGTGAAGAGGAAAAAGAATTACAGAATAATATATGGTTGAAATGATTTGTCAAGCAAAATTAGTGCAAGACTCCAAGCATCTTGGTTATTGGTAAGTCTTTTGTACAAACTTTATACTATAAACTTTATAATGTTTTAAACACATAATGTTTTTTAAAAAAAAAAAAAATAACACTTCTTCAGTTAATAAATTATTAAGAGGATTAGCAACATGAGGTTTTCAATATATAACTTAAATTAGTTGGCCATATTTTAAGAATTATCAAAATTTAGAAAAAGACATGCACATCAAGTTCCATGAATACGTTTGCAATATGAGTTTTCGATATGAACCGTAATGATTTTGTAAATTTGAAGACATTATATAGCTATAGTTTACTCTTCATTTTTGACATATAAGTGACGTTGAATATAACCAAATAAATAGTATATCTTTGATCTTAAAATACATCACATTAATTTATATTTATCTTATTTGTGACTGAAAATGAAAACTAGTATTGACTTAATTTTGGCAGAAGAATAACATAAGTGTCAGAATTGTTTATGTCCATGATATTGAATGTAAATAACAATTAGTATTAGTATATGTAACAAATGTGATTTATGGTTGATCGCAAAATAGTTAAACAAATATGTTGAATATCATTTTGTAATGTTTAGAAAGTTAGGGGCGTTACAGAATGGTATCAGAGCATAGGTTCCAGTCGACGTTGACCAAGAACCGGTTCCTGAGGAACCGGTTCGGTTCCTATGCCCACGTTTAGTTATTGGTAAGTCTTTTGTACAAACTTTATACTATAAACTTTATAATGTTTAAACACATAATGTTTTTAAAAAAAAATAAAAAAATAACACTTCTTCAGTTAATAAATTATTAAGAGGATTAGCAACATGAGGTTTTCAATATATAACTTAAATTAGTTGGCCATATTTTAAGAATTATCAAAATTTAGAAAAAGACATGCACATCAAGTTCCATGAATACGTTTGCAATATGAGTTTTCGATATGAACCGTAATGATTTTGTAAATTTGAAGACATTATATAGCTATAGTTTACTCTTCATTTTTGACATATAAGTGACGTTGAATATAACCAAATAAATAGTATATCTTTGATCTTAAAATACATCACATTAATTTATATTTATCTTATTTGTGACTGAAAATGAAAACTAGTATTGACTTAATTTTGGCAGAAGAATAACATAAGTGTCAGAATTGTTTATGTCCATGATATTGAATGTAAATAACAATTAGTATTAGTATATGTAACAAATGTGATTTATGGTTGATCGCAAAATAGTTAAACAAATATGTTGAATATCATTTTGTAATGTTTAGAAAGTTAGGGGCGTTACAGAATGGTATCAGAGCATAGGTTCCAGTCGACGTTGACCAAGAACCGGTTCCTGAGGAACCGGTTCGGTTCCTATGCCCACGTTTAGTTATTGGTAAGTCTTTTGTACAAACTTTATACTATAAACTTTATAATGTTTAAACACATAATGTTTTTAAAAAAAAAAAATAACACTTCTTCAGTTAATAAATTATTAAGAGGATTAGCAACATGAGGTTTTCAATATATAACTTAAATTAGTTGGCCATATTTTAAGAATTATCAAAATTTAGAAAAAGACATGCACATCAAGTTCCATGAATACGTTTGCAATATGAGTTTTCGATATGAACCGTAATGATTTTGTAAATTTGAAGACATTATATAGCTATAGTTTACTCTTCATTTTTGACATATAAGTGACGTTGAATATAACCAAATAAATAGTATATCTTTGATCTTAAAATACATCACATTAATTTATATTTATCTTATTTGTGACTGAAAATGAAAACTAGTATTGACTTAATTTTGGCAGAAGAATAACATAAGTGTCAGAATTGTTTATGTCCATGATATTGAATGTAAATAACAATTAGTATTAGTATATGTAACAAATGTGATTTATGGTTGATCGCAAAATAGTTAAACAAATATGTTGAATATCATTTTGTAATGTTTAGAAAGTTAGGGGCGTTACAGAATGGTATCAGAGCATAGGTTCCAGTCGACGTTGACCAAGAACCGGTTCCTGAGGAACCGGTTCGGTTCCTATGCCCACGTTTAGTTATTGGTAAGTCTTTTGTACAAACTTTATACTATAAACTTTATAATGTTTAAACACATAATGTTTTTAAAAAAAAAAAAATAACACTTCTTCAGTTAATAAATTATTAAGAGGATTAGCAACATGAGGTTTTCAATATATAACTTAAATTAGTTGGCCATATTTTAAGAATTATCAAAATTTAGAAAAAGACATGCACATCAAGTTCCATGAATACGTTTGCAATATGAGTTTTCGATATGAACCGTAATGATTTTGTAAATTTGAAGACATTATATAGCTATAGTTTACTCTTCATTTTTGACATATAAGTGACGTTGAATATAACCAAATAAATAGTATATCTTTGATCTTAAAATACATCACATTAATTTATATTTATCTTATTTGTGACTGAAAATGAAAACTAGTATTGACTTAATTTTGGCAGAAGAATAACATAAGTGTCAGAATTGTTTATGTCCATGATATTGAATGTAAATAACAATTAGTATTAGTATATGTAACAAATGTGATTTATGGTTGATCGCAAAATAGTTAAACAAATATGTTGAATATCATTTTGTAATGTTTAGAAAGTTAGGGGCGTTACAGAATGGTATCAGAGCATAGGTTCCAGTCGACGTTGACCAAGAACCGGTTCCTGAGGAACCGGTTCGGTTCCTATGCCCACGTTTAGTTATTGGTAAGTCTTTTGTACAAACTTTATACTATAAACTTTATAATGTTTAAACACATAATGTTTTTAAAAAAAAATAAAAAAATAACACTTCTTCAGTTAATAAATTATTAAGAGGATTAGCAACATGAGGTTTTCAATATATAACTTAAATTAGTTGGCCATATTTTAAGAATTATCAAAATTTAGAAAAAGACATGCACATCAAGTTCCATGAATACGTTTGCAATATGAGTTTTCGATATGAACCGTAATGATTTTGTAAATTTGAAGACATTATATAGCTATAGTTTACTCTTCATTTTTGACATATAAGTGACGTTGAATATAACCAAATAAATAGTATATCTTTGATCTTAAAATACATCACATTAATTTATATTTATCTTATTTGTGACTGAAAATGAAAACTAGTATTGACTTAATTTTGGCAGAAGAATAACATAAGTGTCAGAATTGTTTATGTCCATGATATTGAATGTAAATAACAATTAGTATTAGTATATGTAACAAATGTGATTTATGGTTGATCGCAAAATAGTTAAACAAATATGTTGAATATCATTTTGTAATGTTTAGAAAGTTAGGGGCGTTACAGAATGGTATCAGAGCATAGGTTCCAGTCGACGTTGACCAAGAACCGGTTCCTGAGGAACCGGTTCGGTTCCTATGCCCACGTTTAGTTATTGGTAAGTCTTTTGTACAAACTTTATACTATAAACTTTATAATGTTTAAACACATAACGTTTTTAAAAAAAAATAAAAAAATAACACTTCTTCAGTTAATAAATTATTAAGAGGATTAGCAACATGAGGTTTTCAATATATAACTTAAATTAGTTGGCCATATTTTAAGAATTATCAAAATTTAGAAAAAGACATGCACATCAAGTTCCATGAATACGTTTGCAATATGAGTTTTCGATATGAACCGTAATGATTTTGTAAATTTGAAGACATTATATAGCTATAGTTTACTCTTCATTTTTGACATATAAGTGACGTTGAATATAACCAAATAAATAGTATATCTTTGATCTTAAAATACATCACATTAATTTATATTTATCTTATTTGTGACTGAAAATGAAAACTAGTATTGACTTAATTTTGGCAGAAGAATAACATAAGTGTCAGAATTGTTTATGTCCATGATATTGAATGTAAATAACAATTAGTATTAGTATATGTAACAAATGTGATTTATGGTTGATCGCAAAATAGTTAAACAAATATGTTGAATATCATTTTGTAATGTTTAGAAAGTTAGGGGCGTTACAGAATGGTATCAGAGCATAGGTTCCAGTCGACGTTGACCAAGAACCGGTTCCTGAGGAACCGGTTCGGTTCCTATGCCCACGTTTAGTTATTGGTAAGTCTTTTGTACAAACTTTATACTATAAACTTTATAATGTTTAAACACATAATGTTTTTAAAAAAAAATAAAAAAATAACACTTCTTCAGTTAATAAATTATTAAGAGGATTAGCAACATGAGGTTTTCAATATATAACTTAAATTAGTTGGCCATATTTTAAGAATTATCAAAATTTAGAAAAAGACATGCACATCAAGTTCCATGAATACGTTTGCAATATGAGTTTTCGATATGAACCGTAATGATTTTGTAAATTTGAAGACATTATATAGCTATAGTTTACTCTTCATTTTTGACATATAAGTGACGTTGAATATAACCAAATAAATAGTATATCTTTGATCTTAAAATACATCACATTAATTTATATTTATCTTATTTGTGACTGAAAATGAAAACTAGTATTGACTTAATTTTGGCAGAAGAATAACATAAGTGTCAGAATTGTTTATGTCCATGATATTGAATGTAAATAACAATTAGTATTAGTATATGTAACAAATGTGATTTATGGTTGATCGCAAAATAGTTAAACAAATATGTTGAATATGTTGAAACGTAATAAAAGGCAATTACATCGAAAGATATAATAAACTCACAAAATATAGTGGATATTACATACTCATTATTTGAATATATTTTGTGTTTATACTTTTGTATTTGATAGATTCGGTTCGGTGATCGCATTTCTTTCGGCGGCTTCTTCGTTTTTGAAATTGTTGTGAATCTGAGATAAGGTACGGATATTTTAGGTGGTATTAGGATCTTTCCGGTATAATCCTTTCTCTCAAAACTTTATTTGTTATATATATAGTAGTACGGATATTCTAGAGGTTATTAGGATCTTTTCGGTACACTTTCTCTCAAAACTTTGTTTGTTATATATATATATAATAGTACGGATATTCTAGAGGTTATTAGGAGCTTTTCGGTACAATCTTTTCTCTCAAAACTTTATTTGTTATATATTTATATATATAATGGTACGGATATTCTAGGTGGTATTAGGATCCTTTCGGTAACATCTTTCCTCTCAAAACTTTATTTGATTAAATGTGTATGAAAATGATGTTTTATTTGAAAAGTTATTTGTTTGTTAGCCTTTGTAGAATGTTATGATATTCCTCACTTTTGATGTACTAACGAGGTTGCCTTCATGATTATTAATTGGGGAATCATAATATTTTATTATTATAGTTGTGTCAAAACCGTCTCTTGAAACACAATTCGAAAACTGTCCCTAAAAATGTGGGTTTGGTGTTACATTTGATGCCATGATTTGTACAAGTTTGTCCCAATTTGTATACTAATATGTCCCTCGAATATTCGTTGGCCCGAAATATAATACAGTCGCATATTATTAATCATATTCGTGGGCCCTGAAATATTAATACAGTCGCATATTATATGGCATAATGACTCCTGAAATTTTGTGAGAATTGGGTGGACGGAGATGTGATTTTAAGTCTATATTTAGATTTCTTAAGTTATTATTTAAAATATTTTGATTAATTAGTCTTAAAATTTAATTATGTCTCTTCAAAATATATTCGATATAATTAAGTATATAAGTCGGTCAAAACGGTTTCTTAAGATATGCATGTAAGAGTAACCTATCCATGGAGGTCCCATGGGCGCGTTATTGTGACACCGATGACGTGGCACCGGCCGTAGCGGTGTATTTGATTTGATCTACGGCGTCTTCTTTTGATGACCACCGAGTGGTTATGTGCACTTTGATATTACATTTTGATAGGAGGCGTATGGATCGGTCCTAGGCATATTTTGATAAGTTTGATGGTGGGCGCTTATCGTAGTGTCATACGAGGCGTTTGCACCATAAATGAATGATTAGTGGAGTAGCTACCCTATGATTTCATTCGGCCCTTTTGATAAGTTATTTGTTTTGACTCTTATGTGCATTATTTTATGAGACTTGGTTTTATAGTATATTTTGATTTGTTAAGTATAAGGTATTTGTGAAACTATACGTATGTGTGCTTTGATTTGAAATAAGTTTGTTAAGGTAATAATTTTGTCTTTGAAATACGTCTCCGCATTTTATATTATATTTCTGCTTTTGTCATATCCGTTCACTGGGCTTTTTGCTCAGCCGTATTCCTTTTTCTTTCTTATACGGCAGGTGATCAAGCGGGCTTTGGGAATGAGAGAAGAGAGTAGATAGAAGTGGACTTAGCACCCTTTGCTTTAGAGTTTTCTTTCAAGCTTTAGAAGTACTTATTTTGATTTGTCAGGTTACCTTTAGTTTGATTTTGAATAAGATTAACGCCCTTTTGCCTATTAGTTCTTTTGATATCATTTTGTAATGTTTAAAAAGTTAGGGGCGTTACATTAAAAACCACCCCCTGAATTTTCGCATGACAAAGTACAAATTTTAATACACCCAAATAATTTATATTGATAGCCCTAAGGGCTGTCATTAACAAAACTCAATTTTTTTATTATTTTTTATCTTATTCTTTGAGAAAGATTTTAAAATATTCTATTTTTTCTTCTTTTTTTATTATTTTTCTTAAATCTAATTAACATTTTTTTAAAACGGTAGAGAATTGGTCCAAAACCGCAAATAAAGACTCTGGGTACAAAGAAGGCCAACCACAGGTAAAACCGAGAATGCAAGATGCAGCTCGAGATCCGAGAGGCAGATAAATACAACCCAAAGACGCAGGAAATTAAGTATAAAACTAATATTTTGCATCAGACCTTAAAGAAAACTGTAAGAAGCTGTAAATTGATAAAAATCCTGCTAAGCAAAAATGCAGACCCCAACAGAACCCGGCTGATATTTGACATCCAGACAGCTAAAATTTTGAACCCATAAATTTATAGCTGCACAGGAATCGTCTACAAAGAGAATCCAGACTTGTAGAAGCCACAAAGCAATTCCAGTATGATGATGTGTATCAACCAAGATTCGCACACAAAGTAGAAGAATAAACACAAATGAAGCCTAACTGAAGTAAGGCTGTTGCTCCGGAAGTTTAGAACAATAAAAACAAATAAGTTAATCCACACCCCCTAATGGCTCAATCGGCCTTTATTTAAATATAGCTAATACTTAACCTAACTTATTCACCAAGTAAATAATAATAATAATACAAATATTAAAGATTGACACTTAGCACCCCTGCACTCTTAATCTACGGTTCATGTCATATGACCACCAACAAACCTAAGAATCACAGACCTAAACAGATCAGCACACATTCAAACTAAGACAGCCAAACCTCAGCAGCAAAGGAATATTGTGTTGGTGATTTTAGTGTCATCAGACCATTTTAGATGTGATTGCGATTTACTTGAAACCAAGGGATTTCGGGCTAGGCACAATCACGAGTTGGCGAGTGTGGAGGGCACATTCATTTAAGCTGATTCGAGTAGGGTAAATATAGCAGGGATCAAGGGGCAACCCAGCATCCCCTAGTTGGACAGTTTTTAGTGCTCCAACAAACATCAATAGCTTTCCCGGCAAATAAATTTCTTGTTAATTCATTTATGCTTATGTGAAGAGGTGTGACTCTTCGTTTAGACAGTTATTTATCAGCTATGACTACCAGTATCCGATAGTTGTGTCTCTACATGTATGATGTATGCATATATCTGGTTTCATTTTTGCACACGAATTTGAACATAATCTTTTTGTTCAGACTCGAACTCCTAATTGCCTCGGATTAGGGTTGTCCTTTGTTTTATCCTTGTAAAGATTTCGTGATACCCTGAGGCAATCGATAAGGCCGAAATATTTTGGAACGAAATTGATTGCATGACTCAAAGGAAAATCATGGATTCCCCAAACCAAACAGCAAAACCTCAACAGCTAAGGAATATTGACCATATCCGAATCAGCAAAATAAACCCAACCACCGCATACTACAAACTCTAAACCCAATTAACAGATTTTTATCTATTTCACCCATGAGATACCAAAATCTCACCTTTACTTAAATGGACCAAAGAGTCTTTTAATAGAGTGCAACCGATGAAAAATAAAAGTAAAAGAGTTAAATGCAAGAATGGTCCCCGTGGTTTGTCACTTTTTGCAACGGCAGTCCCTCTCTTGATTTTTTAGCAACCGTGATCCCTGAAGATATGTTTCAGTTGCAATGGTGGTCCCTCACTAACGGAATCGTTAATTAGTGTCGTTAAGTTTCCCATGTGAGTAGCACATGAGATGTATTAATGTCCTTTCACCTACATAAACAGAGGGGTGTTCAAAATTATCCGTATCCGAACCATGATCCGAAAATCCGATCGGATTTTCTCCGTAAAGTTGGATACCGTAAATTTCGGATTCAAATTCGGATAGTGATTTTTGAAAAGTTTCAGATATTTTGGATGTCTGAAAATATCTAGAACTTTTTTTTTGGTTAAATTTCAATATCATTTTTTTTAAATTCGATAATATCCGAAAATATAAGAAAATATCAAAAAAAAAACTTAGTTTCATATCCGAAAATATTCTAAAACTTACGAAAATATCCAAAACGTGAGTCTCAATATCTGATAATACGAAAATATCTATGATATTTATTTTTTTCTAAAATTCGGATACTTTGGATATTTTTTTCTAGGATACTTATTTTTTTCTAAACTTCGACTATCCGAATTTCGGATATTCAAAATTTCGGATAGTGGATTTGAATATCCGAACACATATCCAAAAGTTTAGGATATCCGAAATATCCAAAACTTTCAAGATAAGATAGACATAATATCCCTTTTGGATATCCGAAATTTAGGCAATTTTTATCTTGAAATTTAGGATATCCGAAATTCGGATATCCGACTTTTGAATATTCGAATATCCAAAATTTTCAAAAATCTTTACCTGAATCCGAATCCGAAATTTAGGATATCTGAAATTCGTATATCCGACATTTCAAATAATATCGAATTAGATTTTTAAATAACGTGTTTGGATACAGATACTTTTGAAAACCCCTATGTTTGTGTAGGTGGAAGGACATTAATACCCCTCACGTGCTACTCACTTGGGAAACTTAACGACACTAATTAACGATTCTGTTAGTGAGGGACCGCTGTTGCAACTGAAACATGTCTTCAGGTATCACCGTTGCTAAAAAATCAAGAGAGTGACTGTGGTTGCAAAAAGTGACAAACCACGAGAACCATTCTTGTATTTAACTCGAAGTAAAACTTACTTGGGTTGATTCCCACGTGACTGTTGGATATGTGCTGCCGGAACAATTAATGACGTGGTATTGTTATCGTGCACGGTTTCTCGAGTTATCTTCACAGAGCTGCCAAAATGTTTAGATTGGGTGGGCTGGATATTGGGGCAATATAGGTAATGTTTGGTGCTGGTCAAAACAGGTCGGGCTAACCCAATAACCCTTTTTTAAGATAATTTATTCAATCAACTACACCTTAAGATGAATGTAACCAAAGGAGCCTCTTTATAAGTAAATGGGCCGAGATTGCCATCTCTAAGCTATTCACATATGAAATCGCTCCTTGACTTGTTTATCTAAGTTACATAACACTAAAACAATACTTGTTCTTAGAGGATGAGAAGTATCTCCAGCTATAAACACATTCTTCTTCCCATCGACTTCAATCCAACTACATCCAGCCCGCTTTTTCAGATGTTTTGTCTTCATTAACCGCCTTATTTCCAGTACTTCTTCCCATTTGGATTTAGCAGCATATATATTCGACATCACAACATAATTACCCAGATTATTCTCCTCAATTTTCAAAAGCTGGTCAGCAACAATACTTCCCATTTCCACTTCATTGTAATTCTTACAAGCACCCAACAAGGCCCCCCATACGGTAGCATTTGGTTCGACAGGCATTGTAGTAATAAAACTATATGCATCAGTGATTCGACCATTTCGTGCAAGAAGATCCACAACACAAGCATATTGCTCCATGGTTGGTTTAACTTCATACAAATCGTTTATTGAATGGAAAATTTTCAAACCTTCGTGTACTAGCCCCGCATGACTACAAGCAGATAATATAGAAGTTATTATAACATGATCCGGTTTTCCACCATTTTCAACCATTTGATAGTAAACCTGAAGAGCTTCTTCTCCCATGCCATGAATCGCATAGCCCCCCACCATAGATGTATACATAACCAGGTCTTTATAACAAGATGAATCAAAAAGCTTCCGTGCAGAGGTTATACTTCCACATTTTGAATACGCATCCAAAAACGCTCCTTTAAGTTGATCGTCTTGAAAGGAAGATCTAACCAGATAGCCATGGCACTGCTTTAGCATCTGAACTGAAGCCATTTGAGTAGTAACAGGAAGGATACTCATTATGGTCATCGTATCAGGTTTCATTCCATAATTCAGCAACTCATGGAACAGATCAATAGCTTGATCATGGTAACCGTTTATAGCGTTTGCTCGAACCATCAAATTCCAAGTCGTTAAGTCTCTTTCAGTCATGCTGTTGAATACAATCTTTGCATTATCATGGAAACCACTATTGACATATCCAGATATCAAAGAATTACATGTCACGATATTCCTATTTCCAGATAAACTCTTAAATATCTTTGAAGCATACTCCATGTTCTCACATCTCGCATATGCATCAATTAAAGCATTACCAAGAGTAGGTTCTCTACTGCCTAACAACAAATTAGATCTAACCGAAAAACCATGAGCTTCTTTAACTATACACATTTTCAATATATCAGCCCCAAGTTGAAGTGCAGTTACAATAGTTATATAATCTGGTTTTATACCTGCTCTCAACATACAACGTAGCTGCTGAAGAAACTCTTTTACAAGCCGACCCATAGCAAGTGCATCAAGTATTGAATTCCACGATATCAAATCTTTATTATGAATCAAAGAGAATGACCGAAATGCAGCATCCAGATCACCACATTTTGAGTAAAAATTTATCAGGGAATTCCCAACGGATGTAGCATTATTTAGGCTAGGATGACGGATAATGTAGCCATGAATTTGCTTCCCCGCCTGCAAATTCTGTAAATTTGTACAAGCAGAGAGAACGGTCAGGAAAGTAACAGGGTCGGGTTTGGTTAAACCCAAAAAGATAAATTCTTGAAACAACTCCAACCCTTTCAACCATTCACCATTTGAGGCATAACCCGCAATCATAGAATTCCAAGAAACCAAATCTCTCAAACGCATCGTTTTAAACAAAGATTCAGCTTCCTTCATCCGTCCTATTCTCGAGTAAAACCCCACAAGAGAATTCACAACAGATACATCACCAAACACATCTTCCCTACGAATCGCATAACAATGAATCTCCTTCCCAAACCTATACCCATACTTACCACCAACCAAACCACAAACCGGCAAAACATTAGCAATCGTTGCATAATTAGGCCACACCCTTTCCAAAATCATCTCTCTAAACATCCCAAACCCTTGAACCACCAACCCATTCTCAACCAACCCAGCAACAACCGCATTCCAAGAAACAACATCTCGTTCAGACATTTCATCAAACACCTTATACGCCTCACTTTCCCCTAACCCCATCTTAAAATACATCGAAACAAGCGCATTCCCAACAAGTGTCTCCCTCTCCAACCCGACTTTCACCGCATACGAATGCACACTCTTCCCTAACCCTTCACTCTTAACCCTCACACAAACCGGAGCTACAATAACCACACTAACCGCATTCGGCTTAAACCCGTCAAACATATTCATATACCTATACATTTTAATCACATCTATATCATTTACATAAGTAGAAGCTAAGCCTGATAACATAATGTTATATGTGACAATATCTGGGTTAGTTATTTGTTTAAAAAGATGATTACATTCATTTATATATTTACATTTTGCATACATGTTAAGAAGTGCTTTTGATATTAAAAGACATGAGTTTAAACCTAGTTTTATTGCACTGCTGTGAAGGCATTTTCCTAAGTTGACGTTTTTGTTTGTTGCACATGATTTTAGTTTCTCTGCGAATATTTGGTATTCTGGTTTTTTTGTGTTACAGTCGTTCATGATGTGTTTTTGCAGTTGCGAAGTAAATAATAGGAGTAAATATTTATGAACTGATGAGGGGTGAATTTTAATTTTTAAGTTTGTTAAATAGTTTACGCACATGACCCAAAATTACTTTATCATTGACACACCATTGACTCATTGAGTTTAGACCCTTGTTGACAATGTAAAAAGTAAAAACTGAAAGTATTCCGTGCAATGTAAAAGGACATTTAGAAATTAATAATGAACAAATATCGAATCAAGAATTAAAAATTGACAAAATTGAAACGAAAATCCAAACCAAACAAAAAGACTATTGGATTTGGTTTTGGTTTACAAAAATCAAACTAAATTGTTCGGTTTTTGGTTTCATATACATAAACTGAACCATTGAAATTGAACCCAACAAATATTATATATATTTTAATTTATTTTATAGGGTTTTGCTAAATGCAGTCTTAAAACTTTAGTTAAAGTGTATTTAATAGTTGTACACTTACCATAAAATTCATGATGAACTTTTGATATGAAAGACACAAATTTTTTATACACCTTAAGTGCAGCCTAAAGGCTGCATTTATCATTTTCCTAATTTGTATAGATAAATCATTTAATTATTATATCTATTGCTTGTGTTTATTAAATATGTTAATATACATGAACGTCTATGGTTTTGGTCCTTTTGGATATATAAATCAAAATCAATATGTATGTTTTAGATGGAAATATAAAATCTGGTTTATAAAAATATATACTAATTTCAACACTAAAAAATATAACTAGTTAATAAAAATTAGATGTATCTTTTAGTTTATTCACTATATTTTTACTTAACAATTAAATATAAGTTATTAACTGAAAAGTTATCAATACCAAGCTCAAAACAAATAAACCATATCATTGATTTGACTTGGTTTTCAATTTTAAAAAATGAAAAACCAAAATGTTTGATATGAATATATTTTGGTTTTGAGCCAAAACCAACTTAAACTGACCTTAAGACACAATTTTGGCCTAACATACTCTCTTTGTGAAACGAAATGGAAAACTACGACGAAGCCCATTTGAACTTTATTTCACCATACAGTCTCGCATGGCCCTTCACATGTGACTAATGACCATATTTGCCTCTCATATTTATCATTACCAATCTTATCCTAAAATCTTTTTCTAAAACTTTTTTGCCAAAACACCCAACACGTCATATTTTAGCTTTTCCATCAATGCTTAAACATCGACATTCTAGCAGTCAATCTTGGCTAATCTAATGTACATTATTATTCTTATAACTTCTAACATATTTGAAGAAACAATTCTATAATGTTATAAAGGATCATGTGTTTTTGAACAAATGTGACAAAGCTTTATGATAATCTTCGTGCTTTTCCTTCTGGATAAGAGTTGGCGACTACAAAACGACGAAACGAATTAATAGGCTTTCGTTTGTTGTATACTTTGGATGACAAATAAGTTTACCAAAGCTAACCTTGGTTTGTGTTTTTGTGGCCAGAAACTTGTTATTGTGTTCGAAATATAAGGTTTCTATTTGCACACCAATCAACATATTCACTTCTTTTTCTGTTAAAGGCAAATCTTATATAACATCGGTATTACTTCCAAAAACCTGTGTTAATTACAACACAAGACACGAGAAAAATCCTTACCTACAGAGGTCGAGCCATTGATTTTTACTCTGTAGTGTTATTGATGCAATCTCAAATAAGCCCAAAAGAACAAAACCAAACTTATACAAAAAGAAGTGGGGTTTTAAACCACCCATCTCGCAAGGCATCAAGTTTCCTACATCTACTAACAGCCAATAAATGAGATTGAGCCACAATGAAATCAAACAAGAGATCGGGCGAAAAAACTTGCTCATTACGATACTTCCAAATAACCCAAATCATACAAAAAATAGTACCTTCAATCTGTTTTCATTTATTTAATTACTAGAGTTTATTCAACTGTTCAAACTATTTAGTTTAGATGTTTTAACAATCAAAACGAATAGAAATATTTTTATTTTTTCTTTGTTCATTCTTTCTCCCTATTTAATTAATCTACATGAATTTGCAAACATTTATTTGTTATTTGTGAATTTCTCATATTGATATTAAGGCTCTAAGGTAGACTGTATAATCTAATTCTTGAATGTCGGAGGTTTGTAGTCTAGCAACTAGTACTTTTAAATAAAAAACATCATAACACCTTCCATGTGGAAATCCCTTTGTCTAAAGCATGTATATAATAGTTTATGTGATGTATTTCAATGCAACCCTCATCCATGTCTTTTTCCATTTGATTGGTATGTAATTGCAGAAAGAAAAGTCATTAAACATGTAATCAAGAACTTTTTTAGGTGTCGTATTTTCCACCTAAATTGTAGTTTTTGTCTAAACGGTTTGGTAATACTTTTATTTTATTGTCTTTTGGTTTAAATCGGGCTTATGGGCAGGTAGGTATACTATCGAGTTAATTCTGAAGCTCATTGATGTATATAAAGAACATTTTGTTAAAGTATTTGAGACATTTGAACTCTATTTACTAATGTCTACTATTCGACTTTTTTTTTTTTTGAACGGCAGAAAGATTATATATTAAACATAAACTCCACTAGCAAGATGCTAGTGAGAAAGGTACAAGTCTAGAAATACACAAAAATTACAACAAACTAGACTCTTCTTGAGACTTTAACTGCTAAAATTGCAAAATGGTTGGAAAAAAACTTATGTCAATTACAAACGAGGCATAAGAGAAAACCACATCCACGAAGGCCGAGCCACCGGTTTTCACTTCGCGATGATTTTGATGCAACCCCAAACAAGTCCCAAGGACAAAGAAAAAGAAAAATGAGATTCAACATTATTGTAACGGGTTCACAATCCATTCTTCCCAAGACAATGAACTCTTTTTACCCCGATAGTTGATCCAAAGAAAAGATGTAGAAACAATCGAGTTGAAGATGCCCAAGCTAGTTTCCTTGATATCGTTAAATAAGTTGTTATTTCTTGCTTTCCAAGTGCGCCACCACCAAACAAACATTATAGCTTCAAGTCTTTGAGCAATTCTTTTCGAGTTGGAAGAAGTGTCACACCAACTAATTATAGCTTCAATGGACGAGCTGGGGACAATTTTATTCAACCAGGTGCTAATTAACCCACGAGTTTCAGCAACCAATTTACACTTTTGGAAAACGTGCTCCACAAGATCCACCCCATTCGAGCAGAGAGTACAATTAACGGAAGTAATATCCACCCCTTTAGCGAAAAGGTTCACAAAACTAGGTAAACAATCCCGCCTTAATCTCCACACAAAAATATTTACTTTCTTAGGCACAAGCTTGTTCCATTTAGTTCTAAGATCGCAAGTGATGGGAAGATAATGATGATCAAAACAAGTTCTAAGGTGAGCGACAGTAAATGAATTCTTACCAATGATGTTCCACGACCATTTGTCATCACCAGCCGTAATTGGTATTGTAGGAAGAAGCCTGGTCAAATCGACGAGCTGGTGATTTTCCCTAGACGAGAGCAGAGGACGACGCCAGGTCCACCCCCATTCCCCATTAACCCAACAGTCTTTAACCGTGCTATTCTTGTTCAAATCTAG
Source organism: Erigeron breviscapus (assembly GCA_034093135.1). Classification (NCBI taxonomy): domain Eukaryota; kingdom Viridiplantae; phylum Streptophyta; class Magnoliopsida; order Asterales; family Asteraceae; genus Erigeron; species Erigeron breviscapus. The sequence continues at coordinate 121,389,619 of CM067170.1, read as the reverse complement.
TGCATATAGTCTCGGGAATTTAATAGCAAGGGGTACGTCACCACACCAAATATCCTTCCAGAACTTGGTACTCTCACCATCTCCAATCTTCCGGCTGATAATGATGGAATTGGGAGGAATGGTATTATGCAGCTCTTTTATGGACTCAACAATACGATGCCACAAACCTTTATGTTTGGCAGTAGGGTTAATGAAGCAATCTTCACCATGAGCAGCAGCAATGATTCGTGCCCACATATTATTAGGATTGGCCAAAGCCCGCCACCGCCACTTACAGAGCAACGCGTGATTCATAGCCTTGAGACTGCCAAATCCCACACCCCCGTCTTCCTTATCCGCCAAAACAGAATCCCATTTTATCCACGCAATTTTTCGTTGATTATTCGTCCCTCCCCAAAAAAACTTTGACCGAAGAGACTCCAACTTTTTATTGACAGCTTTGGGCATGCTAAAAAGAGAAAGGAAATAGATCCCTAAGGACCCGAGAACCGAAGAGATCAATGAAGCTCTCCCTCCAATCGATAATAAATTGGCTTTCCAGTTAGCTAACCTTTTCTGAAACTTTGAAAAAACAGGCTCCCAAGTACTTATGCGAGAAGAGCTACCACCAATAGGGATACCAAGATACTTAAAAGGTAAAGAATCAGGTTGACAACCCGAAAGAGTAGCCAAATGACCTACCTCATCTTCACCCACCCCCACACCAACAATTGAAGACTTTTGAAAGTTTATCTTAAGTCCCGAAACATAATAAAAAAATCTTAGCGCATTAGAAATTGAGTCCAAGTTTTCCTTATTCCATTCACCAATAATCATGACGTCATCTGCATAAAAAAGATGGGAGACCAAAATGTTGTTGATATTAGCAGACTTAAAACTACCATCTCTTACCAGATTATCAATAGCAACGTGAAGGCCTTCCATGGCAATAATGAAAAGAAACGGCGCCATAGGATCTCCTTGTCGAAGTCCCCGTTGGATTGGGAACTCCTCAGTAGGACTACCATTCACAAGAACCGAAGATCTAGCAGATGACAAACAAGCCTGAATCCAAGATATCCATTTAAGCCCAAACCCCATAGCCTTCATGATCGAAAGAAGATAGTCCCAGGACAAAGAATCATAAGCTTTGGCAAAGTCGATCTTAAAAAGCATTAAATGTTTCTTTTTTCTTTTGTAATAGTCGATAACCTCATTCAATAAGAGAGGACCATCTAGAATCTGTCTGCCTTTAATGAACGTCGTTTGTTCTGAACTAATCACATCATCAATCACTGAGGCCAGGCGGGTTGCGAGCAGCTTAGCAATAATCTTGTACTGAATCCCAATTAAGCTAATGGGACGAAAGTCCGAGATAGTAATCGGGTTAGACGACTTAGGGATTAAAGTTATAAATGAGGAATTGCAACCCAACGGGATATATGATGTTCTGTAAAAATCATTAACCATACCAAAAATGTCATCCTTCATTAGCTCCCATTTTTCTTTAATTAAAGCAAAAGAAAAACCATCCGGACCAGGTGCCTTATCGCCCCCACAACACCAAACTACCGATTTGTTCTCCTCGAGAGAGAACGTGTTCTCGAGTTCAACAGACTTGGAAACATTCAATTTCCTAAAGTGCAAGTCATCAACATGGCATTTAAGGCCATCGAACTTTTTGAATTTGCTAGCAAAATAGTCTTTGAAACGCAGCTTAATATCATTCGGATCAGTTAACCATGCTCCATTGAATTTAATACCTTGTATGGAGTTGGATCTCCTTCTTTTGTTAATCATGGCATGGAAAAATTTCGAGTTTTCATCACCCTCGACACTCCACCTAATTTTTGCTTTTTGCTTGAGGTCACGACTATTCATAATCTCCAATTCAATAAGATCTTTCATGAGTTGACGACGTTTAGCACTTAGAACAGAATTACCAGGATCCGAGGCGAGCTGAATGTCAACTTGAGTGATATCTTTGGTGATGTTATCTTTGCTGCTTGAAGATTTACACTCAGAACGCCAAACTTTAATATCAGATTTAAGCATCTTAAGTTTGTCTTTGAACCTCACAAAAGAACTAGAAGTTTGATTTCCAGCCCTTTTCCCCCAACTATGAGAAAATGTGCTATCAAAGTCTTGAAAACCCATCCACGAATTGTAAAATTTAAAGGGCGTTGGGCCAAAGTCAATTCTTTTATTCGTTAGAAGTAAAGGACGATGATCCGACAAAATATCATCAAGGGCATCCAGTTTTAAATCAGGAACCTTATTCCACATTGATTGATTGATAAGAACTCTATCAATCCGAGAAGCTTTGGACCCATCGTTGGTAATCCTAGTAAATCTATGTCATCCTAAAGGAACATCCACAAGCTCGCCATTAACCAGGAAAGAATTAAAGTTGTTAGCGTTCGTTCTGGAAAAAATAGTTCCCATCCGATCACCCGAACATCTTACCGAGTTGAAATCCCCGCAGATCATATAGTTACCTTTATGACAGTTCATGAAGCTGAGAATGTTGTCCCATAATTCCCGTTTATCATTTTCATTTTGTGGCGCGTACACATTAACCATGAAGCATTCCAGTTTTGGGACAATCCACTCACCTTTTATAACAAGAAACCTGTCATGGCAAAAAACATCTTCTTTTACAAATGCCGACGGATCCCAAATAGAAAGCAGCCCCCCCCCCTCGAATGGCCAACTGCAAGTATTTCAGCATACTCGAACCAAAAATTTCCCCAAATGCTTTTAATTCTAGGCAAGTTATGACCTGACATCATCGTTTCTTGAATGCATAAAAACTTAACATGGTGTTTACTAAGAATGCCACGCAATTTTTCTCTTTTCCTATCACCTCCCGTTCCACACATATTAATACATAGTGTATTCATTGATTACAATCTGAATCATTCAACTTCTTGATCTTAATTGTAGCTTCCATATCATCTTCAATGACCTTATGGCCCATTGACTCTCCTAACTGCAAAAACTGTTGTGTAGTTAACTGGTAATTGGAAGAATCAAAGGACGAGCAAGTTGAATTGGGTTTAAAAGCGTGGTTGTTCTCATCCAATAAGTCCTTTTTAGCTTCATCTTTATGATTAACAACGTCTAGGTGCACTCCCTTAACATAACCAGGAGCACTGAAAGATTGTGATGTGAAAGCAGGGGAACACTTATCACACTTTGTGAAATTGTCATTGAGATGCTTGTCATCAGCCTGGTTGCTATGAAAATTAGACTTGTTCCTTTCATTCAACTGAGATGCGAGAGCCACTGGGGTTGGGGATTTCGGATCATGGTTAACCTCATGTGAGACACTCCCAATGTCATTAACAGAGTCTTTCACACCTGAGGTAGAACCTCCATGATCATTCTCCACGTTAACATTATTGTCATCAGAATTGTCATGATAAAGATCCGAATCAAACTGTTCGCTAGCAATTAGATCATCATCAAAAGAGTCATCATCACCACTGAAAGTCCCAGCCGTAGAAGACTCATCATTAGACGACGACTCGTAAGATGGCTTTAGTATTTTAGGTTCCCACACCGCTAACTCTTTAATCCAAACATTGTACTGTTTATCATCCATGGAAATCAACAGTTCCTCAAACAAAAAATTGTGAGATTTGACCAGGACACAAACCTTACACATCGAGTAAGCGTGTTCCCAATCATTCGCGAAAAAAATACATTTGCCCCACTTATCAAGAACCTGTTGAATGGACTCTTTATTCCAAGCTCCTAACGGGAGTCCCGATAGTTCTACCCAAACCATTCGTTCATCCGGAATGAAAGACAAACAAGGACTTTTATAGGCACAGAACCGTAACTTCAACAAATCATTGCCCATAAACAAATCTTTAGCTTCCAACGAAGTAAAGTTAAAGAGAATCCACCGACCCCCAGCATAAGATAATTTGAAATCAGAGAATCCCTCATTACACAACCACTGACCAACAGAAGGAATGGACAAGGGATCGACAACTTTCGCAAGAACAGAAGCATTACCCTTATTTAAATCACCAATTGCACTAGGCGTAACATTAACACATCTTAAATTAGAAGCAGAGGGGGTAATATGTGACTTACTAAAGATCGATTCATTTCCTTTGATCCCTGAAACTGCATCGGCATAGGACAAGTGTGTTTTCTTCGAGATCTCCTTGTTCAATTGATTCTTTTGTACGTTTTCTGACGTCTTGGATTTTTGATGATGCATTGAAGATGTCGTTGTCCTCAGCCCGGTATTTCGGCTATATTTCACCACATCAGCATAAACGAGGTAATTCCCGAACCAAATCGACTTCAAATCCTTTAATAGAATCGCTGCATTAGCCACTTTAATGAACTTCACAAAACCGAATCGCCTACCTGCCTTCGACAATCGGTTTGGAATGAAAACATCAACGACCGTTCCCAATTGGATACATTTGTTCCATAGATCCTTTGCAGTAACTTTGTTTGGGAAATTTGTAAGATAGAAGGACATGGACATCCTTTCAAGCAAGTTTAGTTTAATGGTAGTTTTTCTCTGTTTCTTATCATTCCCACTCTTTGATTTCCTATACTCCTCTCGTTTTCATCCATTAGTTTCGTCTTCTTCGTGGCCTCCTGTCTTGTCTTGATCCTTATCCTGTAGATGGCCGCCATTAGGGTTTGGAATCGCCATTAGGGTAAGATCTTTTTTTATTATTATTTTATTTTCAACAAATTATATATATATATATAGTGATTTTTTTACTATTCGACTCTTTATTTAATCTACATCTACATTACTATTATACATGGGTTTAAAAATGCTAGAGAAAGCATATTTGTCTTTAGACTTAAAGAAAGCAAATACAGAGGGTATATTGTTGGGTTCTTAACTTAATCCACTATTCCACTTTGACAAGATAATCAGCACTAATGTTGGAGATTAAGACGGATGAGACGCATAAAGGATGCTAGCTAGTATGCATTTAGAAAATTTGAACCATTTATCTTTTGTATTATACCTTTCTATCTATATCTATAAGACGTCATATTGGCTCATGATCTGTCTTAATTTTAAGAGTATTCATATAGTTTTACACAATGTAACAAACTTTTATAATTTGTTTACATTAACTAAAATGTGAATAGTTACAATATTCTTTTTAGTATAAACATTTATTCTAATTTCTTTACGATCTATAATATAACTAAAAGATGAGGTTGGGGGTACACTTGGCACCCCTAATCCCTCTTTTTAGGCCTAATTCTTCCTCCTAATTAATCTAGCTCTCTTTTTTTTTGATATTTTTTTAATTTTTTTTTTACTTTTTTGCTTATTAAATAGATAATTATATTTAAAATCTATCATAAATCTTATCCTATCAAAACAAATCTTTTTAAATTGTAAAGATATATACTATTCTTAAAACTATCACAAGAAGTTATTATATATACAACCTAAATAAATTTTTATTAATTATTTTCATCATTCCTCTCCTTTCTATCTTTAAATAAATATAATATATATATATACTTGTATTTATATTTATTTTTATATTTATATATATATATATATATATATATATATATATATATATATATATATATATATATATATATATATATATATATATATATATATATATATATATATATATATATATATATATATATATATATATATATATATATATATATATATATATATATATATATATATATATATATATATATATATATATATATATATATATATATATATATATATATATATATATATATATATATATATATATATATATATATATATATATATATATATATATATATATATATATATATATATATATATATATATATATATATATATATATATATATATATATATATATATATATATATATATATATATATATATATATATATATATATATATATATATATATATATATATATATATATATATATATATATATATATATATATATATATATATATATATATATATATATATATATATATATATATATATATATATATATATATATATATATATATATATATATATATATATATATATATATATATATATATATATATATATATATATATATATATATATATATATATATATATATATATATATATATATATATATATATATATATATATATATATATATATATATATATATATATATATATATATATATATATATATATATATATATATATATATATATATATATATATATATATATATATATATATATATATATATATATATATATATATATATATATATATATATATATATATATATATATATATATATATATATATATATATATATATATATATATATATATATATATATATATATATATATATATATATATATATATATATATATATATATATATATATATATATATATATATATATATATATATATATATATATATATATATATATATATATATATATATATATATATATATATATATATATATATATATATATATATATATATATATATATATATATATATATATATATATATATATATATATATATATATAGATATTTATAGTTATATTCTCATTTATTACAAATAGAAACATACATTTTTTATATCACTTTATATTTAATTTTTGGATATTTTGTTTCTGTTTGTTCATTATTTAATATTGAATTTTTATGTTATTGTTATTTTTCAACTCTTTTATTTTATGTTGTCAATTGTAGGTTGATTACGGCTTATTCTTCTACAAAAGGTTTTATTCTTTTAAATTTATTTTGCTCATTAATTTATTTTGTTCGCTATTTACATTCTTTTTTTAAATTTAGAATATGACATATATTTTGTTATTTTTTGTTAGATGAAAAGAAGACAACGTTGGTTCATGTTAAAGATTTGAACCCAACACATGTTAATCATCATCTAACACATATTATCATTTTGATTCCCTTTGATATATATATTTTGATATATATATTTTGAATACTATTAAACATATATCGACCGCTTAAAATTCACCAAACAGCTCCTTTTTTGTACAACCTTTTTACTACCGAATCACATGTATATGTTTTGTTTTTCATTAATTTGTGGTCCAATTTAAAAAATATTTGCATCATTATTACTCCGTATTATGTGTCTCGAAACAATAAAACATACTTATTTTAAGGTACAGTGTTAGATTCAATCCAAATTCCAAGGGAATCAAGGCAAGGATTTTTAAAAGGCCCACAAATTTGAAGCCGGAGCTCCATTCAGAGTGACTTATTGGTCAAAGTCAAAGGTCATCACATGCCCAAGTTAGCAATACAAAGCTCAAACCCAGTTCCTCCACAGTCACAAGGAAAACCTCAAAACCAATTAACATGTCAACAAACTAATGATAAAACTTGTTGCTCCATATAATCAAACTAAAGAACTATGGCCTCTAGTCTTACTTCATTTGAGACTCCCATTCCGATCGAGCTATGCTCACTTGGTTAATCAAAATAAGGATTAACAAGTGTTTTTTAATTAAAATTTTTATGATATAAACACATTTAATTAAAGTTTTACGGTAGTTAGAATTATATATGACATGATCAAACTTGATCGGTTGATTGGTTAATAAGCAGTTAAGTAAATCTATATATTAAGATAAAAATTCTAAGAATTTAGGATTAACATGATGAGATTAAAATTAAGATTACATTTAAAATTATGATTTTTCTTTTATAAAAATACGTACGTATTTCGTATTGGTCCAATTCACTTGGCATGTATGTATGTATGTACTAAACCAACGTGCCCATAAGACATGTCGCTAAAGCCTCAAAGGGTTGCACATGTGTATGGTAGCCTTGGTGGTGCATTGGGATTGACCCTAACCATGTGTACACGCAATAAAGTGGCAAACGTCGCTAAGCAGACAATTGGGAATGTAGTGTTTGTGAATCCACAAATCCATCGCTTCAAATAGTTCACTGAATTAGGATGTTTTAAAGTTCCTCTTCAGCCGACCTCTATTTACTTATTTTTTCCGATTTTTTATTTGAAACGACCTCCTTTTTTTCCTGCAAAACATTTTAATTAATGTTTAATAAGTCTTTATTTTACATAAATGGAGTTTGTTGTTCGTAATATGAAAAAAGAAAAATTCCAAAATCGATGTTTACATGATTAAGATTACTTAAAAGCTAAACTATATGACAAATTTAAATGAAAGTTAATTATCTATATAAGTTCTAGTTAAAATAAAACAAATATTATTGTAAAACAAATAAAACAAAAGGTTTTCCTTCATTGAAAATCACCGT
>CM067170.1:121331331-121376331 GCA_034093135.1 Erigeron breviscapus | reverse complement strand
CCCCCCCCCCCCCCCCCCCCCCCCCCCCCCCCCCCCCCCCCCCCCCCCCCCCCCCCCCCCCCCCCCCCCCCCCCCCCCCCCCCCCCCCCCCCCCCCCCCCCCCCCCCCCCCCCCCCCCCCCCCCCCCCCCCCCCCCCCCCCCCCCCCCCCCCCCCCCCCCCCCCCCCCCCCCCCCCCCCCCCCCCCCCCCCCCCCCCCCCCCCCCCCCCATGTATACTATCGACCCGACTAACATACCACATTGCCATTTAATCACAAAACGACCCAAATATTTCACTAACTTAAATTGTTAAATCAAATTACACGTTAACGAAATCATGTAACATCCCAAACTTTTCTTTAAGATTTGACTAACGCCGTTAAGTCAACTTTGTGTGTGTCGAAAAGTCTAGTGTGAATATATGCATATACGTAGTTAAAGTGTGTGATTGTCTAGGAATGTGTGTTACCTAGACTATATGTGTGTGAATGTTTGGGAATGCAGGGACCCAATCTATATGTGTGAAATTGAGCTCATAAAACAGATGCAGTGAAAAGTGTTAAGCTTAACCCGTACTAGCCTTAGCCGGGCGAGTGCGTAGATGCAGTTGTTGCTTGGGTGGCTCCTCGCAACATGGTCTTTATAACGCAGGGCGAGTAATACGAGAGGTTTGACCAACCTCCACATACGGATTACTCAAGGATTGGCTTGCCATTCCTTAACGACGTAAGATGAGTAGTCTTTTGACTAATCATCCAGTCGGGTGTGATGCAGGGCACACTTATATGCAGTTAACGAAGATACGTGTGACAATGTGTGAACTAATAAAGCAGATAACGAAGATACGTGTGACAATGTGTGAACTAATAAAGCAGATAACGAAGATATGTGTGATAATGTGGGAACTAATGCAGGATAGGCACATTTAGGATGATTATCCTAATTGAAACGAAGTTTAAATTCGTTTAATAGCCTATCTTCGTAAAGTGTGAATTAAGTTCGTAAGAACAATGTTTGAAGTTATCTTCGTAAGATCAATTATATTCGTAAAGTAGAATGAACGAAGTTTAAGTTCGTACGAAGAATAACTTCGTAAGTTAAGTTCGTACGAAGAATAACTTCGTAAGCTAAGTTCGTACGAAGAATAACTTCGTAAGTTAAGTTCGTACGAAGAATAACTTCGTAAGTAAGTTCGTACGAAGAATAACTTCGTAAGTTAAGTTCGTACGAAGAATAACTTCGTAAGTTAAGTTCGTACGAAGAATAACTTCGTAAGTTAAGTTCGTACGAAGAATAACTTCGTAAGCTAAGTTCGTACGAAGAATAACTTGGTAAGTTAAGTTCGTACGAAGAATAACTTCGTAAGTTAAGTTCGTACGAAGAATAACTTCGTAAGTTAAGTTCGTACGAAGAATAACTTCGTAAGTTAAGTTCGTACGAAGAATAACTTCGTAAGTTAAGTTCGTACGAAGATAATTCGTAAGTTAAGTTCGTACGAAGAATAACTTCGTAAGTTAAGTTCGTACGAAGAATAATTCGTAAGTTAAGTTCGTACGAAGAATAACTTCGTAAGTTAAGTTCGTACGAAGAATAACTTCGTAAGTTAAGTTCGTACGAAGAATAACTTCGTAAGTTAAGTTCGTACGAAGAATAACTTCGTAAGTTAAGTTCGTACGAGGGTCCATTTAAGGTCCTAAATGACTTATATTCATTATGTTAATGTACGATAGGTGTCGGAGGTTACCTATAGGCAATACTAGCGTTTGTTTGCGCACGTATACTTCTATCAGGTAAGATACACTACTTTGTCACGCTGGGGGATCAACTAAAAGCTGGTTTCAAATCATAAATACTTCCATTCGGTACCTTATTATTGCATGTGGGCTTAAGGGTTACTTGGGAGGTATTATGGGTTATGCAGTTGACCATGAGACCTGAGATGCAGTCCCTATTGTAGTGTAATGCAGTATTGCTTAATGTAGTATGTAGCTATGCAGTTGATGTAGTTTAATGCAGTATTGCTTAATGTAGTATGTAGCTATGCAGTTGATGTAGTTTAATGAAGTATCTTTATATGCATAATGTATAGAAATGAAGTTGATGTGTGATATGCATGCTTGACTTGTACGCCTAGTTCACTAGACTTGCTAGGTTGCTATGTCACTTGCACGTTTAAGGATCCAAACGTAATGAAGTTAAAGTGTGTGATTGTCTAGGAATGTGTGTTACCTAGACTATATGTGTGTGAATGTTTGGGAATGCAGGGACCCAATCTATATGTGTGAAATTGAGCTCATAAAACAGATGCAGTGAAAAGTGTTAAGCTTAACCCGTACTAGCCTTAGCCGGGCGAGTGCGTAGATGCAGTTGTTGCTTGGGTGGCTCCTCGCAACATGGTCTTTATAACGCAGGGCGAGTAATACGAGAGGTTTGACCAACCTCCACATACGGATTACTCAAGGATTGGCTTGCCATTCCTTAACGACGTAAGATGAGTAGTCTTTTGACTAACCATCCAGTCGGGTGTGATGCAGGGCACACTTATATGCAGTTAACGAAGATACGTGTGACAATGTGTGAACTAATAAAGCAGATAACGAAGATATGTGTGATAATGTGGGAACTAATGCAGGATAGGCACATTTAGGATGATTATCCTAATTGAAACGAAGTTGAAATGCAGTATATGTGTGAACGGTTGTTTTATGTTGGGCAACCGTTGGGTTTTCATTTGAACTATTGTTTGATATGGCATGTAACACCAAATAAATGCAGAAACCGAAATGTTTTTATCGGTTTTGACTTTTACAGTCTTTACTTCCGCAATTTAACACCGTTAGGTGAAAAGTTTTTGAAAACCCATATTTTTAAACGACGGGTGTTACAAGTTGGTATCAGAGAAGTAGTTTAAGTGAACCAAGGCCTATTGACCATAGGATTTGGACTTAAACTTAAGGTGTGCATGCTAGGTACTCGTAGGATGCCTTAGCTAGAGATGACATGTGATGTAGGATGGGTTGGGATGAGTGCGAGTGTTGTAGGGCTTATGAGATGTTTACGTTACGATGATATGTTTTAGCCTTATCTCGACGAGCTTTTGTTTTATCTTGCGCTTATCGACTCCACCATTTTATTGAAGGAAAATGGTAAACACTCGCAACCGCAACATCCAACGCGACGGAGCTACTGCTAGCGTTACTCCACCTGTCCATCCGGGTGCAGGTGCTTCTAATGCTGCTAATGCTGCTGCTAATGTTAATGTGAATCGTGTGAACCCCCGCCGTGTTAATCAACCAGGCTCATTGGGTCCGATGCCTCCACCACCTGGCAATCCTCCGAGAGTTAACGAAGTAGTGGTGGATAATGTGTGAACTAATAAAGCAGATAACGAAATGTGTGAACGGTTGTTTTATGTTGGGCAACCGTTGGGTTTTCATTTGAACTATTGTTTGATATGGCATGTAACACCAAATAAATGCAGAAACCGAAATGTTTTTATCGGTTTTGACTTTTACAGTCTTTACTTCCGCAATTTAACACCGTTAGGTGAAAAGTTTTTGAAAACCCATATTTTTAAACGACGGGTGTTACAAGTTGGTATCAGAGAAGTAGTTTAAGTGAACCAAGGCCTATTGACCATAGGATTTGGACTTAAACTTAAGGTGTGCATGCTAGGTACTCGTAGGATGCCTTAGCTAGAGATGACATGTGATGTAGGATGGGTTGGGATGAGTGCGAGTGTTGTAGGGCTTATGAGATGTTTACGTTACGATGATATGTTTTAGCCTTATCTCGACGAGCTTTTGTTTTATCTTGCGCTTATCGACTCCACCATTTTATTGAAGGAAAATGGTAAACACTCGCAACCGCAACATCCAACGCGACGGAGCTACTGCTAGCGTTACTCCACCTGTCCATCCGGGTGCAGGTGCTTCTAATGCTGCTAATGCTGCTGCTAATGTTAATGTGAATCGTGTGAACCCCCGCCGTGTTAATCAACCAGGCTCATTGGGTCCGATGCCTCCACCACCTGGCAATCCTCCGAGAGTTAACGATGTAGCGGTGGATCAGATTCCCAATCAGACGGAGATGTATAATCTTGTGCTAACTCTTCAGGCCCAGTTGGCCCAAACGCAAGAACAGTTGAATCAGGCGTTGGCAGCTAACGCAGAAGGAACTGGTAACAGTCACTCTGTGCCTTCTCATCACACTGAGCCACCGGTCGATGATGTTGTTATTCCCCATGCTAATGTTAATGTGGTTCCTCCTAATGATGTTCGCGCCCCTCGATTCAAGTTTGAAAGTTTCCAGAAGTGTGGAGCTCAGAAATTCTATGGAACACTTAATGCAGTAGGTTGCATGGAATGGCTTGATGATACTGAGATGGTTTTTGAAGCTTGTGATTGTCCCGAGGATAAGAAAGTGTTGTGTGCTAGTAGGATGTTGAAAGAAGGTGCTCGAGACTGGTGGAAGAGCATTACTATTTCGATGACTCCGGCTATGGTAACTGCTATTACGTGGGCTGACTTTAAGCAGAAATTCATTGAGGAATATATTGGGGTACATGAGCAGCGTAAAATGGAAAAAGAGTTCCGTGCTTTGACAGCTGAAGTTGGCAAAATTAATGATTATGCTCGTTCCTTTCTGGAGAAGATGAAGTTCGTAGGCCATCTGTTTCGTACTGATGCAGATCAGGTTGCTTGCTATGTTGATGGTTTGCCTCCGAGTTATCGAGGTATCTGCAGGCAGCACAAGACTCTGACTGAAGCAATCAAGGAGTCTAAAAAGCTTGATGATGATTTCGCTTCGGACAAGAAAGTGGGATTTAAAAGAAGGTCAAATTGGTCTTCCAATAACAATAATAATAAGAAGTTCCGTGGAAGTGGTAGTTCAAGCGGTGACAAGGATAAAAAGAAGAATGGTTCATGGTGTACATTTTGCAAGACAATTCATGAAGGGCATTGTACCGACAAGACAAGAAGGTGCCATAAGTGTGGAGCTCAGAAATTCTATGGAACACTTAATGCAGTAGGTTGCATGGAATGGCTTGATGATACTGAGATGGTTTTTGAAGCTTGTGATTGTCCCGAGGATAAGAAAGTGTTGTGTGCTAGTAGGATGTTGAAAGAAGGTGCTCGGGATTGGTGGAAGAGCATTACTATTTCGATGACTCCGGCTATGGTAACTGCTATTACGTGGGCTGACTTTAAGCAGAAATTCATTGAGGAATATATTGGGGTACATGAGCAGCGTAAAATGGAAAAAGAGTTCCGTGCTTTGACAGCTGAAGTTGGCAAAATTAATGATTATGCTCGTTCCTTTCTGGAGAAGATGAAGTTCGTAGGCCATCTGTTTCGTACTGATGCAGATCAGGTTGCTTGCTATGTTGATGGTTTGCCTCCGAGTTATCGAGGTATCTGCAGGCAGCACAAGACTCTGACTGAAGCAATCAAGGAGTCTAAAAAGCTTGATGATGATTTCGCTTCGGACAAGAAAGTGGGATTTAAAAGAAGGTCAAATTGGTCTTCCAATAACAATAATAATAAGAAGTTCCGTGGAAGTGGTAGTTCAAGCGGTGACAAGGATAAAAAGAAGAATGGTTCATGGTGTACATTTTGCAAGACAATTCATGAAGGGCATTGTACCGACAAGACAAGAAGGTGCCATAAGTGTGGGAAGTCGGGACATCTTGCCACTGAATGTAGGGACAAGACTCGTTGCTACAAGTGCCAAGAAACGGGTCATCTCATTGCTGATTGTCCACAGATGAAGAATGCTGGAAAGAAGACCGCCACGACAGCAACAAAAGTGAGAGCTCTTCAAATGACGGTTGATGACGCAAGGAACAACGATGAAGTGGTAAGTGGTACTTTCCTTGTTAACTCAAAGCCTGCCTCTGTTTTATTTGATTCAGGTGCAAATAGGTCGTTTGTGTCCACATTATTTGCTCCTAAGCTAGAAAGAGTCACTACTCCCTTAGATTGCTCAATAGAGGTAGAAATTGCTAATGGTACGGTTAATAATATACGTGTGGGATATGACGATTGTGACATTGAGATTGAAGGTTGTTCTTTTCCGGTCCAACTATTGCCTACTACCTTAGGTGGTTTTGATGTAGTGATTGGTATGGATTGGTTGGCTAGAAATGAAGCTAGTATTTTATGTTCCCAAAAGATAATTCGATTGCCTATATCCGAGGGTAAAGTGATAACGGTGTATGGAGACAAGAAGAGAGGAGGAATAAAGATTATTAGTATGATGAAAGCTATTAAATGTATAAGGAAAAACAAGAGCCATTTCTTGGCTTATGTCATTGATGCAAGAAAAGAGAAGTCTTCAATCGCTAGTGTTGAGGTAGTATCCAATTTCCCCGATGTGTTTCCCGACGATCTACCAGGTATTCCTCCCGATCGTGAAGTTACTTTTCAGATAGATCTTATTCCTCGGTGCTACACCCGTTGCTAAAGCACCTTACCGATTAGCTCCTACAGAAATGAAGGAATTAATGACGCAACTACAGGAGTTACTTGACAAAGGGTTCATACAACCTAGTTCCTCGCCTTGGGGAGCTCCGGTTCTCTTTGTTAAGAAGAAGGACGGATCAATGCGTATGTGTATTGACTACCGTGAGTTGAACAAACGAACGGTCAAGAATAAGTATCCTCTCCCGAGAATTGATGATCTTTTTGATCAACTACATGGTGCTTCGTATTTTTCAAAGATTGATTTGCGGTCCGGTTATCATCAGTTAAAGGTAAAGAAGGAAGATGTAGCAAAGACAGCTTTCCGGACTAGATATGGTCATTATGAGTTCTTGGTCATGCCATTTGGGTTGACCAATGCTCCAGCCGCGTTTATGGACTTAATGAATCGGGTATGCCGCCCCTTTCTAGATCATTTTGTTATTGTGTTTATTGACGATATTTTGATCTACTCTAAGTCAGAGGATGAACACCGTGAGCATTTGAAAGCAGTTTTGGAGGTGTTGAGGGAGAAGAAGTTGTACGCAAAGTTTTCTAAATGTGAGTTTTGGCTCCGAGAAGTGCAGTTTCTTGGTCATGTTATTACATCGGAAGGTATTAAAGTAGATCCTTCAAAGATTGAAGCTGTTTCAAAGTGGGAGCAGCCAAAGACTCCTACCGAGATTAAGAGTTTTCTTGGTTTGGCTGGGTATTATAGAAGGTTTATTCAGGATTTTTTCCCGAATAGCCAAGCCTATGACGGAATTAACAAAGAAGGGTGTGAAGTACGAGTGGACTGAAAAGCAGGAAAATGCATTCCAAACGTTGAAAAAGAAGTTGTGTGAAGCTCCTATCCTTGCCTTGCCTGAAGGTACTGATGATTTAGTGGTATATAGCGATGCTTCTATTACGGGTTTGGGTTGTGTCTTAATGCAGAGAGACAAAGTGATTGCTTATGCTTCACGTCAGTTGAAGCCTCATGAGAAGAATTACCCTACCCATGATCTTGAGTTAGCGGCGGTTGTGTTTGCATTGAAATTATGGAGACATTACTTATATGGTACTAAATGCACACTTTACACCGACCATAAGAGTTTACAATATATGTTTACTCAAAAGGAGATGAATGTGAGACAAAGAAGGTGGATGGAATTACTTAAAGACTATGATTGTGAAATCAAATACCATCCGGGTAAAGCCAATGTAGTGGCGGATGCACTAAGTAGGAAAGTGCAAAGCTCTTCTTGTAAGTTGATGAGCATGCAAGTTCAGGCCAAGTCGGGTCTATTAGATCGAATTAAAGAAGCACAAGAGATGGCATTAATGAAGGATAATATTGATAACGAGAGTATTGGAAAGAAGAAACGACTTGTGATGGAGACTAATAGTCGTGGGTTTAAAACATACAAGGGTCGCATTTGGGTGCCACTGCTTGGTGGTAACCGAGAGTTGATCCTTGAAGAGGTCCATAGAAGTAGGTATTCGATGCATCCCGGTGTCACCAAAATGTATGCAGATTTGAAGCCGATTTATTGGTGGCCGGATATTAAAGGTGAAGTAGCTCATTTTGTAGCAAAGTGTTTGACGTGTGCACGTGTGAAAACGGACCATAAAAAGCCGTATGGATTGTTGCATCAATTAGACGTTCCCGAGTGGAAATGGGATCATATCACGATGGACTTTGTAACGAAGCTACCTAAAACGCCGAAAGGGAATGATATGATTTGGGTGATTGTAGATAGATTGACGAAGAGTGCTCATTTTCTAGCTACCCGACAAGATGTGCCTTTAACGAAGATGGCAAAGATGTACATTGATGAAGTAGTTGCGAAACATGGAGTTCCTTTATCTATTGTTTCGGATCGAGACTCGAGGTTTGTGTCAAACTTTTGGAAGGGTCTTCAACGGGAGTTGGGTAGTAGAATAAATTTGAGTACCGCCTATCATCCCCAAACCGATGGGCAAAGTGAGAGAACCATTCAAACCTTGGAGGATATGTTGAGAACGTGTGTACTTGAATACGGTGGAGCATGGGATGAACACTTGAAGTTGATTGAATTTGCTTATAATAATAGTCACCATGCAAGTATTGGGATGCCACCATTTGAAATGTTATATGGAAGGAGATGTAGGACTCCAAGTTGTTGGATGGAGCCCGGTGAAAAGCAGTTGACCGGTCCCGAAATTATTGAAATTACCTCTGAAAAGGTTAATGTAGCTAAAGAAGCCTTACGTGTGGCAAGAGAAAGGCAGAAAACATATGCAGATAAGAAAAGGAGACCGATTGAGTTTAATGTGGGTGATTTAGTGATGCTGAAAGTATCACCTTGGAAAGGAGTTATCCGATTTGGAAAGAAGGGAAAGTTGAGTCCAAGATTTATTGGACCTTTTAAAGTGGTGAAGCGCATTAAAGATGTGGCATATCAGTTGGAATTACCTCCAGAATTGGATGGAATTC
This sequence comes from Erigeron breviscapus, assembly GCA_034093135.1. Lineage (NCBI taxonomy): Eukaryota > Viridiplantae > Streptophyta > Magnoliopsida > Asterales > Asteraceae > Erigeron > Erigeron breviscapus. The sequence continues at coordinate 121,367,432 of CM067170.1, read as the reverse complement.
ACAACACCTTCCATGTATCCTACTTGAGGAAATGTTTAGCTGAGGAGTCGAGTGTGATTCCTATTAAAGACGTGAGTATTGACCCAATGAAGAGAATAGTAGACGAACCGGTAGCGATACTTGGAAGAAAGCAAAAGAAGTTACGCAGAAAGGTGATTGAACTTGTCTTGATAAAGTGGAAGCATAATCATGGAGAAAGCTTGACTTGGGAAACTGAAGCAGTAATGAAGGAGAAATATCCCGAGTTGTTCCTATCTGATGAGATTCCGGGGACGGAATCCTCTTAAGGGGGAGGTAATTGTAACATCCCAAACTTTTCTTTAAGATTTGACTAACGCCGTTAAGTCAACTTTGTGTGTGTCGAAAAGTCTAGTGTGAATATATGCATATACGTAGTTAATGTGTGTTATGTGAGAGGCTTGGAAGCCTAAATATTAATGTAGTATAAATGTGTGAAATATGAAGGTTTATGTCTATGTAGTGACATCTAATGAAGGACTAATGTTGTATATGGTCAATAATGCAGTTTGTGACCAATAATGAAGGGTTTAGAAGTCCAGGGCTGATTTTGACATAGGTGGAAATTGAAAAACGGGTTTAGGTTAGGATTACCCTAATCTAGAGTTAATTGGCAGCCATTAGCAATTAACAAAACAATTAACCCTTTCTTTAATCCTAAAGCAGTTAATCGAGCATTTGATCAAACGAATTGGTGTTGTAATTGATCGATCGTCCAAACAAGCAGGTAATTATTGAATCATTGAATGTATTTTCGAGATCTAAGGTCGAATTATATTGATTCAAATCTGATTAAAAAGGAATTAACAAGTAATTAAGGTTTATGTGGTGTTTTGGGTTAATTAACATTCAAAATGGTGTCAATCGAGTCCTTAGCCGATTTGGTTGATCAAAGGGTGTTTACTGGTGTCAAATACATGTTTTGGAAGAAGTTTTGATGAGTCGGTTATTGGAAAATCGAAGATTTTGGTCTGTTTATGAAAAACTGTCGAGCAGGGATGAAACGAAGATAACCTTCGTTTCTATCTTCGTTTTCACTAAGTTCGTAAGAAGGAGTGTTATCAAATTCGTTGGCTAAATTCGTAAACTAGAAAGCAGAACGAAAATGAAGTTTAAATTCGTTTAATAGCCTATCTTCGTAAAGTGTGAATTAAATTCGTAAGAAGCTATATTCGTAAAGTAGATCGAACGAAGTTTAAGTTCGTACGAAGAATAACTTCGTAAGTTAAGTTCGTACGAAGAATAACTTCGTAAGTTTAAGTTCGTACGAAGAATAACTTCGTAAGTTAAGTTCGTACGAAGTTTAAATTCGTAAGGTGTAATTCTGGAATTTTACGTAGCCAGTCTTAAGTTCGTACGAGGGTCCATTTAAGGTCCTAAATGACTTATATTCATTATGTTAATGTACGATAGGTGTCGGAGGTTACCTATAGGCAATACTAGCGTTTGTTTGCGCACGTATACTTCTATCAGGTAAGATACACTACTTTGTCACGCTGGGGGATCAACTAAAAGCTGGTTTCAAATCATAAATACTTCCATTCGGTACCTTATTATTGCATGTGGGCTTAAGGGTTACTTGGGAGGTATTATGGGTTATGCAGTTGACCATGAGACCTGAGATGCAGTCCCTATTGTAGTGTAATGCAGTATTGCTTAATGTAGTATGTAGCTATGCAGTTGATGTAGTTTAATGAAGTATCTTTATATGCATAATGTATAGAAATGAAGTTGATGTGTGATATGCATGCTTGACTTGTACGCCTAGTTCACTAGACTTGCTAGGTTGCTATGTCACTTGCACGTTTAAGGATCCAAACGTAATGAAGTTAAAGTGTGTGATTGTCTAGGAATGTGTGTTACCTAGACTATATGTGTGTGAATGTTTGGGAATGCAGGGACCCAATCTATATGTGTGAAATTGAGCTCATAAAACAGATGCAGTGAAAAGTGTTAAGCTTAACCCGTACTAGCCTTAGCCGGGCGAGTGCGTAGATGCAGTTGTTGCTTGGGTGGCTCCTCGCAACATGGTCTTTATAACGCAGGGCGAGTAATACGAGAGGTTTGACCAACCTCCATATACGGATTACTCAAGGATTGGCTTGCCATTCCTTAACGACGTAAGATGAGTAGTCTTTTGACTAACCATCCAGTCGGGTGTGATGCAGGGCACACTTATATGCAGTTAACGAAGATACGTGTGACAATGTGTGAACTAATGCAGGATAGGCACATTTAGGATGATTATCCTAATTGAAACGAAGTTGAAATGCAGTATATGTGTGAACGTGTGATGTGTGTTGTGCCTAATAAAACTTGTCTAATAATGAAGATTGTTTTAATTGGACAGATGCTTTTAAATTAAGTGTTATCTTACTTAGCTATTCTTATAGCTAACACTTGTTTCTTAATGTGGTTGTTCCCTCAGGTTTAGCTTGATGGAATCTAGATGCAGGACGTGTGAGCTTGGGTAGATGCAATGCAGGAGCCTTAGCTACCCTTAGACGATGCTTACTTTAGACATTCGTTACATTTCGTATTTAATGTCGAATTTATGTAGTGATGTGTGAACGGTTGTTTTATGTTGGGCAACCGTTGGGTTTTCATTTTGAACTATTGTTTGATATGGCATGTAACACCAAATAAATGCAGAAACCGAAATGTTTTTATCGGTTTGACTTTTACAGTCTTTACTTCCGCAATTTAACACCGTTAGGTGAAAAGTTTTTGAAAACCCATATTTTTAAACGACGGGTGTTACATTACATTATTCCCCCGTCAAAAGAATTTCGTCCCGAAATTCAACAAATCACTAATCGTTAGACAAATGTGGGTACTTAGGCCTCAACTCTAGCGATCTCCGCCACACATCAACCCATTTCTTGTCTTCGGTGACTTCATAGTGAAGTCCATCATAATTTGTTTTCCTTCAAATTTATCTCCCGGTCTTTCACCACGAGCTTATTCACATCCCTCAAGTTATCATACATTTCGAAACGACACGCGCTACCTTACAATATGAGCTACAGGCTTTTACAGTGATTAGCTAGGACGAACGAGTTGCCTCCTTGGGGTTCTTCAAGTCGTGTGTCTAAATTTGTAATCCGATCGTGGCAAGCCTATAAGGGCTTTGGCTACGTGTGCGACGTTAGAAAGGTTAAGCATATACGAAATTTAAGTTATCGAAATGGGACAAGTCCGGTAAGTCACCCGGAAAAGCTTCGGGAGACTCAAGATTAACAAAGACGACGTTAGTTTTCAGATTCTTGAGACGGTAGTTCTAAGGACGCTTGAGTTTGACAATTTGCATGAAACCCTAAAAACCCTACCGTTAAATTTTTCTACATTGGTAACCCTACTACACAACTAAGAACCGTATTAACCGTTGGTATTCAAATTGTACTCACTTAATCGTCAAGGACCTTAATATCTTAGAGCACAACGTACATGAAGAGTTTGTCGTCTTCTAGAGTCAAGGTGTACACACGGGGTATTTGACCAAATTTGGTTAATGAGTCGTTAAACACCCGAAATCTTAGACATAAAATTCCAAAACACACGAACGAGCGTAATTCGAAGGAGTAACGTTAGGATAAACGAGGTCATAGTCTGTTTCAATATCGAATAGTGTCATAACATAACGATTGTTAAGAAGAATGTACCTTAACCAACGTTTGGATCATTTTGGCCTCCATTGCCAATTCCCGCAAAAGCTCGACCACGAGGATGAACTTGATGGCCTTGCTGGCCACGGTTTTGGTTCGGTCCGGTAATTTGGAGTTGATTCGGATGGACCGCCACTTCAACTTGTTGTCCAATCCATTGCGAACAATTATTTCGGTAGTGATCAGGGCTTCCACATTTAAAGCACGTACCCCATGGAAAGTTGCCTTGAGGATGAATGGTTTGAAGAGGTACTATATTCAAAGGGTGCCGTTTTCGGTGCTCTACAATCTCTTGCCAAATGTCCAAGTTGATTACAATTGAGGCAAGCTCCACATTGGGTGTTAATGGGATGATGCTTATTACACTTGTTACAAAAAGGATGAGGTCCCACATAAGGCCTCCTTGCCGGCTTAACTGCCGCCATCCCCCTTCCCATTTTCTTCATCCCATTTGATTCTCCCATTTCCTTTCTCTTGTTTGTTGAGGAGTTACTCAGAACACCGCTCCTCAACAAGTCTTCAGTCACACTACCGGCTCGGTTGACAGCATCGGCTAAAGAAGTAGGCATGTTAGAATTCACATAGGATCGGACTTGAGGATTCAAGCCCAATACAAATTTCTCGATGGCTCGAGCCTCAGAATCCACCAAGTGAGGAATGAGGGTAGACAACTCTTGAAATCGTCTAACATAACTCTTGAAATCGGCTCCTTCCATATTGAGATTAGCAAACTCAATGGTCAAGTTTTGTAGTTCATAGGGAGGACAAAACTTTGCCTTCACTTTGTTCTTGAAATCGATCCATTCCAAGTTATAAGTCCGCCCCAAAGTTATCTCTTGGTTCCACCAACTCAAGGCGTCATTTTTAAACATGCCTGATGCATAAGAAATCCGGTCGTCATATGTGCAATGACTTCTTTCAATCACTGCCTCGATCTCCTCAAACCACCTTATACACTCTGTGGGACCGCCTCTTCCATTAAACTCTGGCGCCCCACAGCTTTTGAAGTCTTTAAATATACACCCCTGTCGGTATCCTCCATGTTGATTATACAGGGGTATACGGTTATCAACTCTCACTGGTTCCTCTTCCTCGTTTTCTGCGTCCTGAGGTTGAGCATTTTCATTATTCACATTTTCTGGGCTTCATTGTTTTGAGCCACATTGTTCTGCCCAAGACTTGCCGTGACTTGAGCAATAATGGTTGGCATGAGATTGGCGATCGTTTGAGCGATCACCTCAGCCATGTTTGGTTCAGGAATTTCACCACGACCCCTTCCTTGGCCTCTACCACGACCTCTACCACTGCCTCTACCACGGCCCCTACCTCTAACTCCTTGTACCTCCGGTTGAGCTTCCAGTTGAGGTTCTTCCGGTTCATCCCTGTAGTTCGTTCCGGTTCTCCTTGGTCTCACCATTTCTATAAAGCAAGTGACACGTTGACCCGAGAGTTAGTCTCAAATGCTCACATGTTAGTCACACAAGTAGTCAATGCTCTCGTACCGATACCACATACTCATTTCATATCATTAAGCTAAGGCAAGAGTGTTAGAATCCTATGAGATTGTTACTTAGCATATCATTATGTCAATTTCATTACAATCGTTCATTATTAATTCAAGTAATCATGCTCAATACGTCATAAGATCAAGTAGTTAACACAATTGGGTTAAGTATAATCTGAATTCGATATGCTCTCTAGTCATTGACCAGGTATGTATACAGGGTGTACCAACGGCTAACCCTCCACCCAATCAACTTCCATTAAGCATATCGGTTCCCTATTATACACTAAGCCAAGCAACTAACACGAATGATTCAAAGTATAATCCGAATTCGATATGCTCTCTAGTTATTGACCAGGTATGTATACAGGGTGTACCAACGGCTAACCCTCCACCCAATCAACTTCCATTAAGCATATCGGTTCCTTATTATACTTTAAGCCACACGTGCGCAATCCATGATGTCATTAACTTGTTATAATGTTGGGCGACCATAAAGAGTTGATCGGGTTCTTTTAGGGTTGCCACAATATTATACTAAGTTAATACCATAACTTCATTTTGCTCTAACGCATCCAACAGACATCAATCAGTAACAACAATCCATATCAATGACAATTAATTTCAATCAATGCACACATTAACCACATTGTACCCATTCCACATTCATCACGTTGAATTCAATCCATCACATAAGTGGTCTTAACTACGAACTCACAATATACACTTTCTAAGGTTCACAGAATTCATGTTGCACACAAATTTCCTAACCATGCATGCTATATGAAGAGTTTTAACTTAAGCCGTAGTCTAGGTCAAACCGCCTAATTCTCTACGACCACGCATGGGCCACCATTCTGTAATACCCCAAGCCAAGGCTCAGAATATCACGGAAATCATATAGCACAAGGTGGAATTAATGTAGAACATGACTAAATGCAAATAAAGGATTCAGTGAATCCTTACAGAACGATAAACAAGTATCAAATACATAAGAGCAAGTCACCATCAAGAAATACAACAGAACATCGAAAGATGGCTAACGGTCCTAAGTGCAATGCAAAAGAAGGCAAATGGATCCTTGATCCATATAAGTCCAAGTCCGGGTTCAACAGCAAGCAAACAATCAAACTCCACGTCCTGGATAACCTGGTTACCTGAAAAGTGTACTAAGCATAGTCAACACAAGGTTGGTGAGTTCGTAGTAATGGTCCGTAAAGAATCATCGCCAATAATCATAATACACGTGTAGAGGCTAGACATGACTTACAGCAAGCCTCTAGGTAACACAATGACGTCCAATAACAAGATCACGCCAAACAAGTAAGCGTGAAATAAGAGTGCACAAATGATGTAAATATCAATACAAACGCCAAAAGCATAAACAATCATAACGCCTATCGTAATACATATCGAATTCGTATCAACCATGCCACAAAATACACCAAACAGAGTATACTTGCGTGTGAACCGCGTATATAAACAGGTCATACTTGCGTGTGAACCGCGTGCGTGTGAACCGCGTATGAATATATATATATATTATGCTTGCGTGTGAACCGCGTATAAATATATATTATGCTTGCGTGTGAACCGCGAATAAACACCAACCACAAATCAACAATCGTCAACCATCGATAATTAACTCAAAATAAACTACACGCTCATACACTTAGGAGGATTCTACTTTCATCAAGTTCTAGATGCTTATATATAGGGTCACCCGCAGCCTTCCCACCACATCTAGAACTCTTTGAAGGCATAACCGACTTCCATGTATGCACGTCCATCCTGAATAGTAATAATAATAATAATAATAATATATATATCGCAATCCTATACTAGAATCAAATAAACGTAACCAACAACCCATTATTCCATCGCTCAATCGATCATTCAATCGTCAAACATTAATTCATAAGTTCGTCAATACAACGATAAAGGTATGCTCGAGTGCGTATCACACAAATCAAACATATCAAGGTATTCATGTCTATCTCAAATGTGATCCCAAAGTCCATCATTTACTCTAAACAACGCGTACATACACTTCGGAGGATTTTACTTTCATCGAGTTCTAGATGCTTATGTATAGGGTCATCCGCAGCCTTCCCACCACATCTAAAACCTTTTGAAAGTAAAACCGACCTCTATGTATACACTACTATCCTAATTTATTTAACAATATCACAATCTCATACAAACCCATCAAACACTAAAGCAAAACTATCCATCATTCATCCAATGTCACCAACTAGACATTTTGTACGCAAGTAAAATCAAACAACACCAACAATCATTTACAAACACAATTAAACAAGTAATCACATAAGTTTACACTTTTCAGCCCGAATCTCAAGCGAGTAGGGAACTACGGAACTCACCTTGATTTCCAAGCAAAACGACAAGTTAATATCGAGCTATAAATGTCCAACGACCGCCACGAGCCCACAACCTATCAATATATATCATGGTGTCATCAAAAATCAACTCTATAACCCTATACAAGTTGGTTAATTAAGTTTGAGTCGCGCCAAAGTCCCACAACGCCTTAATGACTCTCCCGAGCATGAACTATAACACTTTGACCCGACATTTTTAGAAATGGAAAAGGATTCAGATCAAAATAACTTTACCATGAGAAAGTAGACTCTCTCACGATTCCAACGATAGGTCATATGACTTATTTGGACTTACGGATCAAAAGTTATTAACATTTGAAAAACGACGCGCAAACTTTCCAGCATCTAACCACTGCGCCGCAGTGAGCCTTTGCCAAGCTCACTGCGCCGCAGTGGGCTAGCCAAGAACTGACCAGACCCTAGCCACTGCGCCGCAGTGGGCTAGGCCTAAGCCACTGCGCCGCAGTGGCCCTTTTCTGGCCAGAACCACAAGCAGCAGCAGCATACGCAGGAACAACAACCCAAAACCCTTAAACTCGACCCAAACCAACTCAAATCGATTTGTAGGAACTTGTAACTTAGTTTGAAGCATAAATAAACATCATTAATCATAAATAAACATAACCCAATCCACAAATCGACCAAAACATCAAAATCACACCAAAACCTTCAAACCCTAATCGAAACCCTAATTTGACCCAAAACAAGATTTAAGCCGATTTAGGACTTGTAAATGTTCAAGATGACTAGAAATGCATAAACAAACATAAATAGAAGTAATTGGGATGAATTAGACTTACCAAAACTCCTTCTTGAGCTCAAACCCGAAATTAGGTCAAAATGGGTAAAAATCTTGCACTATGAGATTCAAGCTTTTAATACTAAGAAGATGATGACGATCTTGTATAGATTTTGATTCAACACACTCAATGATGCAAGAATTAATAAGAGAAGAGAGATATGTGAAGTTCTTGCTTTTGCTAGAGAGAAAAGAGAAGAGAAAGAAATGAGAGGTGAAGGAAGAGATAAGGGGAGGAAGATGGGTCAAGGGGGGCTGGTGGGTCGTGGATCACCCACGGGTCGACCCGCTTCTCTTCCTAAGCCAAAACACACATCGTTCTACATTTAAAACCCGATTAAAACGTATTATCGACCCGACTAACATACCACATTGCCATTTAATCACAAAACGACCCAAATGTTTCACTAACTTAAATTGTTAAATCAAATTACACGTAAAGTCAAACGGTCAAAACTCACGGATGTTACAGTTGGGGAGCTATTCAGCAAGGAATTTTCTAGTGTGGGTTTGGTTAAAACAACAAATACTCCGTATTAAACTTGCCGATAAGTAATTACCATCTTTCAAAAAAAAGTATAATTAAATAAGTAGATATGATAATAAAGAATATAAATTCATTTATAAGCAAACCGGGTCAACCGTGGACGTCTCCTAGCTTCCAGTGGCCAACAAATACATATATTTGTGGATTGCATGTCCTACAAATATACATCCTTTTATCTTTCTTTTGCAACAATGCTGCATATTAAAAACAAAAAGAATTAAATGTTATATAATCATAAAAATACGAAGACTTTGATAACCACAAAAATTATGTGTTTTATTAATTTTATTAATGTAAACATATCTAATTCATGACTATGAATAAATAGACATGTTCACATGTAAATTAACACGTAATTTAATAGTATTTCTTATGGTTAATACATATCGAATGTTGTTATCTTGGCTAACGTTAGCTCGATCATTTTTTGTGAAAGAGTCCTTGAAAAATTTTTCTTGGTCTATCTATATTATATTATGTTGAGTCATGGATTCGCTGAAGATTACTTGCTGAGTCAAGTAGTCGCTGACAGCCTCAGCGAGAGGATTCATCAGCGAGTCTTCAGCGATCACTATTATCTTCAAGTTAAAGGATAAGTTCAATGACTCACCGCCATGTATTGTAAGTCAAATATGGGCGGGAAAATGAAGATAAGAAGACTGGTCCCCAAGGACACGTGTTGGAAGATCAGATTGAAGACAAGTGACCTTGTACCGTTTTGGTACTAAGTAGTTTCTCTTTCATGCCGTTTTGGGAAACAAACAAGATGAAGAAAAGAGATCTCTGCCGACCAGTCTTACACACCAATAGAAAGTTGACAACCTTCATGTGTCAACATCTATTGGGTTGTCATGTGATGTCTCTTCTCTCCTATATAAGACATCACTTGACCTAGCCGCAATTCTGTTGGTTCATTCTACAATAGTCACTTAGTGTGTTTTTCTCTCATTGTAGAATTATATCATTGTTAAGTTTTTAGTGTGTGCAAAAACTTAACAATATTTTCTTTCTTCTTATATTGTAAACCAACCATGTATTCACCGTTTAATTAATACTACTTATGATTAAACGTGCTTACTTTATTATCTTACATTCTTAGTGTAATTTACATTAGTTGTTTAATTACATAATCGTTGCAAACTTGGGACTTTCAGTTGGTATCAGAGAGGTGGTTCGACACACCGAATCTGATCTGAGTAAAAGTTTGCAAGATTATCTTTCTTTCTTTCTTTCTGTACTTTTATTTTTCTGCATCTAAAAATCTTTTCTTAAACTTCTGTTTATCTTTCTTTTCTTGATTATTATGTCTTCTGTTCCATCTCTGGTTAATACCAGAGATTTTGGGTATGTCTCCATCCCACCAAGATTCGATTCACATGATTTCGGATCTTGGAAGGAGAGAATGCTCCTACACATCGTAGGAGTTGAGCCCTACCTTATGACCATCTTGACCAGAGGGCCATATGTACCAGTTCTGGTTACCAGGACACCAGGAGCCACTGCTGATGCTCCTGAAGTTGTCACTGAGTTAATAAAACCTGAAGTACAATGGACAGATGACGAGCGTAGGCTTGTCAATCTGGATGCTCGGTTGAGAAATCTTCTCATTACTACCCTTCCTGATGACATAATGAAGTCTGTCATCAAACTTTCTTCCTCCAAATTGGTGTGGGACAATCTGTGTATCAGATTCGATGGTACAGCAGATGTTCTTGCCACCAAGAAAATAGATCTGAAACGTGCCTATGAAGGATTCTTCTCTCTTCCTAATGAGAGTCTGGATGGCACGTATAATCGGTTCAAGTGCCTCTTGAATGATATGACTAATGTGGGCATAGAGCATAACACTCTTGAATATGCTACAAGTTCATTGACATCTTGCCTATCAAATGGCAAGGTTTAAGGCAAATTCTTCGAACCACTAAGGAATTGAAAGAGCATGACTTAGAGTCACTCTATGGCACTCTTCAATTTGAAGAGAGAGCCCTCGCTCAAACTCTGAGAGCTGAGGCGGAGTCTAGGAGAAATGCTGGCTCATATGCTTCATCTTCTTCTTCTTCTGTATCTAATGTCTCAAATGTTCATGACCCTCTTGCCCTGGTCTCTGCTGAAGTCAGTCCTGTCCATCTTGACATGGACATCAGCAATTCTACTCCCTCCAACGTCCAAGATCTTGTCAATGACCTCGATTTCGAGGAGAGACAAGAGATGTTCTCGGACTTCATGAACTTTGCTCTCATCGCTGGTAAACGTTACTCTAGAAAATGGAATGGTCGTAGGTCGACTAATTTCCAAAAACCAGTGGTGGACAAGTCTCAGGAAGAATGTTGGAGGTGTGGTCGAAAAGGCCACTACCAAAAAGATTGCAAAGTTTCTATTCCTTCTTTGCAGGCAGCGAAGCCTTCTTCATCATCAGCGAGGCCCTCTTCAGTTAAGCCTGCTGATGAATACAAAAAGAAGTACTATGAGCTTCGTGCCAAGATGGCCGATGTTGAAGAAGCCAAAACCCCTGCCAAAGGTCTTGTTGTTGAAGAACATGACTGGGCTGACTCGGATGTCTCTGACAGCGAGGACTTTGTTGATGCCATCTGCTTTATGGCACTCGCTGATGACCAGGCACTGACAAAGGACCAAGTGTGCTCCAGTCAGTGGGTCAATTCCACAATCAAGAAGGTATGCACTTTTTCCTCTGCCTCTGAAGAGGACAAATCCACTATTCTTGAATCTCTTACTTGTGACACACAGTATGTCGAGTCAATTCGTGCCGACCTTCAGTCCAAACTTAACTCAGTAAGTGCTGAGTTAAGTGATAAAGCTGACAAGCTCAAGGACCTTAGAAATGTCCATATTGAGCTTGAATCTCAAAAGCTCCTCAACCAAAATCTTCTAATCTCTAACGAGGAGCTGAAGAACAGGGTCGCTGACCTTGAAAGAATCGTTACCTCTTGGTCTAAAGCCTCCAAGCTTCATGACCAAATCTTCAGCTTACAAGTCCCAGCTCAAATGAAAGCCATAATTGGTGGTGACTATGAGACGGCCGCTGTCATTGCAAATATGTTCAGTGACTGTCCCACAGCTGAAGAGAGGATTCCTCCAAAATCTCTTGAATCTCGTGAAGAGTTGCTAAAACATTATTTTGTTAAAGGCATGAATGACTATCATTCTGAACTAAATAATGAAGCACCCCCAACCAGCACTTCTACTTCGTCTTCACAAACTGAAACTAGCTCAACTCCTAGTTTTGCTAAAACTATTTTTCCAAACCATCCAATTATTGATATGATGCCCCATGAAGGCAGAATTCAATATTCTTCTCCTGAAACATTTGAAGGAAATCCTTCAAGTGATGGTTATAAACCTATTGCTCCTCAGCTCTTGACTGTTCAGTCCACAGATCTTGAACCTTTCAAAAGGAGTAAGGTCGCTGTTCCATATGACTACAGCACTCCTCAGCGAGTGTGCCTATTAGTCATCCTGCTGAGAACTCTGTTCCCTCAGTAGTCGCTGAACGCCCCGCGTCTCAGCCCTCGTCTTCCTCTAACAATTCTCATGCTGGCAGAAAGGCTGTTATGCATGAAAATTTAATGAATAGACGAGCTAGGTTTGCTGATGCTCGTTATCAGCAACCTAACTCTATCTATGTCCCAAAGGGAACTTTTGTCCCTCGTCATCCAAAACCTGTTCAGCAGGTCATACCTCCTCAGCAAGGAGGACAGCGAGTTGCTCAGATCCTTCATGGTTCTCAGCAACCCAGACCTGTTCAGCAAGTCAGACCTCCTAGGCAAGGAGGTCAGCGAGTTGTTATGAACGATCATGGCCCTTCCTCCTCAAATACTCGATCTAAGGGCAAATCTGTTCTTGGCCCTGTTCCCAAGACTCTTCCTGTTCAGTTCAGGAAGAAAAAGGCCTCTTCAGTAGCATCATCTTCTTCCTCAAATCATGAGATTTGTGAGCTGAGCAAGCGTGTCAACGACTTGACCTCTCAACTCAAGGAACTTCTGACCCAAAATCAGAAGGCTGGAAGAAAATGCTACCTATGTGGCGAAAGAGGACACATAGCTGCTGACTGCAATGACAAAAACTCCAAGAGTCCTCCTGAAGTAGTCATTCAGCCAAATCCAGCCTCAGCTTCCGCTGATCATACCTCCTCTGAAATCTCTGAGCGAGCTCCCTCAGCTGAATCCAATATCAGCTTGGGTGATGATGTTGTTCTTTCTAACGATAACATCGCTGAGTACATTGCCGCTCAGCGAATCTTTCTTCCCCAGGCTCATGAATCATTACCAATGGTAATGATAGTGTGCTAGCTGAATATGGGGAAAATAATCAAATCAGCAACATGGTTGTCCTCAACACTGGAAGTTCTATCACTTTCACCTCTGAAGATCAGTTCTTCACTGGTGAGGTGGCTCGTGATATGCTTCCTGCTCATCAGCTGGTTGATCCAAATGTTGATCCAAGAGCTCCTCTTCCCCCAGTTTCAAATGATGATGACGTTGCTCATCTTCTTCTCACCTCCTCTACTGATGATACTATCAGCGAGGATGCTCATAACTCTTCCTAAATTCTTCTTATGTTATCCTGCAGGCCTCGCTAGGAAAAGAAGTGTGGTATTTGGACAGCGGCTGTTCAAAACACATGACTGGATCTAAGGACCTGCTGGATAACTTCGTGGAGACTGACGGTCCCACGGTTGTGTTTGGTGACAACTCTACTGGCCAAACTGAAGGATACGGGTCTCTCTCAAATGGGCTGATCAAGTTTACAAAGGTTGCCTATGTGAATGGATTGAAACACAATCTTATCAGCATAAGTCAACTGTGCGATGCTGACTACAAGGTTATCCTTGATAAGCATCAAGGCACAGTGATTAATGTCAATAAAGAAGTGGTCTTGGTCACTCCAAGAAAAAGAGATATCTACTTGGTAGATTTCACTCCTGTCAAAACTGACAGCGAGACCTGCTTCTTCTCAAAATCTGCTTCTCAAATCAACTGGTTATGGCACAAGCGTATGTCGCATGTGAATTTCAAAACCATCAACTCTTTGGCCAAGAAAAATCTAGTTCGAGGCCTTCCTCCTCTCACTTATGAGAAGGATCGGCTTTGTGGTGCTTGTGAAAAAGGTAAAAGCCACCGAGCCACCTTCAAGACCAAACAGGCCAACTCTATCAGTGGCTGTTTCCATCTCCTTCACATGGACCTTTTTGGACCAGTGAATGTCCAAAGTCTAAGGGGTAGCAGATACACCTTAGTTATTGTGGATGAATATTCACGATATACTTGGACAATCTTTCTTCACTCCAAGAGTGATGCTGCTGAGGAAATAATCAATTTCATTAAAAAGATGGAAAACCTCAACAGCATACGTGTTAAAGAACTCAGAAGCGATCATGGCACTGAGTTCAGAAACCACACTCTTGAGACTTTTTGTGCTGATCAAGGGATTAGACAAAATTTCTCTTCTGTTCGTACTCCTGAGCAAAATGGGGTAGCTGAAAGGAGAAATAGAACTCTCATTGAAGCTGCTAGAACCATGCTCAGTGAGTCCTCCCTTCCTAGTAAATTCTGGGCTGAAGCAGTTAGCACTGCGTGCCATACTCAAAATAGGTGTCTTATTGTCAAACGACATGACAAGACTGCCTATGAAATTCTCAAGGGCAAGAAACCTCAAATTGGATATTTCCATGTTTTTGGGTGCCCAGTTTTCATCCTAAATGACAAGGATCATTTAGGTAAGTTTGATCCCAAAGCTGACGATGGCTACTTTCTGGGATATTCTTCTATAAGCAAAGCTTTCAGAGTTTACAATACTCGCACTCAAAAGGTAGATGAATCAATTCATATTACTTTTGATGAAAGCTGTTCTGCTTTAGGTGATCTTTCAAATGAGTCATCCGCTGAAGTAATCCTCAGCGATCTATCTGACTTGTCTGAAGTTTCAGCGACACATCATGATGTTGCTGAACAACCTATCGCTGAGTCTTCAAAATCTTCACCAAATGATGAGTACATCGCTGCTCACATTTATTCTATAGATCCAGTTGAGCCTCTTCTTCGAACAATTAATGCCACTTCCATTAATGTTCCTCTCTCAACTGAAACTCAAAGTGTTGAATGTGTCGCTGAGGAAACATTTCATGATGCCTCAGCGAATCCTCTTTTAGGAGACACTGAGGATGACACTCCTCAGCAAGAGGTACCCACTGTTCTCAGTGACCCTCCTGTCAGCAACTCTGAGCCCTTGCTAACTATCGATCTCTCGTCTTATCTTCCCACTCCTAGTGGTACTACCACCACTGTATCCGCTGTGAATCATTCTTCTATTCACACACCAGCACTCAAATGGACTGCTGATCACCCTCTTGACCATGTGATTGGTAATCCACACAATGGTGTCCAAACTCGTTCAGCGACAAGTAACACTTGTCTCTATGTTAACTTTCTTTCTCAAATTGTGCCTGCCAATATTGGTGAAGCCATGGCTGATCCCTCATGGGTTGAAGCAATGCAAGAAGAACTGACACAATTTAAAAGACAACACGTTTGGTTCCTTGTTCCTCCTCCCTATAAAGAACCCATTGGCACTCGATGGGTTTATAGGAATAAGATGGATGAAGCTGGTGTGGTCATCAGAAACAAGGCAAGACTGGTTGCTCAAGGTTACACTCAAGCTGAAGGCATTGATTATGATGAGACCTTTGCTCCAGTCGCTCGCCTTGAAGCTATTCGTCTCTTCCTCGCTCATGCTGCTTACAAAGGCTTTATTGTCTATCAAATGGACGTCAAGAGTGCCTTCTTAAATGGTGCCCTTGATGAAGAAGTCTATGTTAAGCAGCCTCCTGGCTTTGAGGATCCAAAGCATCCTCACTATGTCTACAAGCTTAATAAAGCTCTATATGGCCTTAAACAAGCTCCTAGAGCTTGGTATGACACTTTGTCTACCTTCCTTCTTGACCATGGTTTTCGTAGGGGAACCATTGACAGCACCCTATTTATCTACAAGCATAAGGGTGACGTTCTGTATGTGCAGATTTATGTCGATGACATCATCTTTGGTTCCTTATCCACAAAACTTTGTCGAAAGTTCAGTTCTCTTATGTCTAGCACTTTCGAAATGAGTATGATGGGTGAACTCACCTTCTTTTTGGGGTTACAAATCAAGCAGCTTCCCTCTGTAATATTTATCAATCAGGAAAAATATATTCGAGATATGTTGCATAAGTTTGACTTCACCCATGTCACTCCCAAACGAACTCCAATGTCCCCTCCTAATAATCTTCACGCTGACCCTGATGGTAAGTATGTGAATCCTACTTACTATCGTGGCATGATTGGGTCACTCATGTATCTCACAGCGAGTCGCCCAGACATCATGTTTGCAACATGTCTCTGTGCTCGCTATCAATCCTAGAGAAACGATGGGTCAGCTTGAGGACGGATGAGTAGCCTCGCTATCACGCTTCTGTGTAAGGAGGATACAGGCAGCCAGCGTGGGGGGAAGAGAAGGAGGGGGAGGAGACGCAGGAATGGAATCTCATCTCCTCGCTGTGAAGCGTATCTTCAAATACCTCAAGGGTACACCCACACTGGGTCTTTGGTACCCTAAGGACTCTAACTTTGAGTTAGTTGGCTATTCTGACTCCGACTATGCTGGTTGCATGCTCGATCGGAAAAGCACCAGTGGAGGATGTCAACTGTTGGGGGGGGAAGCTGACTAGTTGGACTAGTAAAAAGCAACATACAGTTTCCATCTCCACAGCTGAGGCCGAATATGTCTCTGCAGCGAGCTGTTGTGCCCAAATGCTATGGATGAAACATCAGCTTGCTGACTATGATTTGGAATATTCTAAAATTCCAATCATGTGTGATAATACAAGTGCCATTGCTATTACACACAACCCAGTTCAACATTCCAAAACTAAGCATATTGATATTCGATATCACTTTATCAGGGATCATGTCATGAAAGGTGATATTGAGATCTACTTCATTCCAACTGATGATCAACTCGCTGACATCTTTACTAAACCGTTGGATGAAACTAGATTCAAACTGCTTGTTAGCAAGTTAGGAATGTTAAATGGGGAATCAGCGACATGACTTGTCATGTATGCTAATTCAGCGAGCTTAAGTCGGTCTTACTCGCTGATCTCAAAGCAATGAAGAGCTTAAAGTCTTCATCTAGTCCAATAGCAAACGGTTATTGGTAAAGACTCATAAAATCCGTTGATCCCTGTTGCTTTGGGAAAAAGCAAACAATAGCAATGAAGAGCTAAAAGTCTTCATCTAGTCCAATAGCAAACGGTTATTGGTAAAGACTCATAAAATCCGTTGATCCCTGTTGCTTTGGGAAAAAGCAAACAATAGCAATGAAGAGCTAAAAGTCTTCATCTAGTCCAATAGCAAACGGTTATTGGTAAAGACTCATAAAATCCGTTGATCCCTGTTGCTTTGGGAAAAAGCAAAATAAAAGCAATGAAGAGCTAAAAGTCTTCATCTAGTCCAATAGCAAACGGTTATTGGTAAAGACTCATAAAATCCGTTGATCCCTGTTGCTTTGGGAAAAAGCAAACAATAGCAATGAAGAGCTAAAAGTCTTCATCTAGTCCAATAGCAAACGGTTATTGGTAAAGACTCATAAAATCCGTTGATCCCTGTTGCTTTGGGAAAAAGCAAACAATAGCAATGAAGAGCTAAAAGTCTTCATCTAGTCCAATAGCAAACGGTTATTGGTAAAGACTCATAAAATCCGTTGATCCCTGTTGCTTTGGGAAAAAGCAAACAATAGCAATGAAGAGCTAAAAGTCTTCATCTAGTCCAATAGCAAACGGTTATTGGTAAAGACTCATAAAATCCGTTGATCCCTGTTGCTTTGGGAAAAAGCAAACAATAGCAATGAAGAGCTAAAAGTCTTCATCTAGTCCAATAGCAAACGGTTATTGGTAAAGACTCATAAAATCCGTTGATCCCTGTTGCTTTGGGAAAAAGCAAACAATAGCAATGAAGAGCTAAAAGTCTTCATCTAGTCCAATAGCAAACGGTTATTGGTAAAGACTCATAAAATCCGTTGATCCCTGTTGCTTTGGGAAAAAGCAAACAATAGCAATGAAGAGCTAAAAGTCTTCATCTAGTCCAATAGCAAACGGTTATTGGTAAAGACTCATAAAATCCGTTGATCCCTGTTGCTTTGGGAAAAAGCAAACAATAGCAATGAAGAGCTAAAAGTCTTCATCTAGTCCAATAGCAAACGGTTATTGGTAAAGACTCATAAAATCCGTTGATCCCTGTTGCTTTGGGAAAAAGCAAACAATAGCAATGAAGAGCTAAAAGTCTTCATCTAGTCCAATAGCAAACGGTTATTGGTAAAGACTCATAAAATCCGTTGATCCCTGTTGCTTTGGGAAAAAGCAAACAATAGCAATGAAGAGCTAAAAGTCTTCATCTAGTCCAATAGCAAACGGTTATTGGTAAAGACTCATAAAATCCGTTGATCCCTGTTGCTTTGGGAAAAAGCAAACAATAGCAATGAAGAGCTAAAAGTCTTCATCTAGTCCAATAGCAAACGGTTATTGGTAAAGACTCATAAAATCCGTTGATCCCTGTTGCTTTGGGAAAAAGCAAACAATAGCAATGAAGAGCTAAAAGTCTTCATCTAGTCCAATAGCAAACGGTTATTGGTAAAGACTCATAAAATCCGTTGATCCCTGTTGCTTTGGGAAAAAGCAAACAATAGCAATGAAGAGCTAAAAGTCTTCATCTAGTCCAATAGCAAACGGTTATTGGTAAAGACTCATAAAATCCGTTGATCCCTGTTGCTTTGGGAAAAAGCAAACAATAGCAATGAAGAGCTAAAAGTCTTCATCTAGTCCAATAGCAAACGGTTATTGGTAAAGACTCATAAAATCCGTTGATCCCTGTTGCTTTGGGAAAAAGCAAACAATAGCAATGAAGAGCTAAAAGTCTTCATCTAGTCCAATAGCAAACGGTTATTGGTAAAGACTCATAAAATCCGTTGATCCCTGTTGCTTTGGGAAAAAGCAAACAATAGCAATGAAGAGCTAAAAGTCTTCATCTAGTCCAATAGCAAATGATATTTTCAAAACTAAGTGTTTTCAAAGTAACTATGAGGGTGACGTGGCAAATTTCTGAACCACATGTTTTATACATTCAAATTAAAAGGTCACCTCGATTTTTGCTCTTGATCACGTCATTTGTCTGTTGTGACAGTCTGACAGACAGGTTATGACTGCACAATACGGCGCGCACTCAAGAACTTTTTGGATAAAATTTCTTTTTATTTTCAAAACGTTACTCTCAAAATCTTTTTATATTATTTAAAAGTACAAAAACAGTTGTTGTTCACAACTGTTCCTCAATACAAAAGAAGGAGAGAGAAATTGTGGCCCACAACCATACCATATATATATAACCTCACCTCATAACCTTACCTTCACGCTTCCTATTTCACTCTCTCTCTAAGTCAAAAAATCTCTCTCTCCATCTGCTCATCTTCTCTCTCAAGCATTTTGTTAAACACCTTATACTCATTTCATCTTCATTCTTACAAAAAATCTATGGCTTCTTCCTCAGATATTCAGGAACAAGTTTCTACCACATATCTTAATTCATCTGTTTTCACTCCTTCAAACATCACAAAAGCTTCCAAGGTGAATTTCTCTGCTTCTCAGATTGTTGTGAAACCCAACAATCATATTGGCACCTCTGTGTTGCCAAAAGACTCTGAAGGATACAAGCCCATGTTGGACTTTATCCATGCTTCTCCTGCCAAATATTGCATCATGGCAGATCCAGGTAAGATATTTGTTCATCTTCTCCGAGAGTTTTGGTGGACTTGTGAGTATAATGATGAATCCAAGTCCATCACTGGTACTGTTCGTCAGGGGGAAAAGACGATTACCATTACACCGGCGTCTCTTCGCCAAACTCTTCGATTTCCACAAGCCACTGAGGAAAATAGGTTTGTGGAAGCAGCAAGTGATGTTGAATGGAAGGATTGGTTGCCTTCCATTGGGTACAATTATAATTTGAAGAACCCCCCAGCAATCCCAAGCAATCCTCTAAAACAAAATCTCCCTGGGATCTGGAGAGTTCTTTTCACCCATGTGATACAGTGTATGGGTGGAAATTCAGGATCATACAATCAAGCATCAACAACATCGATGCCAATGATTCATGCACTTGCTGAGGGGCGGTTTGTTGATTACGCCCAGCTGATCTTCAACGACATGAAGAATAAGGTCAGCATTAACAATAGGTCACACACTGTGCCTTTTGTTAGAATCTTTTCTCTCATCTTCAAGGAGGCACTGGGAAATGAATATGAACTGCCCAAGGCCTCAACAATTCCAATAGCGAGAGTAGGCAACAACATTTACAAGCAACCCGCTGAGCATCTTGTTGCTCGCCTCACTCCACATATAAAAGAGGTACTCTTCTCTCTAAACTCTTCTTTATACCCCAAAGACAGCGACTGGGAGGCAGCACTTCTTTCTGATGAAGTGGCTGATACGGTCGTTGTGGACGCTGAAATGCCTTCTGAGGCTGGTTCGCTGGTAAACCCCCCAGCGACCTCCAAAGCCTCTAAAAAGACCAAAGATAAATCAAAGGCAGCGTCCTCAACTCAAACTTCTCAATCTTCACCCTCCGCTGACGTCCCAAAACGTAAGCGGAGTGTATCAAAGGGCAAACCAAAGGTTAGGAAGTCCTCACTGCCCAAGGACGATAGTACCCAAGCCACCCCATCAGCAGCCTCCCAACAGGCTGTTGACGAGTTAAACGGGAGCAGCAGGCAGCCACCTCAAATTTCTGTAGGAGAGGTTGGTGAAGTTATTGGGTCACCCCAGCCCACTAGAGGTCAAAGTCCAACTCCACCCCAAATAATTCCCCTTCTTCTTTATTACCCTCTGAGTCGTTGACAGCAGCCAGATCACAGGTGATGCTAGAGTCAACCCATTCTTCGGCCGATGAAGTCTTGGTGGAACAACACACTGAGATTGAGGCACCAGGTTCCCTTACCCAAAATATTGCTGTACATGTCTCGGAAACTGTTAGTGCAGGGACCGAGACAAATCTTTTGTTCGCTGAAATGGAGGTTGATGATGAAGATTTGGGCAGCGAGTTTGATCTCCAAGATCATGATGCTGAAATTAGACTCGCTGCTGCAGAAGAAAGCGAAGATGAAGTATTTGTTAGTGGGTTCTTAGATGATGATTTGGGTTTTATGCTGATCGCCTCTCCTCCGACCGAATTTGAGGATATCCCAAAATTGTTGGATGATATGCCTCCTCCACCTTGCTACTCGTATAGACCCACAACTTATCATGAGCAGGATGGCTTTTATGGGGATTATGTGCCTAAGGTGGATGATGGTGAGCTTCAAAGAAGAATAGAATTGTGTCACCTTCAGCGAATAAGGCCTGGTGTATATGTTGAAGTTGAAGAAGTTGATGATGAGATAATCATGGAGGTGCCCCCATTGCACCATCCAGATTTCTTTAGGGTTCCTTGCTCCAAGTACCCTGTTTCTTTAAAAGATCTTAAAGTTCCTTCTGCTGATGAAGAACTTGTCACAGCTTGCACTGCTATAAATGTGCCTGGTCTGGATTATGTGGAGACCCGTCAGCTGCAAGAATTATTAACAAGGGTGCAAATTTGCCAGAGCCAAGGCAATAGACATGGGTATTTGTACGCTTGGCTAGTGGATCAAATGGCTCAAATTCATGTTGAGGCTCATGAAAGCTTTCAAGAGTTGCTAACTGGAAAGGATTTAGTGAATGATGAGCTAGCTGAGCTCAAAGGCATGGTGTTTGGGATCACCAAAAATCAAGTCACCCAAACAAGGTCAAATGAGCACTTGTTCAAAAGAAATCAAGCCCTGTTAAATGCAAGCATGAAAAAGGTCAGCACTTCCAACTCTGCTATCTCTGCCTCGCTGGGCAAATTAAAAGATGAAATCCGTTCAGCGAAGGTCACCGAAGAGCCTGGTCTCTTATCATCTCTTCAGCAACTCTCCCAATCTAATATACTCTTCACTGCTCAACTCAACAAGTTAGATCAAACTATCTCTTCCTTCTCCAAACATCAAGACAATTTTCTCACCACCCTTACAAATGAAATTTCCTCCCTGAAAAATCAAGTCCTCTCTCATACCCCTTCTCAAGTTGCTGCTGACAAGCAGTTGTTGAAAGAATCTGTCAGCAGGACAAAGAAACTTGAACAAGAGGTTGCTGGTCTTAAAGGCATGATGGGTGAAATGCTGGGTCTCTTCAAGAAAAACAATGTGGAAGCAGCAAGTCCCTCCGCTGCTTCCAAGGGGGAGAAAACTGCTGAAGAGGTCCCAGCAAGTCAAACGAATGAAAATGCTCCCCTCGCTGAAAATGAAAACGCTGAGATGGTTGTTGAACCGGCAGCAAGTGTTCAGGGGGAGCAAGCTGATAAGGTTGATGAACCGGCAGCTAATGTTGAGGGGGAGCAAGTCAAAGAAGCTGAGATGGTTGTTGAACCGGCAGCAAGACCCATAAATGTTTCTACTTTCAAACCAACTGCTGAGTTTCATGCTGCCCTGGAAAAGAGATACGCTGATAAGGGTAAAGCAGCATTGGTTACTTCAAGCAAACCACCAAAAGTCCCCACTTCAGCAAGGGAACAAGAAAAACTTATGATTGGAGCCTTTCCAAAATCCACAACTGCTACTGCTGAACAGTCTCCTGAAGAAGTTGTTCGTCAACATGAAATATTAAGCAAAAAGAAAGAAGAGGAGCTGTCTCAGAAATTCATAAATGAGCAGGTTGTTAATGAAGAGTTAAAAGATGCTGATGATGAAACGAAAAGACTGGCTCAGCAATCTGGTGGTTTGGCAGCATTAAGGAAAAATGAAGAACAATTCTTTGCAAAGCGTATTAAAACGTTTGATGAAGGACAAGCTGCCTACCTCAATTCAAGAGAGGTGAGGCAAAGGAAAGAAGAGATCACATCTGTTAGGGTTTCGCTAACCCAACAAGGAATGAATCTTTCTTTGCAAAGAAAAGGTGTGCCCAAGTTGTATACGCTGAAAAATGTTACCAAAAATACACTTGGGCCAACGGAATGGATTGAGATTTACAAGCTGGTCAAGGATAAGACAGCAGTAAGCTATGAGCCACTGATCAAAATGGCAGGTGAGCAAATAAAGCATATACATCAAATGGAAAAGAAGTACAAAATCAAAGATTCCTTGCTCAGCGCTGCCAGACATCCATATCCCTCTCCTCCTCAGCAGCCAAGAAGTGGTGTAAAAAGAACAGCCTCTGGTCAAGTGGCTTCTCAGCGCCCATTTGTTCTCAGAGCTGTTCCACAGACTGACATAGATACTGAGCCACTGCTAAATCTAAGAATGCCTCCTAGGACCCTCTTTGTGGATGGTGTCTATGATGACAAACTAGGAGGGTTCTGTTTTTGCAATATCCATGGTCATGAACTCTTCTTCAGGACCAATGAGATTGGAATTGCTTCTTCTGCCTTTTTGATGAAGATAAGGAAGTATTGTGTGCAGTCTTCCAATGATCCCAAGTTCTTAACGCTGATTGATCAAGAGCTGTTGAAGCCTGAAAGACAACAAGACAAAACTTTCATAGAGGCCAAGCAAGAGTCGCAATGGGATTAAGAAAACTTGTAATCTTTGTAATGCTATCTGTATTGAAAAGTTGTTTGTCAAATAAATAAGATCAGCATTCCCTCATATCTAAATATTGTACTTCTAAAAAGTAACACATGCTCAGCTAAGTCTCCTCAGCGAATAGGGGGAGATTGTTGAGTCATGGATTCGCTGAAGATTACTTGCTGAGTCAAGTAGTCGCTGACAGCCTCAGCGAGAGGATTCATCAGCGAGTCTTCAGCGATCACTATTATCTTCAAGTTAAAGGATAAGTTCAATGACTCACCGCCATGTATTGTAAGTCAAATATGGGCGGAAAAATGAAGATAAGAAGACTGGTCCCCAAGGACACGTGTTGGAAGATCAGATTGAAGACAAGTGACCTTGTACCGTTTTGGTACTAAGTAGTTTCTCTTTCATGCCGTTTTGGGAAACAAACAAGATGAAGAAAAGAGATCTCTGCCGACCAGTCTTACACACCAATAGAAAGTTGACAACCTTCATGTGTCAACATCCATTGGGTTGTCATGTGATGTCTCTTCTCTCCTATATAAGACATCACTTGACCTAGCCGCAATTCTGTTGGTTCATTCTACAATAGTCACTTAGTGTGTTTTTCTCTCATTGTAGAATTATATCATTGTTAAGTTTTTAGTGTGTGCAAAAACTTAACAATATTTTCTTTCTTCTTTTATTGTAAACCAACCATGTATTCACGTTTAATTAATACTACTTATGATTAAACGTGCTTACTTTATTATCTTACATTCTTAGTGTAATTTACATTAGTTGTTTAATTACATAATCGTTGCAAACTTGGGACTTTCATTTATTATGTTCATGTTTAATATATAGTTTTACAACATGTAATTAGCATAGATAAAATCACATGCTTTATGGCAAACGAAAATTTTTTTAAGGTAAATGTTAATTGTTAACCATTAGTTTTTCTCAGATTAGTAATTAAATACAAATGTCTAATTAAAGTAGTGATATTATGTATACATACAAAATATGCCTAATAACATGTCTATTTCATTCATCTTTTGACACATGAATTGTACTTTTTATTTTTTTAATCCTCACCATTTAGTTTGACATGTGTCTACCCCTCCTTATTAGACACACTTTTAGTCATACAATTTAGGCACATTAATCATTTTTCAATGTCTAAACTTTAATCTAGACTTTCAAGAGAAGCAAATTCCTATCTCCTGACAAATGATACCTAAATACTTTTACTAAACTGTACATGTACGGAAAGTTAAAAACATACATCATATATCGATCGATCGTTTGAGAAGTATGTGTTTCAGATCGATCCGTTTACTTTTGCATGAAGAAAGTGACGATGACGGGTATACTCGTCATTACACACCAAGACTTTGGTCAATCGGTATACAACAATTGTAATATAGAAATGTATAAAAAGGGGGCTTGTCTTTTAGGACAAGTACTTAAGAGGAAAGAGCCCCCCTCTTCAAACCTCAAAATCAAAGCAACCTGTCAAAACTTCTCATTGCCCTTCTATTTCTAACAAGCCAAGTAAAGAATTCCCACTGCAAAAACCACATATCATATATACATTCATACAAATATACATATACATATATATACCCTCACAACCCCACCATCATCTTCCTCCTCTCTCCCTTCTATCTCTCTCTATATCTTTCTTTCTCCTTTTAAACTACATATATGGAACTTTCTCTTGGAAGATCTTTCATTGTGCAATGTTTTCTTGGAATCATTCTATTTTTATCAGGTTTACTTCTTTTATTTTCTTAACATTTATTTAACTTTCATTAAACTTATAAGTTTTCGGTTAAATTAATTAAAAACATGAATGTCATATTTGTAACAGCTTAAGCCACCGTATCAGATATTGTACGCTTTGACCTCTTCCTCACGGGTTTTTTGATATTTTGTTACAGGGTTTGGAATTGTTGAATCACTAGGAATAAACTACGGTCAAGTTGGCAACAATTTGCCACCACCAGATAAAGTTCTAGAGCTATTGAAGTCATTAAGAGTCACAAAAACCCGAATCTACGATACAAATCCTGAAATCTTAAACGCATTTTCGGGTTCTGGGGTTGAACTAATCGTGACAGTGGAAAACGAAATGTTAGCCACATTGATGGATCCTCAACAAGCATTACAATGGGTTAATTCACGTATAAAACCTTACGTTCCCGCGACCAGAATAACAGGGATCGCGGTTGGGAACGAGGTTTTTACTGGGGACGATATGTCCCTAGTTGACAACCTCGTTCCAGCTATGATTAGCATCCAAAAAGCCTTGGCTCAATTAGGTTTACAACAATATAATATTCAAGTTTCCACACCTTCTTCCTTAGCAGTTCTTGCTAATTCTTATCCTCCATCAGAAGGGACATTTACGCCGGAACTTACAACAATAATGACACAACTTTTACAGTTTCTTTCGGTTACGAAATCACCATTTTGGATAAATGCATACCCTTATTTTGCTTATAAAGATAGTCCTAGTAAAATATCAATAGATTATGCACTTTTTAACCCAAATTCAGGAATGATAGATCCTCATACTAATATGCATTATGACAACATGTTATATGCTCAAGTTGACGCGGTTATATTCGCGATGGCTCGGTTAGGTTTTGGTGGGATCGAGGTTCGAGTTTCAGAAACGGGTTGGCCATCTAAAGGTGATCCTAATGAAGTTGGTGCAACCTTTCAAAATGCAGCTATTTATAATAGGAATTTGTTGAAAAGGCAATTAAGTGGAGAAGGGACTCCTTTGAGGCCTAAAATGAGGCTAGAGATTTACTTGTTTGCTTTGTTTAATGAGGATATGAAGCCCGGCCCGACTTCAGAGAGGAACTATGGGTTGTATCAACCCGATATGACCATGGCTTACAATGTCGGCTTGTCGACTTTATTGACAAGCACCCCATCGTCGGCATCCACGACGACGTCGACATCTCCTTCTTCCATCTCCCTTACTTCCATGGCTAACAAGGTAATTACTACAGTAATAATTAATTAGATTTCTTGATAATTAGATTTCTTGATTAATGTTAATTATAACATTTTAACTTTCTTAACATATATGTATAGTACTTATAAAGTTCATAATGTATGTATATGAAATATGAACATCTTTATATTAAAGTTACGTACGCTTAGTAAAATTTGTTGATTATGCACATAATATGCAAAGGTGGTGCATCTCTTAATTATTGAATAAGGTTTTTTGACGAGAATATAAGAAAATAAATCTTATTTCGTGACGTCATATTCGGTGCACATATGAAGAATTATGTATATTCCCAACATGATTAGCGGTAATAAAAGGGATAATTACTTTAATTTATCGTATATTCTTTTGTTTCGTAGTATCTATTTCCATCATTATATATCAAATTGTTGAAATCTTTGAAAATTAAAAGTTTTATTTTCTTTTATGGGGTCAAACATGTTAGTATATTCAAGTAGAAAACGTTGTTTAGATAGTTCTATATTGTAAATTTATTTCTAAAGTCGTAAGAAATCATTCCATACTAATTATAAAAACGTATGTAGTAATTAAAAGATAGTGGACACAATTATGAAAAGATGGTGTCATGGTGGACTCATCAACCGTGCAAGTAGTGTACAACTTACGAAACTGAAAAATGTGTGCAAAATATTTCAATTTTACATTTTAAGATAGTTAATTCATTTAAATATTCATAAAGTATAAATTAAGAACATATATAACTTTGCAAATCGACATACTAATCTATACGTCATAAAGTAATAATAATAGACATAACTAATTACTTGATCGATAATTGGTGTTTTTTTTTATAAAATGTAACATATATATAGGTGCAAAAAGAGCAATTGGCCATATGGGAAATGTAGCAAAGTATATCTTTTAGGTTGTCCTTATTGAAAATTATATCCATCTAAATTTTTGAGTGCGTTACCTTCATAATCTTATTTTTTTTTATAAAACACTTTAATATGACATTTTCTATATCTATATCTATATCTATAATTAAGAGAGGATATGAAATAGCCTATGTGGCACTTCTTTTAGATGTCAAGTGAAGATTTTTGCTTATTTGTCAAAATGTTATTATTTTTGTTTATTTTTGGTTATTATTTTAGTTATTTAAATATTTAATTTAATTTAACATTTATATTTAACGTGTAGTTAATATTTAATGTTTAATTTTGATTATATCTATCAAACTTTTTAAATAATCGATTGACCTATCCATTTTTTTAAAGATATACTAGGCAAAATAAAGATATTTTATTTTATCTCAAAGGTTTACAATATATAATGACGGTGTATACTATCAATCAATTTGAGATATACATAAAGATACCCATAAAGATATTTGAGAAATTATCACAAATCAATCAATTGGAAACCTTATAAAATATAATATTAGAATTGTTTCTATATATATATATAATATATAATATATATCTATCTTTATATATAACTAAGAGAGGATATGAAAAATCTTTTGTGTCATATTTATTTAGATTACAAAAAAGATTTTTGCTTAGTTATACATTTTTCAAATATTTGGTATTTTTTTCATGTCAAGTACATTATTAATTATCAAAGTAAAATTTGTATTTATCTCTTTATAATCTTTCAATTTATTTAATGTGAAAAATATATTATTGCTACAATATTGTCTTATACTTATTTATTAAAAATTACATATTTATTTTATAAGTTTTTTAACAAAAATTATTATCATGCAACGCATGGGTTTAATCTAGTTTAAAAATATATCATTCTTAGGAAGTATATTAATCAATTCACAACTTGTACACAATAAACATAAACTAGAATAGTATTTGTATTTTAATAGAGTGATACTTTATACTTTGTGCTTGTGTTGGTGCTTTACAGAATCCGATATGTATGTGAACGCATATATAGTGCACCAACTATATATCTGTATATAAACATTCCAAATTTATAATTTATAATAATATAAATAAAATATATATTAATAGCAATACGTCATTGTTTTCCTTATTACTCGAAATAGTTAATATTATCGACATTTGTCTTCGTTATATGATTAAATAAATATTCTTGATAAAATCTGATACGTCATCGTTTTGATATGTATATTGTCAATTTGTTCATCAGGTAGAAAGAATGGATCATCAACAACACCTAGTGTGTTGGATTTCTGTTTGCTTGGTGGCAATGGCCATTGGGACAATGCCATTTTAAGAAAGTTCAAAAGTCTCTTATTATGTACATACACTAGCTAAACGCTCGCTCGTTGGCCTTTTAAGCTCAAGATATCGATCATCCACATCGTTGATACGTGCCAAAAACGCGCTAGCATCTGTTGATCTACAAGACGGTCTCAATTCAATTGCGTACAAACTAATTATTTTTCACGACAGATTAATGTCGCGGGAAAATTAATTAATTGGTAGTCGAGAAATTGTTACCAAATTCTTTAGTCAAAAAAGGAACATTATATTAGTAAGATATATATGATTAATATTGTATGTATATGTATTGTACGTAGTTTTTCCTATATCCTAATCTATTCAATGAGAAAAGTATTAGAAAGATATTGAGAAGGTTCTTCATTTGTGATTGGATATACAAAGAAAGTCTTTACTTTGGACGTGGAATCCATGACTGTTTGCATATAAAAATTCATATATATATAGCATAATAAAGTTTCCCGGCGATGAAAAGATTTTACACACGTACATTTTGTCTTATCTGGTTTACAGATTAAGTAATTAAGATAAGGTGTTGAGTATATATATGTTCGGTATATATATCTATTATGTACTTATATATCTATCTTTTTTATACTTTAACTTCCGAATTAGAAACTGAATTTGGTACATATAATAGCCATAAAGGCTATGATTAGCACAATTCCTTTGTTAAGGTTAATTAGAGGTTAAATACTTAGATATTGTAACATCCCAAACTTTTATTAACGTTTGACTAAAGTCGTTAAGTCAATATTATGTGTCCGTTAAGTCTATTGCTAGATTTAATGCTTATATGTGGTTTATGTGTTATATATGTGAGACTTGAAAGTCTTAATGCATGATATGAAAATATGTTTATGAAGTACTTATATGCCTATTAGGAGTGATTAATGAAGTATTTAGGTAGTATATGGTCCTTAGAGGAGTTTTTGACTAGTATTGAGCTATATGGAAGCCTAGGGACCAAATTTGACATATGGTGAAACTCAAAAACGGGTTTAGGGTCTTTTGAAGAGTCATTTGAGTGTCATTATCAGATCTATTAGTTTCCTCTCAAGCCCTAACCCACCCCCTTTCATCCCTAATCAATTATTGAGCAAAAAGGCGATCAAAAGTGCGTTTCGAAAGTGTTTAATCTAGCTTTTCTCGTTTCCATTGTGAGTTGCAGGTATAGAAGGTATAATTTTATTGATTTCTGATCCTTTTGATTATAAGAGTCATTAGGAATTATAATTGGACATTAGGGAATCAATTAATGTGTAATTAGTGATGGTTTTGATGAAATAAGGCATGTATGATTTTCCTAAAGGTTGATATGGTTTGTTAAGGCCTTAATATGAAGGATTTTGATGTTTTGAAACTGAGTTTTTGACCTGGAAAGGGTTGGGTTCGATTTGATGGCATAATCGATTTTGGTAGTGCAGAATCGGGGCCAGTTGCGGCGCAACTGGTTTCCAGTGAGATAAGTTGCAGCGCAACTATCTTCGTTGCGGTGCAACGAAGTGCTTGAGCTGCGGCACAACTCTAGGTTGCGGCGCAACTGTAACATCCGTGAGTTTTGACCGTTTGACTTTACGTGTAATTTGACTAACAATTTAAGTTAATGAGGAATTCGGGTCGTTTTGTGATTGAATGACAATGTGGTATGTTAGTCGGGTCGATAGTTTGACTTAAACGTGTTTAAATGTAGAACGAATTGTATTTTTGGCTTGAGAAAGGAAACGGGTCGGCCCGTGGGTCATCCACGACCCACCAGCCCCTTTATGACCCATCTCCTCCTCTAACCTCATTCATTCTTCATTTCCTTATCCCTTTATCTTTTTCTCTCTAAGTGTAAAGACAAGACCAACCCATCTCATTTCTTCTCTTCTCTAGCATTACTTGGTGTTTTAGATTTGGTTTAACTCGAGAATCATCATCGTCTTCATCTCATTATCGTCTAGCAAAGGATTTAGTTGCTAAGTGCAAGCATTTTACCATTTTGACCTAATTTCGGGTTTGAGCTCAAGAAGGAGTTTTGGTAAGTCAAATTCATCCCATCTTCACCTATTTATGCTTATTTATATGTTGTTGGTCGATTTAAAGTATTTACAAGTCTTAAATCGGGTCGAAATGAAATTAGGGTTCAATTAGGGTTTTGGTTTGGGTTGAATGATTTGGAAGTGTTCTTGATGTTTTGGAAAGGAAATTTGTAATGGGTTATGTGTATTTATGTTTAATGGCACTTAGTTAAGCTTCAAATTGAGTTTAAAGCTCTTGTAAATCGTTTTGGGGTGATTTGGGTCGAGTTTGGGGGTTTTTGGCTCGTTTTCTGCACTTATGAACTGCTGGTGCAGGTGCAGGAAGTTGTCCCACTGCGGCGCAGTGGCAGCAACCTTGACTGCGGCGCAGTGGAAAATCACTGACCTTTTTCTTCGATTAGCCTCACTGCGGCGCAGTGGCAAGGCAATGCCTTGACTGCGGCGCAGTGGCAAGGCAATGCCTTGACTGCGGCGCAGTGGCAAGGCAATGCCTTGACTGCGGCGCAGTGGCAAGGCAATGCCTTGACTGCGGCGCAGTGGCAAGGCAATGCCTTGACTGCGGCGCAGTGGCAAGGCAATGCCTTGACTGCGGCGCAGTGGCAAGGCAATGCCTTGACTGCGGCGCAGTGGCAAGGCAATGCCTTGACTGCGGCGCAGTGGCAAGGCAATGCCTTGACTGCGGCGCAGTGGCAAGGCAATGCCTTGACTGCGGCGCAGTGGCAAGGCAATGCCTTGACTGCGGCGCAGTGGCAAGGCAATGCCTTGACTGCGGCGCAGTGGCAAGGCAATGCCTTGACTGCGGCGCAGTGGCAAGGCAATGCCTTGACTGCGGCGCAGTGGCAAGGCAATGCCTTGACTGCGGCGCAGTGGCAAGGCAATGCCTTGACTGCGGCGCAGTGGCAAGGCAATGCCTTGACTGCGGCGCAGTGGCAAGGCAATGCCTTGACTGCGGCGCAGTGGCAAGGCAATGCCTTGACTGCGGCGCAGTGGCAAGGCAATGCCTTGACTGCGGCGCAGTGGCAAGGCAATGCCTTGACTGCGGCGCAGTGGCAAGGCAATGCCTTGACTGCGGCGCAGTGGCAAGGCAATGCCTTGACTGCGGCGCAGTGGCAAGGCAATGCCTTGACTGCGGCGCAGTGGCAAGGCAATGCCTTGACTGCGGCGCAGTGGCAAGGCAATGCCTTGACTGCGGCGCAGTGGCAAGGCAATGCCTTGACTGCGGCGCAGTGGCAAGGCAATGCCTTGACTGCGGCGCAGTGGCAAGGCAATGCCTTGACTGCGGCGCAGTGGCAAGGCAATGCCTTGACTGCGGCGCAGTGGCAAGGCAATGCCTTGACTGCGGCGCAGTGGCAAGGCAATGCCTTGACTGCGGCGCAGTGGCAAGGCAATGCCTTGACTGCGGCGCAGTGGCAAGGCAATGCCTTGACTGCGGCGCAGTGGCAGGGAAGGCTGCGGGTGACCCTATATATAAGCATCTAGGACTCGAAGAAAGTAGAATCCTCTTAAGTGTATGTACGTATAGAATTGGTGTTGATATTGATTGATTGGCTCATGTTTGTCGGATATTGATTGTTGGCTCATGTTTGTCGGATATTGATTGTTGGCTCATGTTTGTCGAATATTGATTGTTGGTTCATGTTCATCGCATTGTGATTGTTGAGTTACGATTGATGCATTTTCGATTAATTGTAAGCATGCATACATTGTTGATAATCCCCCGGTTGAGGATTGCATACATCCAAGTGTATAGATGTATACACTAATCTGATGGATGTTGAGTTCATGATCCCGAGTATATAGACATATATATCTCGATGTTTTTGAGATGCAGCCTGTGTCATTGCTATGACAGGCTGGTATCGTTGCATATGTGACTGAGTTCACACGCACCCCCAAGCTATGGGAAACGTGAGCGGGAACGTACGCACCCCTTTTGTATGGGAAACGTGTGCGAGGTCGTTCGCTCCCCGGGGAATTGGTACACTTTTGATGATTGTTGAGGGACACATGATATACACTCATGCATTGCTTGATCATGCCGCATGCACATATACTTTATGCATCCTTATTGCTTCGTATA
Source organism: Erigeron breviscapus (assembly GCA_034093135.1). NCBI lineage: Eukaryota > Viridiplantae > Streptophyta > Magnoliopsida > Asterales > Asteraceae > Erigeron > Erigeron breviscapus. The sequence goes on along the minus strand of CM067170.1, from coordinate 121,334,491 downwards.
CTCATTGATGTTGGTATTACTTATGCATAATCGTGACACACATCCCTCATTCTCGTTGATACACTATTGGCTTGTTATGTGACGAGGTTTACTATCGGTTTACCTATTTGCTTGACTTTGTGCCTTATAAAGGCTACTTGTAAGACATTACTTACTCTTCCTTATACATATTGTGATTGCTGACGATGGTTCCTTGTGATCCATTACTACGAACTCACCAACCTTGTGTTGACTATGCTTAGTGCACTTTTCAGGTAATCAGGTTATTCCCGGACGTGGAGTTTGATTGTTGCTTGCTGTAAAACCCGGGCTTTGGACTTTATGGATCAAGGATTCATTGGCCTTCCTTTTGCATTATACTTAGGATCGATTTGCCATCTTCTGGATGTTATTTTTGTTAACTTTGATGGTTATTTGCTCCTTATGTATTTTGGTACTTGTTTCGTATTGTAATGGATTCACTGAATTTTTAATTGCATTTAGTTCATGTTCTACAGTAATTACACCTTGTGTTATATGATTTCCGTGATATTTCGAGCCTCGGCTTGGGGTGTTACAGCAACTCCCCAGTTTTCAGAAAACGATATTGTTTTGAACCGTAACCTCATTTTGACACATAGCTTACTCCTGAAACTTAGAGTGTGTCCTTAGTTATGTAATTCCAGATTATGGTCTTAATGACTAGCGTTTTAATGGCCGTTTACTAATCATAGGTAGACGAGAGTTATTGCTTTGTTCGGTAACTTAGCTATCCTTTATCGCGTGCTACTTTGAGGTAAGATACACTACTTTGACACGCTGAGGGATTCAACAAAAGCATGGTTTTCAGAATATAACTTATCTAATCTCATCTTGTTTACTTAAGGGTATTCGGGTTGTATGGGAGGTTATATGGGATATGTATTTGACTTATGAGACCTGAAATGCATTTCCCTTTATATGCAATGCAAAGTTATGTTATGCAATGATATGAGATATAATGATATGCTATGTAATGCCTTGAGATGAATTGAAATGTGCTATATGTTGATGATATGTGAAGTGTGCATGATTACATGGCTTGTTCATCTAGTTCACTAGACTTATTAAGTTGCCATGACACGTGCACGTTTAAGGGCCCAAGCGTAAAAGATGATTATATGTTATGTTTAGGTAACTTTGTCACCTAAACTATATGTGATGAAATCGAGATCGTATATATGATGAAGTGTTAAGCTTAACCCGTATTCACCTTAGCCGGGTGGGTGCGTATATGTTGTTGCTTGGGTGGCTCCTTGCAACGTAATTACGTGGTTTGAGTATCTCCGGGTGGAGTGATTACCCACCAATGTCTTGAACATACGGACTACTCCGGGATTGGCTTGCCATTCCTTAACGACACTTGATGGACCGCCTTATGGCTCATCCATCTAGTCGGGTGTGAGGTTCCCGTTAGGTCTTATGACCGCCTACACACAAACCTACACCTATATGATATGCGTGACGTAAGTCACACCTTATATGTTGATATGTGATGATATGAAATGATGAAACGATGGATAGGCACATTTAGGATGATTAATCCTAATATGATATGATGTTGATGATATGATATGATGTTGATGCTATGTAATATGTGCCTTTAATATGAAAAGCTGCTTTACCAAGTTTTAATGGGACAAATGATTTATTACCTTAGTGTTATCTTACTTAGCTAATTCGTTAGCTAACACTTGTTTCTTGAAATATGTTGTCCCCTCAGGTTTAGCAAGCTAGATGGAGTTTGTTGGTGAATAAAGAGCGAGATGGGTAGATTATATGAAGATGCTTTAGTCACCCATAGACGCTGCTCATTTTAGACATTTGTTCCTTTATGACATTTATGTTTTGATATGACTTGTATACGGTTGTTTTGTGTTGGGCAACCGTAGGATTTCCATTTATTCTATTTCTATGATGTGATGAGTAACACCACCTTTTTATGAACAAATCAAAATAGATTTTATGGTTTGAACTTTTGAAATGTTTTTTCAGCATTCTTTAACACCGTTAGGTGAAAAGTTTTTGGAAATCCATATTTTTAAACGACGGGTGTTACAAGTTGGTATCAGAGAAATGGTTTAAGTGAACCATGAACCATAGGTATTACCTTAGTTTTGGACTTAAACCGATATTGGTTATGTAGGGCTTAAGTAGGAATGCTTAGCCTTAGAAATGAAATGCTTTTAGGACGGGTTGGGATGAGTGTGAGTGTAGGTTTATGGCTTAAATATGATTATGTTATGCTTGTGTAATTAAGTAGGCCTAACCTTACTTGTTCTCACTCGATTCATCTCTAACATTCGTCCCTAAAATTGTAGAAAGATGGTTAATACCCGTGCGAACAGTCAAAGAGATGGAGCTAATGCTAGTGGTGCTCCGCCTAATGGGAATGGAGCTGGAGAGGGTGTTAACCAAAGACCTCCGCGAAGGCCATTACCGGGTGTACAACCCACTAGGTCAGAAATTGATAGGGCTAATCCAGTGATTGAACAAGTTCCTACCCGAGCGGAAATGCATGAGGAGTTGAGGGCTATCCGAGCTCTCTTGTTGAGAAATGAAGAAGAGTTGATCCAACTTAGGGCCGAAAGAGATGCAAGCATGCAAAGGAATGAGCATACGGATGGGAATTATTCCAACCGCTCAAACCGTGCCGAGCCATCGAATGAAAGGTCTTTGATTGCTCCAGAAGAGGTTGTTGCAAATGGAAATGGAGTTGGAAACATAGTGGAGCCTCGTGTAGTGGTAGCTCCTCGTGCTCATAACTTTAAGTACGAGAGTTTTCAAAAGTGTGGAGCTAAAGCATTCGATGGTACCCAAGATGCTGTAGGTGCTATGGAGTGGTTAGATGATGTTGAGGTTGTGTTTGCTTCTTGTTATTGCCCGGACGATATGAAGGTGTTGTGTGCAACCCGAATGTTGAAGAAGAACGTGCTAGGAATTGGTGGAGGGCTGCTACTATCTCCTTGACTCCCGAGGTGCTTGCTGCTATGCCTTGGGGTACATTCAGGGAGAAGTTCCTAGAAGAATATGTGGGAACCCGTGAGCTAAGATTGATTGAGAAGGAATTTAGAGCATTGACAGCTAAGCCGGGTGCCATAACTGAGTATGCACACTCCTTTATGGAAAAGCTAAAATTTGT
>CM067170.1:121298831-121326331 GCA_034093135.1 Erigeron breviscapus | reverse complement strand
ATGGATGTGACCATTGTGGAAATATGCATTATTCGGAAGATTGTCCAAGTCGGGGACCCGAAGATGTTAACTACATCCAAAACCAACAACAAGGGAGCTATCAACGCAATTCCGGTTACCAAAACCGTCCTTCGGGTAATCCCTCTTATAACTCTTCTTTTCCTACTAACAACTCTCGTTTTTCAGGTAACAGGTGGCAAGGAGACAATTATCAGAATCAACCTCAACAACAACCTCAACAACAACCTCAACAAGGACAAGGATCCGGTTCTTCTTCTTCTAATGCCGATCCAAATGACGAGTTGAGGGAGATGATGAAGCAAATGATGAGCAATCAGATTGAAACAAATACAAGTATTAAGATGATTCGGGATGATACGAAGGCATTGCATGAGAGGTTGGATAGGATAGATGGGAAGGTTGAGATGAATGCCAAGAATGCGGAGTTGAACTTTAAGGATCTCGAGAGTAGGATGGCAGCTTTAGCTAGGCCTACGGGGACTCTACCTAGCACTACTCAACAGAATCCTAAGCCTCAGTTTAGCATGGGGCCGAATCAGGGACACAATCCAAAGCCTCAATCGAGTAATCATGGATCATGGAAAAAGGATACCCAGCCTAATGTCAGAAACGAGCATGTGAATGCTATCACTACGAGGGCAGGTAACACTTATGATTCAGCTAAATCTTCACCTAATGATTCGTTTCAATCTGTGCAGGTTAATGAAGAGGAGGAGCAAGTTGATGACGAGATTGAGATGGAACCGGAACTAGCCGTGCCGACACCGGCCGTTCCACCCCAACCCGTTGCTAAACCTGTTGAGATGCCCGCTGAGGAACCAACTGTTAAGACATATAAGCCGAAGGTTCCATTTCCCCAGCGATTGGTGAAAAATAAGCTAAAGGAACAAATGGATAAATTTGTAAGTCACCTCAGAAAATTGCATATCAATATTCCATTTTTAGATGCAATTGTGCAGATGCCAGGATATGCAAAGTGCTTGAAGCAGATTTTGATGAATAAGAAGCATCTGGATGGTGTGGCTACTACAGTGCTAGAGGAAGTTTGCTCAGCAGCTGTAACAGGTAAGTTGCCCGAAAAACGAGGAGATCCAGGTAGTTTTACTATTCCCTGTAAGATAGGTAACTTAACGGTAAAAAAGGCTTTAAATGATTCGGGTGCAAGTATTAACCTTATGTCTCTTTACTACAAGCTGAACTTAGGAACACCTAAAAAAAAAAAAAAAAAAAAAAAAAAAAAAAAAAAAAAAAAAAAAAAAAAAAAAAAAAAAAAAAAAAAAAAAAAAAAAAAAAAAAAAAAAAAAAAAAAAAAAAAAAAAAAAAAAAAAAAAAAAAAAAAAAAAAAAAAAAAAAAAAAAAAAAAAAAAAAAAAAAAAAAAAAAAAAAAAAAAAAAAAAAAAAAAAAAAAAAAAAAAAAAAAAAAAAAAAAAAAAAAAAAAAAAAAAAAAAAAAAAAAAAAAAAAAAAAAAAAAAAAAAAAAAAAAAAAAAAAAAAAAAAAAAAAAAAAAAAAAAAAAAAAAAAAAAAAAAAAAAAAAAAAAAAAAAAAAAAAAAAAAAAAAAAAAAAAAAAAAAAAAAAAAAAAAAAAAAAAAAAAAAAAAAAAAAAAAAAAAAAAAAAAAAAAAAAAAAAAAAAAAAAAAAAAAAAAAAAAAAAAAAAAAAAAAAAAAAAAAAAAAAAAAAAAAAAAAAAAAAAAAAAAAAAAAAAAAAAAAAAAAAAAAAAAAAAAAAAAAAAAAAAAAAAAAAAAAAAAAAAAAAAAAAAAAAAAAAAAAAAAAAAAAAAAAAAAAAAAAAAAAAAAAAAAAAAAAAAAAAAAAAAAAAAAAAAAAAAAAAAAAAAAAAAAAAAAAAAAAAAAAAAAAAAAAAAAAAAAAAAAAAAAAAAAAAAAAAAAAAAAAAAAAAAAAAAAAAAAAAAAAAAAAAAAAAAAAAAAAAAAAAAAAAAAAAAAAAAAAAAAAAAAAAAAAAAAAAAAAAAAAAAAAAAAAAAAAAAAAAAAAAAAAAAAAAAAAAAAAAAAAAAAAAAAAAAAAAAAAAAAAAAAAAAAAAAAAAAAAAAAAAAAAAAAAAAAAAAAAAAAAAAAAAAAAAAAAAAAAAAAAAAAAAAAAAAAAAAAAAAAAAAAAAAAAAAAAAAAAAAAAAAAAAAAAAAAAAAAAAAAAAAAAAAAAAAAAAAAAAAAAAAAAAAAAAAAAAAAAAAAAAAAAAAAAAAAAAAAAAAAAAAAAAAAAAAAAAAAAAAAAAAAAAAAAAAAAAAAAAAAAAAAAAAAAAAAAAAAAAAAAAAAAAAAAAAAAAAAAAAAAAAAAAAAAAAAAAAAAAAAAAAAAAAAAAAAAAAAAAAAAAAAAAAAAAAAAAAAAAAAAAAAAAAAAAAAAAAAAAAAAAAAAAAAAAAAAAAAAAAAAAAAAAAAAAAAAAAAAAAAAAAAAAAAAAAAAAAAAAAAAAAAAAAAAAAAAAAAAAAAAAAAAAAAAAAAAAAAAAAAAAAAAAAAAAAAAAAAAAAAAAAAAAAAAAAAAAAAAAAAAAAAAAAAAAAAAAAAAAAAAAAAAAAAAAAAAAAAAAAAAAAAAAAAAAAAAAAAAAAAAAAAAAAAAAAAAAAAAAAAAAAAAAAAAAAAAAAAAAAAAAAAAAAAAAAAAAAAAAAAAAAAAAAAAAAAAAAAAAAAAAAAAAAAAAAAAAAAAAAAAAAAAAAAAAAAAAAAAAAAAAAAAAAAAAAAAAAAAAAAAAAAAAAAAAAAAAAAAAAAAAAAAAAAAAAAAAAAAAAAAAAAAAAAAAAAAAAAAAAAAAAAAAAAAAAAAAAAAAAAAAAAAAAAAAAAAAAAAAAAAAAAAAAAAAAAAAAAAAAAAAAAAAAAAAAAAAAAAAAAAAAAAAAAAAAAAAAAAAAAAAAAAAAAAAAAAAAAAAAAAAAAAAAAAAAAAAAAAAAAAAAAAAAAAAAAAAAAAAAAAAAAAAAAAAAAAAAAAAAAAAAAAAAAAAAAAAAAAAAAAAAAAAAAAAAAAAAAAAAAAAAAAAAAAAAAAAAAAAAAAAAAAAAAAAAAAAAAAAAAAAAAAAAAAAAAAAAAAAAAAAAAAAAAAAAAAAAAAAAAAAAAAAAAAAAAAAAAAAAAAAAAAAAAAAAAAAAAAAAAAAAAAAAAAAAAAAAAAAAAAAAAAAAAAAAAAAAAAAAAAAAAAAAAAAAAAAAAAAAAAAAAAAAAAAAAAAAAAAAAAAAAAAAAAAAAAAAAAAAAAAAAAAAAAAAAAAAAAAAAAAAAAAAAAAAAAAAAAAAAAAAAAAAAAAAAAAAAAAAAAAAAAAAAAAAAAAAAAAAAAAAAAAAAAAAAAAAAAAAAAAAAAAAAAAAAAAAAAAAAAAAAAAAAAAAAAAAAAAAAAAAAAAAAAAAAAAAAAAAAAAAAAAAAAAAAAAAAAAAAAAAAAAAAAAAAAAAAAAAAAAAAAAAAAAAAAAAAAAAAAAAAAAAAAAAAAAAAAAAAAAAAAAAAAAAAAAAAAAAAAAAAAAAAAAAAAAAAAAAAAAAAAAAAAAAAAAAAAAAAAAAAAAAAAAAAAAAAAAAAAAAAAAAAAAAAAAAAAAATGGAACCGGAACTAGCCGTGCCGACACCGGCCGTTCCACCCCAACCCGTTGCTAAACCTGTTGAGATGCCCGCTGAGGAACCAACTGTTAAGACATATAAGCCGAAGGTTCCATTTCCCCAGCGATTGGTGAAAAATAAGCTAAAGGAACAAATGGATAAATTTGTAAGTCACCTCAGAAAATTGCATATCAATATTCCATTTTTAGATGCAATTGTGCAGATGCCAGGATATGCAAAGTGCTTGAAGCAGATTTTGATGAATAAGAAGCATCTGGATGGTGTGGCTACTACAGTGCTAGAGGAAGTTTGCTCAGCAGCTGTAACAGGTAAGTTGCCCGAAAAACGAGGAGATCCAGGTAGTTTTACTATTCCCTGTAAGATAGGTAACTTAACGGTAAAAAAGGCTTTAAATGATTCGGGTGCAAGTATTAACCTTATGCCTTCTTCTCTTTACTCCAAGCTGAACTTAGGAACACCTAAACCTATTAACATGAAAATCAATTTGGCCGATAAGTCTGAAATAAGACCTATTGGAATATTAGAAGATGTGTTAATTCAGGTGGGAGGTTTGATTTTTCCTGTAGATTTTGTGATTATTGAAGCTGAAGAGGCATTAAATGTGCCTCTTATTTTAGGGAGACCATTCCTTGCCACGGCCGATGCCCAACTTGAAGTTGGTCGTGGTAAGCTTACATTGAGAGCAGGAGATGAATCCGTTACATTTTCGAACACATGTTCTGTTTCTTTACCTAATGTTGCTAACTTTGTTGAAACTGCTTGTGTTAGTTCTTTGGATTCACAGATTGATAAATGGTTGGATGAGAAGTTAGAGGAGAAAGTGGTTGAATTGAAGTCAACAGCGGTACATGTTCCTAAACCAACGGATGGCCCTTGTGCTAAAATCCGTAAGCTTTATAGTCGTGTGAGGTCCGCTATTTCTCATGGGAATATTAAGTTATCCAAAGAACTGTGCTCTAATTTATCAACAAATGAGAAAGCTGAGTTAATGATGGTTGTTGATATTTCTGACGAAGCAAATGATTGGATATGTAACAAGGTTAAAGGTAACTGTTTCTCTCCTTTTAAAAGTAGACCGCCCAACACTTCAAGTGTGGGGGCGTCGGGGTCCCAATGTTGGTGATTATGAGAGGTTCGAGTCTAGCTAAAGACTCGTAAATAAATTAAGCGCTTCTCGGGAGGCAACCCGTGTTATTTTTGTTGCATTTTATTTTCATTTTACTAGTTAGTTGATTTTGTTTTGTCAAGAAACGTGCAGGTGCGATTTTAAGGACAAGTGGTTTGAGGTAAGTTTGTTTTCAAAAATTTTTCTAAGGAAAAACTGGGGCTATGGACCAGTAACTTTTCACTGCGACGCAGTGGGGGTACGATTGCTCACTGCGCCGCAGTGGTGTGTATGTGTGCCACTGCGCCGCAGTGGTTTATCTTCACTGCGCCGCAGTGGGATGATTCTGTCCATAATTTGTTTTGAATATTATTGAGGGTTCAGGTTTTGCATTCCGTATATCTAATATTGTTTGATTGTTTTTATGATTGTGATTGCAGACCGCAAGTCAGAGGAAGCAAATGGAAGTTGGGCAAAGTAGTGGAGCTCAAGCAACCCCTGCCAAAAGAGCCCGAAAAGAGGTTGAGATTCCTGATTTAGTTTTCGGAGAAGATGACATGGATGAAACTCATGATTGGTTAGAGTTTAAAGGGGCGAAGCAACCTCACAAAAACTATTTCTTGAATTCACTATCATCTGTTCTTACTCTTTTCCACCTCCCTTTTGCTCTCACACTCCCTCATTAATTCACCAAATCTTGCATTGTTCTTACTCTTTTCCACCTCCCTTTTGCTCTCACACTCCCTCATTAATTCACCAAATCTTGCATTGTTCTTACTCTTTTGTCTTAGATTATCAATCTTTCTTCAGTATCATGGGTAAAAAGGTATGATTTCTTGACTTTTCTTTTTATTTTCTTTAAATATTTTTGATTTTTGATTTTTAATTTTCAAATTAATTCTTGGGTAGTGTTAGTTATGGGCTATGGATACCAATGTGATGCTTAATTTTTAGATTCTAACACTTGTTCATTCGGATTTGAGATAAACTTGATCTAGGTTTTTGAAAAATTTTGGGGCTTTTGATGGACAAGTGTGGGGGAGATTATTATTAGCCTAGTTGTTGCTACATTGTTGAAATCCAGTGGTTGTATGGCTTGTATATCCAATTTTTGCTGAATGTTGTGATGAACACCCAAGCTTGCCCAGTAACCTTGCCACTGCGCCGCAGTGGTGGTGTATGTGTGCCACTGCGCCGCAGTGGTTGTTGTGTGCCACTGCGCCGCAGTGGTGGTGTATGTGTGCCACTGCGCCGCAGTGGTTTTCTTCTGGCCTACACGTGGGTAATGTCTCACTGCGACGCAGTGAGGACCCAGTCCCACTGCGCCGCAGTGGTGGTGTATGTGTGCCACTGCGCCGCAGTGGTTGTATGTGTGCCACTGCGCCGCAGTGGTTGTATCTTCACTGCGCCGCAGTGGGATGATTCTGTCCATAATTTGTTTTGAATATTATTGAGGGTTCAGGTTTTGCATTCCGTATATCTAATATTGTTTGATTGTTTTTATGATTGTGATTGCAGACCGCAAGTCAGAGGAAGCAAATGGAAGTTGGGCAAAGTAGTGGAGCTCAAGCAACCCCTGCCAAAAGAGCCCGAAAAGAGGTTGAGATTCCTGATTTAGTTTTCGGAGAAGATGACATGGATGAAACTCATGATTGGTTAGAGTTTAAAGGGGCGAAGCAACCTCACAAAAACTATTTCTTGAATGCACTATTTTTGCTTCACCGTCAACCGGTATGTCCTCCAAAGTACCTTGATCCTGTTTTTGCTGGAATTTATGGGGTGCAAGCTGATATTAATAGGTGGTTTAAAATTGAGGTTCAGATTGATGGTAGAATTGTCAGTAGTGATATGTGGCACAACACTTTTAATAATCGTGAACCTGTGTATAGAGAGCTTTGTTTAGAATTTTATTCTACTGTGAGTTTGACAAAGGAGTTGAATAAGATAAACAACATTTTTGAAGAGAGGGTTGTTACATTCTTTTGTGGGGGACAGGCTAGGAAGATGTCTATTCCTGAATTCGGTTATTATTGTGGGATGTATACACGGGAACAGCTTGATAATCGTGATTTTAGGGCTTTGTTAAGAAAAGGGTTATTTGTGAAACAAGATATAGGAGATGGTGAGTCAATTACTCAGTATTGGACCAGAATTTCTGGGGGACATGCTTGGCCCACTGGGGGCAGTGCTAGTGTTTCTAAGATTCAGAGTGTTAAGTTGAGATTGTTACATCGTATGATTGTCACGTTCTTGGTTCAGAGGTCTACCCATTGGGATAAGGCATATCAGTTAGATTTGTGGTTGATGAAGTTGTTTACCGAGGGAGCCCCGAGGAGATTTGCTTTGGCTCCCATGGTTGTTATTGATAGAATGGTGAATCACTCGGATTCAAGGTTGGTTTTGGGTCAGTTTGTTACCCGCATTTATAAGCGGATGGGAGTTTTTGGGGAGGACGCATGTCAGGAAGAGTTGTCTGCAGCTGTTCGACAAGAAAGTTTGACGGAGAAAGAGTTGATTCTGGGAAAAATTGTGAAGAAGCCGAAAAAGAATGAACGGGCTCAGTTATTGGAAGATACTGGAGTTATTGCTGCACCGCCTGAAGTTGAGGAGGATTCTGATGATGAGGAGATGGGGGATGCTCCTCAGGAGCCTCAGCGGAGGCGGGGCCGTCCTAGCATTGATTTGACCGACTTAGGGTCCCAGCTGCAGCAGATCATGGATGGGCAGCAGGCTAGCCGCCAAGCTTTTGATGACAAGTGTGGGGGAGATTATTATTAGCCTAGTTGTTGCTACATTGTTGAAATCCAGTGGTTGTATGGCTTGTATATCCAATTTTTGCTGAATGTTGTGATGAACACCCAAGCTTGCCCAGTAACCTTGCCACTGCGCCGCAGTGGGATGATTCTGTCCATAATTTGTTTTGAATATTATTGAGGGTTCAGGTTTTGCATTCCGTATATCTAATATTGTTTGATTGTTTTTATGATTGTGATTGCAGACCGCAAGTCAGAGGAAGCAAATGGAAGTTGGGCAAAGTAGTGGAGCTCAAGCAACCCCTGCCAAAAGAGCCCGAAAAGAGGTTGAGATTCCTGATTTAGTTTTCGGAGAAGATGACATGGATGAAACTCATGATTGGTTAGAGTTTAAAGGGGCGAAGCAACCTCACAAAAACTATTTCTTGAATGCACTATTTTTGCTTCACCGTCAACCGGTATGTCCTCCAAAGTACCTTGATCCTGTTTTTGCTGGAATTTATGGGGTGCAAGCTGATATTAATAGGTGGTTTAAAATTGAGGTTCAGATTGATGGTAGAATTGTCAGTAGTGATATGTGGCACAACACTTTTAATAATCGTGAACCTGTGTATAGAGAGCTTTGTTTAGAATTTTATTCTACTGTGAGTTTGACAAAGGAGTTGAATAAGATAAACAACATTTTTGAAGAGAGGGTTGTTACATTCTTTTGTGGGGGACAGGCTAGGAAGATGTCTATTCCTGAATTCGGTTATTATTGTGGGATGTATACACGGGAACAGCTTGATAATCGTGATTTTAGGGCTTTGTTAAGAAAAGGGTTATTTGTGAAACAAGATATAGGAGATGGTGAGTCAATTACTCAGTATTGGACCAGAATTTCTGGGGGACATGCTTGGCCCACTGGGGGCAGTGCTAGTGTTTCTAAGATTCAGAGTGTTAAGTTGAGATTGTTACATCGTATGATTGTCACGTTCTTGGTTCAGAGGTCTACCCATTGGGATAAGGCATATCAGTTAGATTTGTGGTTGATGAAGTTGTTTACCGAGGGAGCCCCGAGGAGATTTGCTTTGGCTCCCATGGTTGTTATTGATAGAATGGTGAATCACTCGGATTCAAGGTTGGTTTTGGGTCAGTTTGTTACCCGCATTTATAAGCGGATGGGAGTTTTTGGGGAGGACGCATGTCAGGAAGAGTTGTCTGCAGCTGTTCGACAAGAAAGTTTGACGGAGAAAGAGTTGATTCTGGGAAAAATTGTGAAGAAGCCGAAAAAGAATGAACGGGCTCAGTTATTGGAAGATACTGGAGTTATTGCTGCACCGCCTGAAGTCGAGGAGGATGATGATGATGAGGAGATGGGGGATGCTCCTCAGGAGCCTCAGCGGAGGCGGGGCCGTCCTAGCATTGATTTGACCGACTTAGGGTCCCAGCTGCAGCAGATCATGGATGGGCAGCAGGCTAGCCGCCAAGCTTTTGATGATTATCAGCGGCGCATGGATCAGGATTTGACCTGGATGGGATCGCAGCAGGCCCGCACCAACTATACTCTTGATTATTATCAGCCGATGTGGGATGCTCAGTACCATGGCCAGCAGTTCGTTCCACCTACTCCTATTCCTGAGTTCTCACCTCCACCTATTCATGTCCCGACTTATCGTCAGGGAGGAGGTTCGTTCTTCCCACACGATCTTGGGGGATCTCCTCGTGGCCCTGTACAGTTCGGTACTTTTGGTGGTAGGTCGTCTGTTGATGCAGGTACTAGTGCTGATTGGAGACCTTGGACTACTGGACCTATTGGAGGAGATGTTGGTGGATCATCCTCTTTTCAGCCTGGTTTTGTTGCTGGTTCTGGCTCGGGCTTTGGTGGTGGACCTACTGGAGGAGATGCTGGTGCTTCTAGTTCAGGTCAGGAGGGGGAGCGTACTTGGGTCACTGATTTGTTTGATACATCCGGTCTCCCCTATGGCTATCATGGCCAGTTTCAGTGACCGTGGGATTTGATACATCTGAGCTTGATTCTGGTTTGTATGCTTATTGTACATTTATTTGTGTTTGGTATCCACCCTACGGGGTGATGAAACATTTGTATTCTTTTCTTTTGTTCTTTAATTCTCTGCATGCGACTGTAGATTACTTTAATTTTGTACGGATATTTGTTTGTGTGTGCTATTTGAGATTGGACAGGTCTGAACGTTTGATGGTAATGCCTAGTGGAACCCAAGTGTGGGGGAGATTATTATTAGCCTAGTTGTTGCTACATTGTTGAAATCCAGTGGTTGTATGGCTTGTATATCCAATTTTTGCTGAATGTTGTGATGAACACCCAAGCTTGCCCAGTAACCTTGCCACTGCGCCGCAGTGGGATGATTCTGTCCATAATTTGTTTTGAATATTATTGAGGGTTCAGGTTTTGCATTCCGTATATCTAAGCGGATGGGAGTTTTTGGGGAGGACGCATGTCAGGAAGAGTTGTCTGCAGCTGTTCGACAAGAAAGTTTGACGGAGAAAGAGTTGATTCTGGGAAAAATTGTGAAGAAGCCGAAAAAGAATGAACGGGCTCAGTTATTGGAAGATACTGGAGTTATTGCTGCACCGCCTGAAGTCGAGGAGGATGATGATGATGAGGAGATGGGGGATGCTCCTCAGGAGCCTCAGCGGAGGCGGGGCCGTCCTAGCATTGATTTGACCGACTTAGGGTCCCAGCTGCAGCAGATCATGGATGGGCAGCAGGCTAGCCGCCAAGCTTTTGATGATTATCAGCGGCGCATGGATCAGGATTTGACCTGGATGGGATCGCAGCAGGCCCGCACCAACTATACTCTTGATTATTATCAGCCGATGTGGGATGCTCAGTACCATGGCCAGCAGTTCGTTCCACCTACTCCTATTCCTGAGTTCTCACCTCCACCTATTCATGTCCCGACTTATCGTCAGGGAGGAGGTTCGTTCTTCCCACACGATCTTGGGGGATCTCCTCGTGGCCCTGTACAGTTCGGTACTTTTGGTGGTAGGTCGTCTGTTGATGCAGGTACTAGTGCTGATTGGAGACCTTGGACTACTGGACCTATTGGAGGAGATGTTGGTGGATCATCCTCTTTTCAGCCTGGTTTTGTTGCTGGTTCTGGCTCGGGCTTTGGTGGTGGACCTACTGGAGGAGATGCTGGTGCTTCTAGTTCAGGTCAGGAGGGGGAGCGTACTTGGGTCACTGATTTGTTTGATACATCCGGTCTCCCCTATGGCTATCATGGCCAGTTTCAGTGACCGTGGGATTTGATACATCTGAGCTTGATTCTGGTTTGTATGCTTATTGTACATTTATTTGTGTTTGGTATCCACCCTACGGGGTGATGAAACATTTGTATTCTTTTCTTTTGTTCTTTAATTCTCTGCATGCGACTGTAGATTACTTTAATTTTGTACGGATATTTGTTTGTGTGTGCTATTTGAGATTGGACAGGTCTGAACGTTTGATGGTAATGCCTAGTGGAACCCAAGTGTGGGGGGAGGACCAGTTGGTTCTGTTTGATTGTGTGATCGTGTCAGTAGCTCACTATGATGTCATGTGCATATGCTGGCAGTAAGTTCAGCGCTAAATTTTTGATTGGCATTTTTATTGACATTGTTCACACACAGTCCTTATTCCGGTATGTGCTCTGATTTTTCTATGTTGCTTACCCCTATTTACCTGTGTTTGACCGATATGGACATTGAGGGCATTGTCCATCTTAAGTGTGGGGGGGTGGCAAATAGGTTTAAGCTACCGGGTACATCACTTTTGTTGTTTTGCCATTGAGATTTCTACCGGTTTTGTTGATGTGTCCCTCTCATAGGCCTTTGGATTTTATCCGAGGGTAGGAGTTTCTATCTTGAGCTCTTCACTGTGATGTGCATGTTTGGAATCGGTGTTGTCAATTTGGTGGGATAATAGAGGTTGATGTGGTTTGTAAAACTTGAGTTGAGCTTGTCCTTGTGGTAAATTGCTTTTGGTCACTTAATTCATATCTTAATAAGCAATTTTACTACAAACTGTTTCCTTGGCAAAATTTTTAACCGGCGAAATGTGTTCTGAACGATTATTTGGCTAGTCCCTCGGGATTGATATCATTACTTGTGCACTCAAATATATCCCTAACACCAAATTGTGAGATTTCATCATTTTGTATAGTTGTGTTAGGTTGCGGTTTTGGTTTGATTGCCTTGTAAATACGTCCCTCTCTTAGGCTCTTGGATTTATTCGGGAGTAAGGGTTTTCATTTTGATGCCCTGCACTAAGATGTGCGTGTTTGAGGTTAATCCATTCCATTTCCGGGTTCTTCTCTTGATATGAGTGTGCCGGTGATGTGTTGATTCTAGAACTTGGCCTGGTGATCGTGACTAAGTACATCGGATGACGAATTGGCATTTAGGTTTGACCATACTTTTTCTTTCTTTCTTTTCTTTTCTTTTGTTCTTTAATTCTCTGCATGCGACTGTAGATTACTTTAATTTTGTACGGATATTTGTTTGTGTGTGCTATTTGAGATTGGACAGGTCTGAACGTTTGATGGTAATGCCTAGTGGAACCCAAGTGTGGGGGGAGGACCAGTTGGTTCTGTTTGATTGTGTGATCGTGTCAGTAGCTCACTATGATGTCATGTGCATATGCTGGCAGTAAGTTCAGCGCTAAATTTTTGATTGGCATTTTTATTGACATTGTTCACACACAGTCCTTATTCCGGTATGTGCTCTGATTTTTCTATGTTGCTTACCCCTATTTACCTGTGTTTGACCGATATGGACATTGAGGGCATTGTCCATCTTAAGTGTGGGGGGGTGGCAAATAGGTTTAAGCTACCGGGTACATCACTTTTGTTGTTTTGCCATTGAGATTTCTACCGGTTTTGTTGATGTGTCCCTCTCATAGGCCTTTGGATTTTATCCGAGGGTAGGAGTTTCTATCTTGAGCTCTTCACTGTGATGTGCATGTTTGGAATCGGTGTTGTCAATTTGGTGGGATAATAGAGGTTGATGTGGTTTGTAAAACTTGAGTTGAGCTTGTCCTTGTGGTAAATTGCTTTTGGTCACTTAATTCATATCTTAATAAGCAATTTTACTACAAACTGTTTCCTTGGCAAAATTTTTAACCGGCGAAATGTGTTCTGAACGATTATTTGGCTAGTCCCTCGGGATTGATATCATTACTTGTGCACTCAAATATATCCCTAACACCAAATTGTGAGATTTCATCATTTTGTATAGTTGTGTTAGGTTGCGGTTTTGGTTTGATTGCCTTGTAAATACGTCCCTCTCTTAGGCTCTTGGATTTATTCGGGAGTAAGGGTTTTCATTTTGATGCCCTGCACTAAGATGTGCGTGTTTGAGGTTAATCCATTCCATTTCCGGGTTCTTCTCTTGATATGAGTGTGCCGGTGATGTGTTGATTCTAGAACTTGGCCTGGTGATCGTGACTAAGTACATCGGATGACGAATTGGCATTTAGGTTTGACCATACTTTTTCTTTCTTTCTTTTCATTTTTCTTTTGTACATTTATACCTTACTATACACACCCTTATACAACCTTTATACATATATATATACATTTTCACCTTTCTTTGTACATTTTTGATACACATATACATCCCATATAATTTAGCCTTCACTCTTGTATAATTTCACCCATTTATATACTTCACCTCATTTTTCCGATAGTCTAATCTTGGTGGGCCGTTGATTGCTATTGGTTTGTTGGATGGTTTGGGGAGTTTAGGTGGATTGGCTAGCGGAAGTTTCTTGTCTATAAGAATACATAAATTGGTTGAGTTAAGGAGGAGTATCTTGGATTGTTCAAAGAAAGTGAAGTGAAATAGACTTGTTCATCATTGTAAGAGGGTACCTTCTAGTAGAGTAAAAGTGGTTCAGTAAAAAAAAAAAAAATAGAAAAAAAAAAAAAAAAAAAAAAAAAAAAAAAAAAAAAAAAAAAAAAAAAAAAAAAAAAAAAAAAAGAGAAAAAGAACTTGGGCTACTAGGAGGTACATCTCATTTTTATATGTCTAGTGTTGTGATGTGTCATTATGAATGGAGAGTTTGGTGGATTTTAAGTTGTTTGATGTTAATACACCACTTTGGTGTCGGGTTTTGCTTGGTGACGTTGGGGGTGCGTTCTCGGGATGATATCTTTTGGGTTAGCGGTTTGTCGGCAATCAATGGTACGGGTTGATTAGACTATTTTGTTCATTTGTACATATCCATATACTTTGACTTTTCTTTTCTTAATTAACCTATATTCCCATTCATTCGTTGTAAATATCCATCCTATATACCTTAGTTTAACTATACAACCTACCTTTATGCCTATTTTGATGATGTACTTGGTGCTTGCGCCGTGTTGGTGGAGCAATGATCCTAGTTCAAGCCTATGGTAAAATAGCATACATCACGACCGTGCTATGAGTGATTCTTCATATATATTCAACCCCAAAAGTAAGTTTGTTGGAGTAGAATGGTTTTGATAGATTCGGTTGTTTCACTTGTGCTTGGTTGTGTTATCGTGGCTTGCGGATTGTTCAGGTATTGTCAAACATTTCGAGTTTTCATTTAAGATTAAAACTGCTTCACCCACTTCCTTGTCTTTGACATTCTTGGTGTGGCTTCTTTTTGATACTTGTCATTGTTTATTTAGCTCCATTGTCAAGGAATACTTTATGCTTTAAATGTTGGATTTGCTTGAGGACAAGCAATGCTCAAGTGTGGGGGGATTTGATGTGACTAACTTATACCCATTGCCCACATTGTTTTTGGCCGTTATATTATATGTTTTTTGTCGAATTTGTGTGCATTTGGCGCGTTTATGTGTTTGTTAGTGTTTTCAGGTTCTAAACAAGTACGCGTTCATTTTGTGCAAATTCGGATGATTATTGGCCAGAAGTCATTTGCGAAGTCGAGAGTCGTTTCGAGTGGAAGAGATAGCGAGTGTCGGGATCGTAAGATGAAGGTTGTACACCAAGCATTTGACTGCGCCGCAGTGGAGATGTACATGGTCCACTGCGCCGCAGTGGGGATGGTTTGATGGGTACTGCGCCGCAGTGGAGATGTACGTGGAAATCCACTGCGCCGCAGTGGAGATGTACGTGGTCCACTGCGCCGCAACTATGCCTATTGTTCAAACCCTCCACTGCGCCGCAGTGGGGATGGTTTGATGGGTACTGCGCCGCAGTGGAGATGACGTGGAAATCCACTGCGCCGCAGTGGAGATGTACGTGGTCCACTGCGCCGCATAATGTACCCTCCACTGCGCCGCAGTGGGGATGGTTTGATGGGTACTGCGCCGCAGTGGGAAAAAAAGAGACGTGGAAATCCACTGCGACGCAGTGGAGATGTACGTGGTCCACTGCGCCGCAGTGGAGATGTACGTGGTCCACTGCGCCGCAGTGGAGATGTACGTGGTCCACTGCGCCGCAGCCACTATGAATGTACGTTCCACTGCGCCGCAGTGGGGATGGTTTGATGTACTGCGCCGCAGTGGGGATGGTTTGATGGGTACTGCGCCGCAGTGGGGATGGTTTGATGGGTGCTGCGCCGCAGTGGGGATGGTTTGATGGGTGCTGCGCCGCAGTGGGGATGGTTTGATGGGTGCTGCGCCGCAGTGGGGATGGTTTGATGGGTACTGCGCCGCAGTGGGGATGGTTTGATGGTACTGCGCCGCAGTGGAGATGTACGTGGTCCACTGCGCCGCAGTGGAGATGTACGTGGTCCACTGCGCCGCAGTGGGGATGGTTTGATGGGTACTGCGCCGCAGTGGGGATGGTTTGATGGGTACTGCGCCGCAGTGGAGATGTACGTGGTCCACTGCGCCGCAGCCATTATGGTGTTGATTACTGCGCCGCAGTGGGGATGGTTTGATGGGTACTGCGCCGCAGTGGAGATGTACGTGGTCCACTGCGCCGCAGCCATTATCCACGGCCTTGATCGTTCAAACCCCCACTGCGCCGCAGTGGGGATGGTTTGATGGGTACTGCGCCGCAGTCTGGTGATGTACGTGGTCCACTGCGCCGCAGTGGGCCATGGTTGATTCCACTGCGCCGCAGTAATGACTCCACTGCGCCGCAGTGGGGATGGTTTGATGGGTACTGCGCCGCAGTGGAGATGTACGTGGTCCACTGCGCCGCAGTGGAGATGTACGTGGTCCACTGCGCCGCAGTGGGGATGGTTTGATGGGTACTGCGCCGTCAGATATGGAAAAGATGACGTGGAAATCCACTGCGACCGCAGTGGAGATGTACGTGGTCCACTGCGCCGCAGCCATTTTCCACGGCCTTGTTCGTTCAAACCCCCACTGCGCCGCAGTGGGGATGGTTTGATGTACTGCGCCGCAGTGAGTACACGGAACTGAAGGGTTTTAGCAGTTTTCTGCATCAGAATTAGAGAAGTATAAATAGAAAAATAACCTATTATTCTAGGTATCAAAATATCTTTCTAGGAGCTGCACTTCAGGGAATACTTCAAGGGTCAATTCAAGATCTAATCGTCTTCGATTCATTGGAGATTCACGTGCACCCATCTAGATCGTATCTACTTATTTGTCTTGCAATTTCATTTCTTCAAACAATTGGTACTTTATGTTCTTTCTTGATTCTTATTGTAATTTCAATATAATCATGAGTGGCTAATTCTTCTATTGTCCACCTTGATGAAACTAGACGAATGATGTGATTGCTTTATATTTTAATTCAAAGAGTTGATTTCAATTATCGTTGTGTCGTGATCTTGATGATTTAATTCCTTTATTTGTATTAATTTGATATTGGTGGCATGTGTGTTCTTCGTTAGTGGTACTAGTCGAATGCATATGTGATTTTCTAACGGTCGCTTGTCTATGAGCGATTATCACTAGTTCATGGTATGATAGTGAATGTCAAATTAATAAAAGGAGTCATTTTGTCAACGTGTTTAGAAACGGTTGGTGGTACCACGCGAGCATTTCATTCTCTCACGTTTATCGTGTCAACTCTTAACGAATTTGGTCTTAACTGAAAGCAATCATGTCTGAAGTCTAGCGGAGTCAAGGTGGATGATATTTACCATTATTGTTTGAGACTTACCTTTACTTTATACGCATTTGTCCTTTAAAGTTATTGTCAGAGTGAGAATCAAAGTAACACCCTTTTTCCAAACCCCTTTACTAAACAATTAATTCAAACCAATCCCCGCGAACGAACCTGGACTTACCTTTTTACTATATTGCATACGATCGGGTCCACTGCCCGATAGTGTGTAGTAGTGAGTTTTTAGGTATTTCTTGTTTATAAATTTTAAACTCGATTTAGCACATCAATTGGTTAGCTCAAAATGATGCCACCATAGTATGCTCTCAAAAGATTGTAAGGATTTCGACTCCTGATGGTAAAACTATTTCGGTCCATGGAGATAAGAAAAGAGGAGGCATAAAAATCATTAGTTTGATGAAGGCACTAAATTGTATTCGGCATAATAAGAGTCATTTTCTTGCCTATGTTATCGATGCACGAAAGGAGAAAGCTTCCATTTCTAATGTTGATATAGTTTCTGAATTTCCTGATGTTTTCCCGGTATTCCTCCTGACCGTGAGGTCACTTTCCAAATTGATCTTGTACCTGGTGCTACTCCTGTTGCTAAAGCACCGTATCGTTTGGCTCCTACCGAAATGAAAGAACTTATGTCTCAACTTCAGGAACTACTTGACAAGGTTTCATTCAACCAAGTTCCTCGCCTTGGGGAGCTCCGGTTCTCTTTGTCAAAAAGAAAGATGGTTCTATGCGCATGTGCATAGACTACCGTGAGCTGAACAAGCGAACGGTCAAGAATAAGTATCCTCTTCCCCGAATAGATGATCTTTTTGATCAACTTCATGGTGCTTCATTCTTCTCTAAGATTGACTTACGTTCCGGCTATCATCAATTAAAGGTCAAAAAGGAAGATGTAGCCAAAACAGCTTTTCGCACTCGTTATGGGCACTATGAGTTCCTTGTCATGCCATTTGGGTTGACAAATGCTCCTGCCGCTTTCATGGATTTAATGAATCGGGTATGTCGCCCCTTCTTAGATCATTTTGTTATTGTATTCATTGATGATATCTTGATTTACTCCAAGTCTGAAGCTGAGCACCGTGAACACCTAAGAGCGGTCCTTGAAGTTCTTAGGGAAAAGAAATTATATGCCAAGTTTTCGAAATGTGAGTTTTGGCTTCGAGAAGTTCAGTTTCTAGGGCATGTCATCTCTTCGGAAGGTATTAAAGTTGATCCTGCCAAGATTGAAGCTGTATCTAAGTGGGAACAACCAAAGACACCCACAGAGATTAAGAGTTTTCTTGGTCTTGCTGGCTACTATAGAAGGTTTATACAAGATTTCTCTCGAATAGCCAAACCAATGACCGAACTGACCAAGAAAGGAGTGAAATATGTATGGGCAGAAGCACAAGAGAAAGCTTTTCAAACATTAAAGACCAAGTTATGTGAAGCTCCCATTCTTGCATTACCCGAAGGTACGGATGATTTAGTTGTTTATAGTGATGCTTCTATTACAGGTTTGGGTTGTGTCCTTATGCAAAGGGACAAGGTGATTGCTTATGCTTCCCGACAACTGAAACCTCATGAAAAGAATTATCCGACACATGATCTAGAGTTGGCTGCTGTTGTATTTGCGTTAAAGTTGTGGAGACACTACCTTTATGGCACTAAGTGTACCTTTGTACACCGACCATAAAAGCTTACAGTATGTGTTCAATCAAAAGGAAATGAATGTGAGGCAGAGAAGGTGGATGGAATTATTAAAGGATTATGATTGTGAAATTAAGTACCATCCAGGTAAAGCCAATGTGGTGGCGGACGCCTTAAGTAGAAAAGTGCAGAATTTTTCTTGTCGGTTGATGAGCATGGTTGTGCAAGCTAAGTCTGGACTACTCGATCGTATTAAAGAAGCTCAAGAGAGGGATTTAATGAAAGATAATATTGATATGGAGAGCATTGGAAAGAAGAAACGTCTTGTAATGGAGACAAATAGTCGTGGGTTCAAGACTTACAAGGGTCGAATATGGGTACCATTGTTTGGTGGTAATCGTGAATTGATCCTTGAAGAAGCCCATAGAAGTAGATATTCGGTTCATCCTGGTGTCACTAAAATGTATGCAGATTTAAAGCCTATTTATTGGTGGCCGGATATCAAAGGTGAGGTAGCACATTTTGTTGAAAGATGCTTGACTTGTGCTCGTGTGAAAACGGATCATCGAAAGCCTTATGGATTGTTGCAACAGTTAGAGATTCCAGAGTGGAAATGGGATCACATCACTATGGATTTTGTTACTAAGTTACCTAGAACACCGAAAGGAAATGACATGATATGGGTAATTGTTGATAGGTTGACCAAGAGTGCTCATTTCTTAGCAACTCGTCAAGATGTGCCTTTGACTAAGATGGCGAAGATGTATATTGATGAAGTTGTCTCGAAGCATGGAGTTCCATTGTCTATAGTTTCGGATCGAGACACGAGATTTGTATCTAGTTTTTGGAAAGGTCTCCAATGAGAGTTAGGTACTAGAGTGAATTTGAGCACGGCTTATCATCCTCAAACCGATGGTCAAAGTGAAAGAACCATTCAAACATTGGAAGACATGTTAAGGACTTGTGTCTTAGAGTATGGAGGAGCTTGGGATGATCACTTGAAGTTGATAGAGTTTTCGTATAACAATAGCTACCATTCAAGTATTGGAATGCCACCTTTTGAGATGCTTTATGGTAGAAGGTGTAGGACTCCAAGTTGTTGGATGGAGCCCGGTGAAAAGCAAATTACGGGTCCGGAAATTGTAGAAATCACAGCCGAGAAAGTGAATATTGCAAAGGAAGCACTTCGAGTAGCTAGAGAAAGACAGAAAACCTATGCCGATAAGAAAAGGAGACCGGTTGTGTTTGAAGTTGGTGACTTAGTGATGCTGAAAGTTTCTCCTTGGAAAGGAGTGATTCGGTTTGGTAAGAAAGGAAAGTTGAGTCCAAGATTCATTGGACCGTTTAAAGTGTTAAAACGTATAAAGGATGTGGCTTATCAACTAGAATTGCCTCCGGAATTGGATGGAATCCATAACACATTTCATGTCTCATATTTGAGGAAGTGCTTGGCGGAGGAATCTAGTGTCATACCTATTGAAGATGTGAGTGTGGATCCGACGAAAAGAATGGTAGAGGAACCGATAGCTATTCTTGGAAGGAAACAAAAGAAGTTACGCCGAAAGATGATTGATTTAGTCTTGGTCAAATGGAGACATAATCATGGCGAAAGCCTTACTTGGGAAACCGAAGCAATAATGAAAGAAAAGTATCCCGAGCTGTTTCTTGCTGATGAGATTCCGGGGACGGAATCCTCTTAAGGGGGAGGTATTTGTAACATCCCAAACTTTTATTAACGTTTGACTAAAGTCGTTAAGTCAATATTATGTGTCTGTTAAGTCTATTGCTAGATTTAATGCTTATATGTGGTTTATGTGTTATATATGTGAGACTTGAAAGTCTTAATGCATGATATGAAAATATGTTTATGAAGTACTTATATGCCTATTAGGAGTGATTAATGAAGTATTTAGGTAGTATATGGTCCTTAGAGGAGTTTTTGACTAGTATTGAGCTATATGGAAGCCTAGGGACCAAATTTGACATATGGTGAAACTCAAAAACGGGTTTAGGGTCTCTTGAGGAGTCATTTGAGTGTCATTATCAGATCTATTAGTTTCCTCTCAAGCCCTAACCCACCCCCTTTCATCCCTAATCAATTCTTGAGCAAAAAGGCGATCAAAAGTGCGTTTCGGAAGTGTTTAATCTAGCTTTTCTCGTTTCCATTGTGAGTTGCAGGTATAGAAGGTATAATTTTATTGATTTCTGATCCTTTTGATTATAAGAGTCATTAGGAATTATAATTGGACATTAGGGAATCAATTAATGTGTAATTAGTGATGGTTTTGATGAAATAAGGCATGTATGATTTTCCTAAAGGTTGATATGGTTTGTTAAGGCCTTAATATGAAGGATTTTGATGTTTTGAAACTGAGTTTTTGGGAGGGGGGGGGGGGGGGGGGGGGGGGGGGGGGGGGGGGGGGGGGGGGGGGGGGGGGGGGGGGGGGGGGGGGGGGGGGGGGGGGGGGGGGGGGGGGGGGGGGGGGGGGGGGGGGGGGGGGGGGGGGGGGGGGGGGGGGGGGGGGGGGGGGGGGGGGGGGGGGGGGGGGGGGGGGGGGGGGGGGGGGGGGGGGGGGGGGGGGGGGGGGGGGGGGGGGGGGGGGGGGGGGGGGGGGGGGGGGGGGGGGGGGGGGGGGGGGGGGGGGGGGGGGGGGGGGGGGGGGGGGGGGGGGGGGGGGGGGGGGGGGGGGGGGGGGGGGGGGGGGGGGGGGGGGGGGGGGGGGGGGGGGGGGGGGGGGGGGGGGGGGGGGGGGGGGGGGGGGGGGGGGGGGGGGGGGGGGGGGGGGGGGGGGGGGGGGGGGGGGGGGGGGGGGGGGGGGGGGGGGGGGGGGGGGGGGGGGGGGGGGGGGGGGGGGGGGGGGGGGGGGGGGGGGGGGGGGGGGGGGGGGGGGGGGGGGGGGGGGGGGGGGGGGGGGGGGGGGGGGGGGGGGGGGGGGGGGGGGGGGGGGGGGGGGGGGGGGGGGGGGGGGGGGGGGGGGGGGGGGGGGGGGGGGGGGGGGGGGGGGGGGGGGGGGGGGGGGGGGGGGGGGGGGGGGGGGGGGGGGGGGGGGGGGGGGGGGGGGGGGGGGGGGGGGGGGGGGGGGGGGGGGGGGGGGGGGGGGGGGGGGGGGGGGGGGGGGGGGGGGGGGGGGGGGGGGGGGGGGGGGGGGGGGGGGGGGGGGGGGGGGGGGGGGGGGGGGGGGGGGGGGGGGGGGGGGGGGGGGGGGGGGGGGGGGGGGGGGGGGGGGGGGGGGGGGGGGGGGGGGGGGGGGGGGGGGGGGGGGGGGGGGGGGGGGGGGGGGGGGGGGGGGGGGGGGGGGGGGGGGGGGGGGGGGGGGGGGGGGGGGGGGGGGGGGGGGGGGGGGGGGGGGGGGGGGGGGGGGGGGGGGGGGGGGGGGGGGGGGGGGGGGGGGGGGGGGGGGGGGGGGGGGGGGGGGGGGGGGGGGGGGGGGGGGGGGGGGGGGGGGGGGGGGGGGGGGGGGGGGGGGGGGGGGGGGGCGGCGCAACTATCTTCGTTGCGGCGCAACGAAGTGCTTGAGCTGCGGCGCAACTCTAGGTTGCGGCGCAACTCCCCAGTTTTCAGAAAACGATATTGTTTTGAACCGTAACCTCATTTTGACACATAGCTTACTCCTGAAACTTAGAGTGTGTCCTTAGTTATGTAATTCCAGATTATGGTCTTAATGACTAGCGTTTTAATGGCCGTTTACTAATCATAGGTAGACGAGAGTTATTGCTTTGTTCGGTAACTTAGCTATCCTTTATCGCGTGCTACTTTGAGGTAAGATACACTACTTTGACACGCTGAGGGATTCAACAAAAGCATGGTTTTCAGAATATAACTTCTCTAATCTCATCTTGTTTACTTAAGGGTATTCGGGTTGTATGGGAGGTTATATGGGATATGTATTTGACTTATGAGACCTGAAATGCATTTCCCTTTATATGCAATGCAAAGTTATGTTATGCAATGATATGAGATGTAATGATATGCTATGAAATGCTATGTAATGCCTTGAGATGAATTGAAATGTGATATATGTTGATGATATGTGAAGTGCATGATATGATATGATGTTGATGATATGATATGATGTTGATGATATGATATGATGTTGATGATATGATATGATGTTGATGATATGATATGATGTTGATGATATGATATGATGTTGATGATATGATATGATGTTGATGATATGATATGATGTTGATGATATGATATGATGTTGATGATATGATATGATGTTGATGATATGATATGATGTTGATGATATGATATGATGTTGATGATATGATATGATGTTGATGATATGATATGATGTTGATGATATGATATGATGTTGATGATATGATATGATGTTGATGATATGATATGATGTTGATGATATGATATGATGTTGATGATATGATATGATGTTGATGATATGATATGATGTTGATGATATGATATGATGTTGATGATATGATATGATGTTGATGATATGATATGATGTTGATGATATGATATGATGTTGATGATATGATATGATGTTGATGATATGATATGATGTTGATGATATGATATGATGTTGATGATATGATATGATGTTGACGATATGTGATGATATGAAATGATGAAACGATGGATAGGCACATTTAGGATGATTAATCCTAATATGATATGATGTTGATGATATGATATGATGTTGATGATATGATATGATGTTGATGATATGATATGATGTTGATGATATGATATGATGTTGATGATATGATATGATGTTGATGATATGATATGATGTTGATGATATGATATGATGTTGATGATATGATATGATGTTGATGATATGATATGATGTTGATGATATGATATGATGTTGATGATATGATATGATGTTGATGATATGATATGATGTTGATGATATGATATGATGTTGATGATATGATATGATGTTGATGATATGATATGATGTTGATGATATGATATGATGTTGATGATATGATATGATGTTGATGATATGATATGATGTTGATGATATGATATGATGTTGATGATATGATATGATGTTGATGATATGATATGATGTTGATGATATGATATGATGTTGATGATATGATATGATGTTGATGATATGATATGATGTTGATGATATGATATGATGTTGATGATATGATATGATGTTGATGATATGATATGATGTTGATGATATGATATGATGTTGATGATATGATATGATGTTGATGATATGATATGATGTTGATGATATGATATGATGTTGATGATATGATATGATGTTGATGATATGATATGATGTTGATGATATGATATGATGTTGATGATATGATATGATGTTGATGATATGATATGATGTTGATGATATGATATGATGTTGATGATATGATATGATGTTGATGATATGATATGATGTTGATGATATGATATGATGTTGATGATATGATATGATGTTGATGATATGATATGATGTTGATGATATGATATGATGTTGATGATATGATATGATGTTGATGATATGATATGATGTTGATGATATGATATGATGTTGATGATATGATATGATGTTGATGATATGATATGATGTTGATGATATGATATGATGTTGATGATATGATATGATGTTGATGATATGATATGATGTTGATGATATGATATGATGTTGATGATATGATATGATGTTGATGATATGATATGATGTTGATGATATGATATGATGTTGATGATATGATATGATGTTGATGATATGATATGATGTTGATGATATGATATGATGTTGATGATATGATATGATGTTGATGATATGATATGATGTTGATGATATGATATGATGTTGATGATATGATATGATGTTGATGATATGATATGATGTTGATGATATGATATGATGTTGATGATATGATATGATGTTGATGATATGATATGATGTTGATGATATGATATGATGTTGATGATATGATATGATGTTGATGATATGATATGATGTTGATGATATGATATGATGTTGATGATATGATATGATGTTGATGATATGATATGATGTTGATGATATGATATGATGTTGATGATATGATATGATGTTGATGATATGATATGATGTTGATGATATGATATGATGTTGATGATATGATATGATGTTGATGATATGATATGATGTTGATGATATGATATGATGTTGATGATATGATATGATGTTGATGATATGATATGATGTTGATGATATGATATGATGTTGATGATATGATATGATGTTGATGATATGATATGATGTTGATGATATGATATGATGTTGATGATATGATATGATGTTGATGATATGATATGATGTTGATGATATGATATGATGTTGATGATATGATATGATGTTGATGATATGATATGATGTTGATGATATGATATGATGTTGATGATATGATATGATGTTGATGATATGATATGATGTTGATGATATGATATGATGTTGATGATATGATATGATGTTGATGATATGATATGATGTTGATGATATGATATGATGTTGATGATATGATATGATGTTGATGATATGATATGATGTTGATGATATGATATGATGTTGATGATATGATATGATGTTGATGATATGATATGATGTTGATGATATGATATGATGTTGATGATATGATATGATGTTGATGATATGATATGATGTTGATGATATGATATGATGTTGATGATATGATATGATGTTGATGATATGTAATATGTGCCTTTAATTATGAAAAGCTGCTTTACCATTTAAAAAATTGATGCATGTATTATAAATATATATGTGTGTGTCTTGTTTTTAGACTCTTGTCAGCAAACTCACCATACAATAAAAGGTGAGGACACTCTGTATAGACTATATTATCTTAATCGGATGTACGCTACAGCAGAATGGATTCTCTATGGGAAAAAAAACCTCCCAAAACGTGTCAACCAAGGGCTAAACCCGCGGATGGGAGAAAGACCCCATGACTCAAGTAGGCTGGAATCATTGTCATGTGTGTGAGAGAGTTTTGTAAAACAAAAAGTGAATCATATTCAAACAACTTTTGTTACGGTTGAATCTTGAATCTAGCTTTCAGCTTTATTCCCTCCGACACATATAACCGTCATCATTCATCACTGCCATCCTTTTCTTAAAGCACCTTTTTTTTTTAAGTCTTTATTACTTTTGAGGTTGCAACGCATGTATGTTTTGTCATAAAGAATTCATTTTACATCAAAGAAAATTGCGTACAAACTACTTAGGCCCTTGCTTATAAGGAGTGAGTCCTCAGGACTTCTTCACTGTCACGTCAGCATCACATCACTCAGGACTCCACCTGCCTATAAGACAAGTTTTTTTAGAACTTCTTCGTCACATCATCAATTCTTTTATATATTTTTTTATTAACAAAACATCATTCAAATAAATACTTTTATTATTAATACAACACTTATTAAAAAAAGTTACGATCCTAATAATAGAAAATAAATATTACGAAACTAGACATAATAAAAAAATCAACGTTGACGGTAATTTTCCGGAAGGTGCCAAACATGTTCCACTAGGGCATTGCGAAGTCGATGGTGCGTCCTTCTATCACGTAACTCTGCGAAGACTCGCATTTGCGTTGCAACCCTTTCATCCCACGTACGTGTTGGCATATTAGTTGGATCAGCCAAATAATCTTCCTCAAGGTCAGAAATTGCGTTACCATTGTCTTGAACAATCATGTTGTGTAGAATGACACAAGTATACATAATACGTTTTATTTTGTTCACCGAATGCGGGCGGGCATCATTTTTAAGGATTGCCCAACGACCTTGAAGCACCCCGAAAGCTCGTTCTACATCCTTCCTTGCAACCTCTTGGTAGCGCTTGAACATTGTAGTCTTTGGGTCCATCGGGCATTTAAAAGACTTGACTAGTGTGGCCCATTCAGGATAAATACCGTCAGCTAGATAATATCCCTTCGTAAACTCTTCGCCGTTAATAGTATATTGCATTTCGGGGGCCCTATCTTGGAGTAGATCATCGAACAAATCTGATTCATTAAGGACGTTGATGTCGTTGTTCGAACCTGCAGGGCCAAAGTAAGCATGCCAAATCCACAAATCATACGAAGCAACTGCTTCAAGCATGATCGTTGGATGTCCTTTGTCGCCTCGTGTGTACTGCCCTTGCCAAGCCACTGGACAGTTTCTCCAACCCCAATGCATACAATCAATACTACCAAGCATACCAGGAAAACCATGTATCTGCTCATGCTTACTTACCAAACGTTAGACATCTTCAGTTGTCGGTTTTCTCAAGTACTCAGTGTGATATAAATAATAAACACACTTGCAAAAGTTATGTAAACAATCAGCTGAAGTCGCACGACCCATATGTAAGTACTCATCTAATTGGTCGGCATTAGCAGCATACGCCAATTGACGTATGGCGGAAGTACATTTTTGGAAAATGTTGAAACCACGCCTACCACTGCAATCGGTTTGACTTTTTTGGAAAAACTGAAAATGTTTGGGTAGGGGTTCGATGGCGCTAAAGCTGTGTATATCTTGGCATATACGAAGAAACATATGCTTGCGAATTCGAAATCTTCTTCGGAAAAAATCGGCCGGGAAAGTTGGTGCATCGAAAAAGTAATCATTCCATAAACGCGCCGCGGCTCCGGCATGATCTCGTGATATAACCCTTCTGGGTCTAGGAACCCGTGAACTTGACTCGACATCGTTTGATTCCTCTTCGTTACAAAGATCAAAAACGGCGCCTGCGATCTCCGGATTAAATAGCGTGTTCATTTGCGTAACGGTGTTGTTTAGGAAATTGAATTCGTCACTTGATGATGAAGTAGACATAATTCTGGTGGTGTTTGATGAATGAAATGGTGTGTGATAAATGTTTGTGTGTTAAAATGAGAATAAGTTGAGTGTTTAAATAGGAAAAAAAAAAACTTAGCCGCTGGAAAAAAAAAGAAAAAATAGTTTAAAAACTATCCGTTGCATTCGAAAAAAAAAAAAACTTAGCCGCTGGAAAAAAAAAAAAAAAACTTAGCCGCTGGAAAAAAAAAAATGTTTGTGTGTTAAAATGAGAATAAGTTGAGTGTTTAAAAAAAAAAAAAATTAGCCGTTGGAAAAAAAAAGAAAAAAAATAGTTTAAAAACTATCCGTTGCATTTCGGTCCCACCTCTCGTGCGTCTTTGATCTTCTTGTGGAGGACTCTCCACCGAAAATGCACCACAAGGACGACTGCTGCTTATAGCGTCCTCCGTCCTTGTGGTTGAAGACGCTGCACGAAGACGCCTATAAGCCAAGGCCTTATAACACCTTCTAAACAAAGACTTGCCGTGAGTTCATAATAATAAACTTAATATATATACTTCGTACATATACTGTGATATATAGTTAGTTT
>CM067170.1:121238831-121293831 GCA_034093135.1 Erigeron breviscapus | reverse complement strand
TTATTATTATTTTATTTTATTTTTTATAATTTATTCTTTTTAATAGAAACCTATTTAAAAAGATACAAAAGAAAAAAAAATTAAGAAAGCAATATAATTTTTTCGTATGGTTTGATGACATCCCCCTCATATTAGAGGGGTAAAGCAAAGTCGAAGACTCGTCACGGTTTTGGAATATACCTCAGATTAACAATCTGTAGCATTTTGGGTTTGAAGTTCTAGGGTTAGTCGTTAGTCTGACCTTAGAGTTTCTAAGCCTAAACCTGTATCGTTTGATGACATCCTTTCATAAATTTTTTATTTTTTATTTTGAAACAGGTTTTTAAAAAAAATAAATATATGTATATATATGTGAATTTTAATATAGAATATCTACCTACTTTAATAAATGAAATATAAATATCTTAATAATTTTTTATTAGGGTAAATTACATGGATGATACCTGAAGTATACACGAAATTACGGTTTTGATACCTCACATGCACGGCACGTGACTTGACTTAACGACCAAATAGACGACCGTCAGCGATAGGTATGGCCAGTGTAAGTTTTTGACAACGATGGGTATGTCTCGCGTAATTTTTAAATTGTAGGTATGACCAGTGTAGTTTCGATCAAACCTCAGGTATGATTAATGTAATTTACCCTTTTTTTTAACAGAGTACACAAGTGTACATATTATATGAATTACGTTCACATGTGGACATGTGCATATATTGCATACATAGACGCATATATTATTAATTTATTAATGTTTTTATTTGTTCACATGTAAATCATCAAGACTCAAAATATGTAATTTGTTCATGCTGATACACATGTATACAGTTCATTTACAATTGTTTATATATTAGTTAATAATGTATTTTTCTAATAAAACTATCACAATAAATTTCATATGAGACACATGTGAACTATTGAAAATACTTAAAAAATATTAGAATATGTTAATATGCATTTTAAAAGGTTCTTATAAGACATACATTTTTTGAAACTCAAAAGGCTATGTATATCGATACCATTCATAAGTAAACAAATGTATAATTTATATGAAAAAGTGAAGAAAATGATGCTTGATAAAAAAAAAAAGTTATATGGAAGAGTCGAAAAGATTATGGAAAAATTGGTTGGTCAAGACTAATCTTACCTTGAGGTTTATTTCGTGGTTAAAATGAAAACGTTATCTAACTCACACTTTGAAAAACACCATTAATATTATAATAAAGATATGTTTAAAGTACATCCATAAAAAGCACCAACTCGACACTTAAACTCACACCATATTTATATTGACGACTACAGTGAAATGGATGTATATAAAAGAGATACGATGATCATGAAGAAGATTATGGATGGACGGTTATAATGGGATTAAATGAGAGATTTATGGGATGTTGTTATTTAATTGGTAAAGTACAATACTAACCTTGTATATAATTAATGATAAATGGTTCTCGCAGTTCTCGACAAAAATTGAGTTTTCACAATATCTTTTTACTATATATATATATATATATATATTCATAATATAAAATGGTGGAAAGTGAAAACGTAAAATCCTTAAAGATGAATGGTGAGGGAGCATGTGATCACTATCAACATCAAAGCAAAGCTGCAAAGGTGTAGCTTGTTGTTCCACTAGATTGATTAAGATATTTTTGTGACATACTTTTTTTAAACAGTTAGTCGGTATTCGACATCAGGGAACACCTCACCGTATAATGGTGAAGCCCTGCACATACTCTAGACTACGAGATGTAGACCATAAGCCGTTACAGGTGATTCAGAGAAAAAACTCACAGATTTGTCACTGCTAAGAGTCAAACCCAAGATTTTTGTGAATACTATGGTAAGGATAACAACGTTATAAAATTTTAATAATTGAGTTATTCAGTTTTTATAATTATCTTTTACAATATTTAAATAATACTAATTAAATTTTATTTATGTTGTTAATCAGCATATATGACAAGTTTGAAATAATGGTATTGACTCGGGTGATGGTAATGTGGCATATATATGGACCATGATTGACCACATCAAATGTACTAGTGTGACACTCAAGTCACTATAGAACAAGTGCTCGTTGAATTTGTTCAGTGAGTAAATGCAAACACACTTAATGCAATGTATATAACAATTAAAGTGTCTTTAACTATAGTAACTTTTTTTTTTTTTCATTTTTACCACAACTTTTTTCATTTTTCTATTTTTATCACAAAAGTTTTGAATTTTTAACTTTCGCCACAAACTTTCATTTTCTTTAAAATTAGCCCCTTAACTACAACTTTGTACCACAAATTTTTGGTTTTTCAAGTTTGACTACTAACTTTACCACAACTTCTTTTTTCCAACTTTTTACCCCTTCAATTTTACAATACATTTTGTACTAACTCCAATTTTCATTCTATCAAATATCAACACCACCACCACAATTCAATTAGGTTACATCAATATCTATATGAATCATTGCTCCTTTTTTTTAACAGCTTAGATCGGTAAATTATTGTTTACATATGTGAATTATTATTACATAGTATATTGTTCTTATGAAAATAAAAGTGTTTAAATAATTGTTTTTATTTTTCTTTATTTTTTTTTCTCTTGACACTAATTATGTGAATATATAGAAAATGATTTTTAAAAAGTAAAAATTTTATAAGACGTTGCTAATTACGTTAATTTGATCAAAGTTGGAATCTATTTTCTACAGTTAACCCAATTTTTTTTTAACATGTTAAAAATATACGAAAATAATATATATAAGATCAGTGAATAAAAATTTTAATCCATACAATAAAAATATAAAAGAATTATACATATAGTAAAATCAAACAAATTTAATATGTTCATAATGTACAATGACTTGTTAAAAAAGAAAAACAATTAAAGGTAATTGGATGGAAACTCTTTGTTTCCGTGTACACCTTAATAACCAAAATGCACACCGTATAAAACATATGTTTGGCGACATACCATTCCGTATTCACATATAATTTTTCTTTAAAATTACCCACATTTTCTTTAAAATTAGCCCCTTAACTACAACTTTGTACCACAAATTTTTGGTTTTTCAAGTTTGACTACTAACTTTACCACAACTTCTTTTCTTTTTACCCCTTCATTAAAATTACCCACATTTTCTTTAAAATTACCCACATTTTCTTTAAATTAACTTTTATTTTTACCACAACTTTTTTTCCTTTTCTATTTTTATCACAAAAGTTTTGAATTTTTAACTTTCGCCACAAACTTTCATTTTCTTTAAAATTAGCCCCTTAACTACAACTTTGTACCACAAATTTTTGGTTTTTCAAGTTTGACTACTAACTTTACCACAACTTCTTTTTTCCAACTTTTTACCCCTTCAATTTTACAATACATTTTGTACTAACTCCAATTTTCATTCTATCAAATATCAACACCACCACCACAATTCAATTAGGTTACATCAATATCTATATGAATCATTGCTCCTTTTTTTTAACAGCTTAGATCGGTAAATTATTGTTTACATATGTGAATTATTATTACATAGTATATTGTTCTTATGAAAATAAAAGTGTTTAAATAATTGTTTTTATTTTTCTTTATTTTTTTCTTTTTACCACTAATTTTATTTAAATTAATTTTCTTTCGCCACAAACTTTCATTTTCTTTAAAATTAGCCCCTTAACTACAACTTTGTACCACAAATTTTTGGTTTTTCAAGTTTGACTACTAACTTTACCACAACTTCTTTTTTTCCAACTTTTTACCCCTTCAATTTTACAATACATTTTGTACTAACTCCAATTTTCATTCTATCAAATATCAACACCACCACCACAATTCAATTAGGTTACATCAATATCTATATGAATCATTGCTCCTTTTTTTTAACAGCTTAGATCGGTAAATTATTGTTTACATATGTGAATTATTATTACATAGTATATTGTTCTTATGAAAATAAAAGTGTTTAAATAATTGTTTTTATTTTTCTTTATTTTTTTTTCTCTTGACACTAATTATGTGAATATATAGAAAATGATTTTTAAAAAGTAAAAATTTTATAAGACGTTGCTAATTACGTAAATTTGATCAAAGTTGGAATCTATTTTCTACAGTTAACCTTTTTTTTAACAGCTTAGATCGGTAAATTATTGTTTACATATGTGAATTATTATTACATAGTATATTGTTCTTATGAAAATAAAAGTGTTTAAATAATTGTTTTTATTTTTCTTTATTTTTTTCTTTTTACCACTAATTTTATTTAAAATTAATTTTCTTTCGCCACAAACTTTCATTTTCTTTAAAATTAGCCCCTTAACTACAACTTTGTACCACAAATTTTTGGTTTTTCAAGTTTGACTACTAACTTTACCACAACTTCTTTTTTCCAACTTTTTACCCCTTCAATTTTACAATACATTTTGTACTAACTCCAATTTTCATTCTATCAAATATCAACACCACCACCACAATTCAATTAGGTTACATCAATATCTATATGAATCATTGCTCCTTTTTTTTAACAGCTTAGATCGGTAAATTATTGTTTACATATGTGAATTATTATTACATAGTATATTGTTCTTATGAAAATAAAAGTGTTTAAATAATTGTTTTTATTTTTCTTTATTTTTTTTTCTCTTGACACTAATTATGTGAATATATAGAAAATGATTTTTAAAAAGTAAAAATTTTATAAGACGTTGCTAATTACGTAAATTTGATCAAAGTTGGAATCTATTTTCTACAGTTAACCCTTTTTTTTAACAGCTTAGATCGGTAAATTATTGTTTACATATGTGAATTATTATTACATAGTATATTGTTCTTATGGAAAATATGTTAAAAGTTAATGGGTTCGTGTCTAAAGGTGTGTAACAACATTTGTGTGAACAAATTTGGGTCATAACATGTTTTAATTACAAAATCCATTTTTGAAAAGTAAAGCAAACTAGTTCTTGAAGTTATGACTGGTTCATGTATTATTTGATCTTGAAAAACATTAAAAGTGTTATGGGTTAATGTTATTGTGTATATATGTACTAGTCCTATGATCTAACAAGTTCCGGAATCGATCTAGAGCCTCGAATTGTGTTCAGCCCTTGTTCAGCTCATTCGAGACATTGGGACGGTCTTGGAGGGACGATCTTGGTCCCCAAGATCGTCCTAGGCAGCTTAATGTCTTATGGTATTTGTTCGTTCGATTTTGTGTGGTGCTGTGGTGTTGTTGGTACGTTTATTGGGTAACTAATCCTTTGGATCGGTTTTGCTCAAACATCTTGTTCTAGTCCTTAGGACGATCTTGTTCTAGTCCTTAGGACGATCTTGTTCTAGTCCTCAGGACGATCTTGGCAGATTAAACATTAAAACGATCTTGATTCCTTGAATAACTAAGACGATCTTGAGTTGAGTACAAATGAGACGATCTTGAACCTTGACCTGTGAAACGATCTTGAACTAGGAATTGTAAGACGATCTTGTGCTAATCATCTAGGACGATCTTGGTAAACCTAGGACGATCTAAATATCGAGGACCTAAGACGATCTAAAGACTTAGACCACGGGACGATCTAAATGAACAACCTTAAGACGATCTAATTCATTTATCATTAAAACGATCTAAATACATTTGAGCCTAGACGACCTAAATCCTGAAGTAATGAAACGATCTAAATGAGTCCAGAGGGACGATCTTGTACTATAAACCCTAATATGACTTCACACATTCAAAAGACATTACGTACATGTTCTATAACGTCCAACACTCAATCCTGGATCATCATCTCAGTTCATAACATCATTCCCCTTTCGATTTAAACACATCAAAGACTATGTACTAACATCAAGACTAGTTCATGATTCGTTCTAAGACCACGTACAAGTGCAAACCCTAATTGAGTACATTAACGACATAATCTATTTGCTTATTAAAGAACAAGTCCTACGAACAAGTAAATTAAGTTCTAAAGTTCATTACTAAAAACATGTTCAACTCATTAACACGATAAGTACTTATGCGTGAGTTCTAAGACGTTCAGTTCGAGTCCCGTTCATGTACTTACAAGTTCATTTAAATTCTTTTGAGTCAAAACGTTCAAAGGCTTTCAAAGGACCAAATCATCAGTTCATCAAAGGCTTTTCAAAGACTAATTGATCATACAGACTAATACGTGTGCGTAATTATGATCAATGACTTGTGCTTAGGCTTCCATCAAGACGTACGTGGAAATTGATAGATATATCTTATCTATCTCTGTGCTTGTTCTCTGTGCTATTACAACTTGTACTTGTACCAGATCACTGTGAGTTCACTCATCCCCTTTTCGTACATTTGTTCAAAGTTCTTTATCGGGGACTGAAAAGCATGAAAACTATTTTGTACTAAGTACTTATGTTCTTGAACTATTTTACGTACTACCTTATGATCTTGAACTACTTATTAAACTGTTTAAAAGAGTATTCACGTCTTGAATGGGCAGGACCTTAAATACATGTATACGATAGTACTTGATCAGTTCTTGTTCACTGCTATCAATTCATATCCCACAGTTCAGGGATTGAACCGTAGGTAATTATGGACAGCGCTGTTAGGGTAGGCCCACCCTCATTCTCCACAGTTCAGGAGAATGCATATTACTTGTTCTTGTTCCTGTCATTGTTCTGACATAGATCTTATTTGACGTACTTGAATTATACGAGCATATTCATTACAGTTCAGTTCTGGACAATCGGGTTAGCAGTGACAATTCATTTAAAGTTCATTATATATTACCTAGTTCTTATTATTATTACAAAGTACTTTGGCTCAACGTACGAAACTTGCGATCTTGTTCTTATTAAATATGCATATGTAAACTAAACGTACTTTATGTGAACCTCACCAACTACTTTTGTAGTTGACCTTTGAACTTACATGCTTTTCAGGCTAGACTAGTAGATCTCTTAGCATAGGAATCTTCCTCTCTAAGCTCATCCTTTTTGGCGATTGTCCGAGCGTTCAAGATCAAGAGCCGTGAAGACTCTCTTTGCTATTTCAAGTTCAAGACCTGCTCTCAAAAGACAATTGTTCTGTCTTAAGAATATTGATTATTCTGAGTTCATTTCATGTTCTGTAATAACTATCGTACTTCTGTTCTTTATTAATGTTATTGGCTGTGTTGGAACTTGTACTATGTGCTTTTGTGCTTGTCTGTGCATCCCGTATATTCCGCTTTAGCGGGGTGTTACACTTTGTACCACAAATTTTTGGTTTTTCAAGTTTGACTACTAACTTTACCACAACTTCTTTTTTTCAACTTTTTACCCCTTCAATTTTACAATACATTTTGTACTAACTCCAATT
Source organism: Erigeron breviscapus (assembly GCA_034093135.1). Lineage (NCBI taxonomy): Eukaryota > Viridiplantae > Streptophyta > Magnoliopsida > Asterales > Asteraceae > Erigeron > Erigeron breviscapus. The sequence continues at coordinate 121,286,491 of CM067170.1, read as the reverse complement.
TTCATTCTATCAAATATCAACACCACCACCACAATTCAATTAGGTTACGTCAATATCTATATGAATCATTGCTCCTTTTTTTTAACAGCTTAGATCGGTAAATTATTGTTTACATATGTGAATTATTATTACATAGTATATTGTTCTTATGGAAATAAAATTGTTTAAATAATTGTTTTTATTTTTCTTTATTTATTTTCTTTTCTCTTGGCACTAATGTTTTATTTTTCTTTATATTCTCTTTTATGTTCTCATTGTTTCTTTTAAACAATTCTACAGTCGGGTAATCTGACCAATAGGCAGAATATCGTGTAGTGTTTCGATTACAACTAAAATATCATTTTTAAATTGTTTCTTACATCCATTTATGTCGTTTGTTAGGTACCTTTTTTTATAATGTATCGTTATCTATGTATCACCGCCCTTATATACGATATACGTTTTATGAATCGTTATCACTCCCGGGACAACGGCCGGGATGAAAATACTAGTTACAAAATAAAGATTCGACACTTTACAAATCACAAATATTAATTCTCTATATATAGGAGGAACATTCTCTTGCTAGCTAGTTAAGAGTGATTTCCACGAGTCAAACTATTTTATAGAGAAATACAAGAAATTAAATGCCTTGTGGTTATTTTATACGGGGCGCGTAACACCACCGGGGCAAAAAGGGTATCCCCACCATCACTATTAGCGGCGACGTCGCCGCTAATAGTGGGGGGCCCACTGACATCTTGCAGAATACAAAGCCAGTTTAATGCCCTGGACCCCACACTATTAGCGGCGACGTCGCCGCTAATAGTGCGGGGCCCAACTGACGTTGTTGACTACAAAGCCAGTTTAATGCCCTGGACCCCACACTATTAGCGGCGACGTCGCCGCTAATAGTGTGCCATATTTCCTTTAAAACGCGGCTGCTCCCCCAGACCCATCTTCTTCCCCATCAATCTTCTTCCCAGTCGAACCGAACCATTCCTCAAAAAAAAAAAATTCCTCCGGCAATCCACCATTGTTGTCCATATTCTGGCCCTCAATCCCCTCACCCTCTGAATATCAACAATCCAGCCACCCACGCTTTTGCTCACGACGAAAATCCGGCGAGGTTATTTATCCGGCGACTTTTCAGGCGAAATTCCGGCCGGAGAAAATTTCAGACGAATTATTAGCGGCGACTAGCATTAGCGGCGACATTTCCGGCGACCCACTTTTCCGACGTTTTCTTTGTATGTTTACTAAGACTCATTTATTTTTATATTGTTGTTATTATTTTTAATATATGTTATTATTAGTTATAAAAATGTTATATAATTTTATTTAGAAATTTTAGGTTTGTTAGTTTGATTTAAAGAAATTTGTAGGATTTTTGTTATGATTTGCCTTCTTGGTCGTTTCTGCTGCTTTCTTCCTCTCTCTGTTCCTCTTCTTCCCCCCCTTTTGGTTCCTCTGCTTGTTCGGCCCTTCGTGCTCGCCCTGATTCTGTTCTTCTCGTTCCCCCTGCTCTGCTTTTTCGCCCTTCCTCTGCTTTTTCCGCCTTCCTTGGTCTTCCTATTCTCCCTCTTGCTCCTCTCCTTGTTCCTCTCTTCTCGTGCCCCGTTCTTCTCGTTGTCCCGTCGTTTTCCCCTGTTTCTGCTTTTCTTCCCTCCTTCATCCCTTCCTCTGCCTGTTCGCCCTTTTTCTGTTTCTTGTTCCTCTGCTTTCTTCGTTCTTCTGTTCGCCCCCCCCGTTTTTTTGGTATGATTGTAATTGTTAATGTAGTTGTTATTAGGTTAATATGAATGCAAATATTATTGTTAGAAAATTGTGGTAATTTTAGGAATAACAAGTTGGAAATAAGATTTGTGTAAAAAATATGCATATATTTCATTTGCGTCATTTTAAACCTTGATAATTGTTTATATTGATTTATTACTTGTATATAACTTATGTAGGTTAAAATGGCTGCTGTTCATGGCGGAGATGGTGGCAATGACACTCCCAAATTGGGGGTGGATCCTCAATGGGGTGAAGCGTAGCGGGGGTAAATCATATATACATTTAATTTAATATATATATATATAATATATATATATAATATATATATATATATATATATATATATATATATATATATATATATATATATATATATATATATATATATATATATATATATATATATATATATAATATATATATATATATATATATATATATATATATATATATATATAATATATATATATATATATATAATATATATATATATATATATATATATATATATATATATATATATATATATATATATATATATATATATATATATATATATATATATATATATATATATATATATATATATATATATATATATATATATATATATATATATATATATATATATATATATATATATATATATATATATATATATATATAATATATATATATATATATATATATATATATATATATATATATAATATATATATATATATATATATATATATATATATATATATATATATATATATATAATATATATATATATATATATATATATATATATATATATATATATATATATATATATATATATATATATATATATATATATATATATATATATATATATATATATATATATATATATATATATATATATATATATATATATATATATATATATATATATATAATATATATATATATATATATATATATATATATATATATATATATATATATATATATATATATATATATATATATATATATATATATATATATATATATATATATATATATATATATATATATATATATATATATATATATATATATATATATAATATATATATATATATATAATATATATATATATATATATATATATAATATATATATATATATATATAATATATATATATATATATATATATATATATATATATATATATATATATATATATATATATAATATATATATATATATATATATATATATATATATATATATATATATATATATATATATATAATATATATATATATATATATATATATATATATATATATATATATATATATATAATATATATATATATATATATATATATATATATATATATATATATATATATAATATATATATATATATATATATATATATATATATATATATATATATATATATATATATATATATATATATATATATATATATATATATATATATATATATTATATATATAACATGTTCCATAGCGGCGACGTCGCCGCTAATACGTGACACGTGGCGCTCGGGGACGGCCATCGTCAGTGCCTGCCAACGCTTGTTCCCGAGGTGCCACGTAGCCAGTATTAGCGGCGACGTCGCCGCTAATACCTGCTACGTGGCACCTCGGGAACAAGCGTCGGCAGGCATGGTAACAAATTAGGTCGGGGCCCCACCATTAGCGGCGACGTCGCCGCTAATACCCTGGTGGGGGTACCCTGTTTTCTGGTGGGGATACCCTGTGCCTTATTTTATATTCATCAAAAGAGTAGTTATGTGTGAGGCTCGAGACAACTATTCATACTTCTTATGTTGTCCTTTGTGATGTCACATGTGTACAACATTGCAGATACTTTTTGCCAACCATGTTGCATTTCAAGTATTCCCGCATATAAAGAAGTGACACACATGCACTTAGATGTTGTCAGTGACTAGTGAGTGATTTGTCAACACTCATTGATCGATCAATCTTGTATTATCTTGTTCTAATTATTTAAACTTGCTCGCTGAGTCCACATCTAACAAAGCCATCTCTTCAACAATGTACTCGTTGAACAACATACAACAAGCTTACCTATAATTGCAACTTGCATTTTATAAAGTGGGATTCATACCAACACAATAAACTTTTACTCAATACATTAATTTGCTAGTAATTTTAGAACAATAGACCATTATATGTTGATTGATCAGCTTCATGTGACATGTTTCAAGATTTATCAGTTTTCACTTGATGCACAAACTCATATATTTCTAAATATATATAAAAGAGAAACTTTAATTCATAATTAGAGAAGTATGGATCTTTAGATAAAGTTCAACTTTTAATTAGAGTCATTAGATCAAATGATGATGTCATATACCTTATTTAACTTTTTTAGATTTAATTTTATTTTAATAAATTTAAATTATTATTATTTCCTTATTTAAGTTTGTAGACATTAATAATTAATGTTTTTAATGATATAATTATGGAAACTAATATTTTTATATTTTACATCATTTTTTATCTTTAAAATTAATTTTTAATGTTTTTACAATAAAATTTTCTTTTTTAATGTAATACGTTTTTATTAAATTATATTTTTGTATAGGATTTTTATCATATAACAAATAAAATTTGGTTATAAGGATTTTTGTATAGGATTTTTATCATATAACGTTTTTATTAAATCAAATGTTTTGAAAACCGGACCGGATGTCAAACCGGCCTTCTTAATAAAGAACTAAAAAACAAATATGGAGTCTATAGTAAGCTATCACAATTATATATCAGAAAAATAGTTGTAAGAAAATAGTAATGATATTATGCATAATTTTAAGTTAGATTAACACAACATGCGATATATAGATTGATAATTAAATTGCTTAGTAATTTTAGTGTATAACTAAATTATTCGAGCAAAACGTTAAAGCACAAGTACAATGACAATGCAGACATATCCGGATGAATGAAAGACATCCAAATAAACGAAAACCTTACTTAGCGAGACCTCTAATAGATGATGTATCCATTTTTCAACTGTCTGGTCACTGTTAACCGGAATCTAAACGACCACTAATGTAACTTCATGTTTTTTAGTGGTTTAATTCTTACCTGGTTAAATATTTGTCAACTTATGATATTACAAAAATTTAACATGTCATTAATTATATATGTTTACCGCGTATTACGCGGGTAATAATCTAGTGTTAATTTAAAACATGTCAAAACTTGGAGATGAACAAAAGACACTTGTCACGTCACGTCACAATGAGCACGTACATGCCTAGAATGTGTTCAATTCAGGCGAAATCAATGATAGACTTAACAGATTGTATTGTAGATTAATGACATATAATTCACCGACACATATAGGATGGAGATGATGAAACAAGCGATTCGGGTGAGTTAAATACGAGTCAGAATGTAAGGTATGTGAAAAGTAAGTCGGGTATATGTTTGGAGTTTGTAAGTGTTAGGATTCATAACTATTATCATGAACAATTACACGAGTACGCATTGAAATAAATCATATGCAATATATTAATTAACAAAGATAGAGAATGTGTACCTTTTAGCTTAGCTTCCAATAGATAATAATAATGATAATTATTATTAGGGTTTAAAGTAAAACCCCTCTACGATCGCACACTTGACACTCCTATGTATGTATGCTAGTACCCGATCACGAACTCACAACCCCTTGTGTTTTTCCCCTAAAAGTCGAACCAAGCAAGAAACCCAAAACCCTTTTCTATTTGTTGTAGTCGACCGAACCAAAGGAGAGAAAGAGAGGAGAAAGAATTTGTTAGGGTTTTACAAATCTAATTGTCTTGAATGTGTGTTAAAACCATTAACCCTTAACCCCTTTATATAGGGATTAATTGTTAGGGTTTTTAAACTTGGTGAACAAGTTTGAGAGGGATTAGGAAACCCCTCATCAAAACCGTCCCCCCTATTTTGTAATTAGGAAACAACTCCAATTCCTAATTTACATTTAAGTCCTTCTCTTTTAATTAATAAACATTTATTTAACTTTTAACGAATGTTTATTAATCATTTCGTGAACATATTTACATAGTGTATACGTGTCATTTCGTGTGACCCCGTAGGCTTAAATATTTTCCGGACATGCGTTTATATTAACGTGATCATATTCCCACAGCTCTCACTTAAAGCAACCATTTCACGAATTTCACTTAATGACGCCGATCCATAAAGTGATAATTCATTAGTGGGGTAGTCCAATATGCATCTTATGAATATCATGTGAGTTTGGTGGGACCATCCTTAATATTCTAAGAATTTTACCAATCACTCAGATTTGTCTTAGTTTAACTATACTCCCATATAGTTAATCGACAATAGACAATTTAGAATATAAATTATTCATGGATTTAAACATGCAAATATAGGATACAATTATGTATTAAATGAAAACAAACATACCAAGTACTTTAATTCATTTATAAAATAATAATTGTTCAACATCCTTTATCCAAATACCAATCACAGATTTACATGATATAACTAGCTAGTTTAAGTCATATGCCCTCGGCATGCTTATCGAGCTTTCCTTTTGACAAAGCCTTTGTAAAAGGATCAGCTAAGTTATAATCCGTGTGAACTTTGAGTAACTTGATTTCTCCTAGTTCGATTTGCTCACGAACATAGTGAAATCGTCTATGATAATGTCTGGCACCTTTCTGAACTCCGGGTTCGTTGGCAATGATGATTGCACCAGTATTGTCGCAATACATATCTAAAGGTGTGTTATTTGAGGGCATCACGTTAAGCCCAGAAATAAACTTCCTAATCCAGACGGCTTCCATGACGGTTTCTTGAGGCGGCAATGTACTCAGACTCTGTTGCAGACATGGCAATCCATACACCAGAAATAATTCTTTAGTAGCTCGCAGATACTTAAGAATGTTCATTACAGCAGTCCAGTGACCTTCACCTGGATTCTGTTGATATCGGCTAACGATATTTTGCGCGAACGCTATGTCAGGTCTAGTGCATCTTACCGCATACATAATAGATCCCACAGTCGAAGCATAAGGAACCCTCTGCATACGCTCCACCTCCTCAGGGTGTAGAGGCACCTTGTTTGCTAGATAAGCTAAGTCCTTCCTGCATGGGTACGAAACCAGGCTTGGAATTCTCCATCTTGAATCTCTTCAAGATCTTATCAATATAAGCACTTTGACTTGGTCCAATCAACCGTTTAGTTCTATCTCTGTAGATCTTGATTCCAAGAATGAATGTTGTTTCACCCAAGTCTTTCATAGCAAAACACTTTTAAAGAGGGATTTTACATCTTGCAACATTGGAATGTGATTTCCTATTATCAATATGTCATATACATATAAGACAAGGAAAGTAACATTACTCCCACTAGCTTTGCGATATACACATGGCTCATCAGGATTTTGAGCAAAACCAAACTTTTTTGTTTCCTCATCAAACCTTTTATTCCAACTTCTTGATGCTTGCTTTAGTCCATAAATGGACCTCTGAAGCTTGCATACTTTGTTAAGATATTTTGGATCAACAAAACCTTCTGGTTGTACCATATAGACTTCCTCGTCTAGATAACCATTCAAGAAAGCGGTTTTGACATCCATTTGCCATATCTCATAGTCATAGTACGCTTCTATGGCTAAGATAATCCTAATAGCTCTAATGTCCGCTACGGGAGTGAAGGTTTCCTCATAGTCAACTCCGTAGAGCTGAGTATAGACTTTCGCCACGAGACGAGCTTTATAGGTGTGTACATTTCCATCCATGTCGGTCCTTCTTGAAGATCCATTTACACCCAAAGGTTCTACCATTAGGTGGAAGATCAACCAAGCTCCAGACTTGATTGTCTTTCATGGATTTCATTTCCACATTCACAGCTTCTGGATCTGATAATGCAGCTTTGAAATTAGGAGGTTCATTTAAATCTCCTAATATGTGTTCTTCAGATTCAATCTTTCACGAGCACGTATTGTGCTTGAGGACCTACGAATTGGAATCGCATCAACTTCATCAACTTGAGGTTCATCACTTTGAAAAGGAAAAAAACAAAAAAAAGGGGACGGAGGAGAGGAGGGGGAGAATTCAGAAGGTGACACATCTTCCTCTTGAGTCTCATCAAGTTCGACAATCCTCCCACTGTTTTCTTGAGTGATGAGATTCTTTTCAAAGAACTCAGCATATCTAGCAACTTTAACAGTGTTCTCGGTAGGAAAGTAGAAGTAGTAACCCATCGTTTCCTTTGGGTATCCTACAAAGATGCACTTAACTGATATGGGTTGAAGTTTGTCAGGCGTATCTCGCTTCACAAGTGCCTCACATCCCCAGACTCTTAAGTAAGACAAATTAGGGACACTTCCATGCCACAACTCATGCGGTGTCTTGTCAACCTTCTTGGTTGGAACCATATTAAGAATGCGTACAACAGTCTCTAGAGCATAATCCCAAAATGAAAATGGGAGAGTCGTAAGGTTCATCATTGATCTCACCATGTCCAACAAAGTTCGATTTCTCCTCTCAGATACACCATTGTGTTGTGGAGTATATGGAGGAGTAAGCTGTTGAATAATTCCATAAGCTTTTAGATAATCCTTAAACTCTTGGCTTAAGTATTCTCCACCTCGATCCGAACGAATAATCTTGATGGTTTTACCGAGTTGATTTTCTACTTCATTTTTAAACTCTTTGAATGTTTCAAAGACTTCATTTTTATGTTTAAGCAAGTAAACATAACCATAATGACTGAAATCATCAGTAAAAGTTATGAAGTATCTAGCACCTTTCCTTGACACATGTCTAAATGGGCCACATACATCGGTATGTATTAGTCCAAGTAGCTCTTTAGCCTTCTCTGGTTTATGCGGAAAAGGTTTTCTTGTCATCTTGCCGGAAACACAAGATACGCATTTTTCAAATGATTCTTCATCATTTGATTTTAAGATCCCTTCACGTTGAAGTCTTTCAATGCATTTCTTGCCAACATGAGCAAGACGACAATGCCAAAGATAGGTAGAGTCCAAATTAGGCTTGACTCTTTTGCTAACATTGTACATTGAATTATTATTTGAATCACAACCATGCATATCAATTTCAAAAATACCATTACAAGCAATAGCATTAAAATAATGAACATTATTTCTAGAAACTGAAATACCATAATCATTAAAAACATTAATGAATCCGTTGTCTTTCAACAAAGAAACTGAAATTACACCTCTAGTAATAGAAGGTGTATAATGACAATTGTCTAACACAATAACTAAACCAGTAGGTAAAACTAAATAAAAGTCTCCTATTTCTTCCACAGCTGCCGGTAGACCATTGCCCACGAACAGTTGTAAAGCTCCTGGCTTCAGTTTCTTTCTTCTTCTAAGCCCCTGTAAAGTATTACAGATACGAGTTCCACAGTCAGTGTCATAAACCCATGAATTACGCTTAGAAAAGGAATATAATTCAATTGTGAAGATACCTGAAGAACTGGCTAAACCAGCTTGCTTCTTCTTCTCATTCAACTCAGCTAGATACTTAGGACAATTCCTCTTCCAGTGTCCCACTTCAGCACAGTGATGACAAGCCTGGTCCTTAGCCGGATGCTCTTTTTTCACCAGAGGGGTCTTTTTAGGTTTAGAGACTGAAACACTTTGCTTTCCCTTACCAACGTTCTTGCCCTTAGCTTTTGGTTGTTTTGCTTTCTGAACCTTTCCCCCCTTGATCATAAGAACTTGGGGTGTCTCAGATTTCTTGGGAAGGTTTTTCTCATACTCAATTAACATGGCATGAAGTTCAACTATGGTTTTGCTCATGCTGTGCATATTGTAATTGCGTACAAAACTCTCAAAATCCCTTGAAAGGGACTTAAGAATCATGCCAATAGCAATAGGTTGAGGATATGCATAGTTTAGCCTTTCCAAGTGCTCAAAGTAACTCTTCATCTTGAGTACATGAGCGCTGACCGGTTTCCCATACTCATGTTTGCAATCATGGAGTGACTCAACTAGTTCAAACAATTCAACTCCAGCTTGTTTTTCGTACATAGACTTGAGTTCTATGATCATATCATACGGATTGTACAATTCAAATTGCTTTTGAAGCTCGGGAGTCATGCTGCCTTGCATCAAACAAGCAACCTCATTATGTCTATCGTACCGAGTATTGTATTCTGCTAACTGTGTTGTAGTAGCAGTGGCAGCATCAGGGGTAGCGGGCATCTGTTTTTCAAGGACAACGGTTTTCTTTTCAACTCTTAGGACGATCCTCAGCTGACGATACCAGTCATTGAAGTTGGTTCCAGAAAGCTTTTCTCTTTCTAGCATCGACCTGAAAGCCGATTGGTGTATGTTTTGTGAAGGATTAATTGCCATCTACAAAACAGATATAAGTTCAAAAATCAGTATTTTCGATAATAAATTCCTTAAGAAATATAATTACCCAATGTTAAATCATTTAACAATTAATTTTATTAAGGCTAGGATCCAATTGACATACCATAATTTCATCAGTTGATCTGCTAGAAATGACGTACTCAAAAGGTAAGTGACGATCAGTAATTGCATTACAAGTACAATTCCTAGATTTATGGGACTTACAAAGACACTGGTATAGGGGCATCAAGTGTTTTGTAATCATGTTTTGTCCCATCTTATGCCACGGGTCAAGGTCTCACCGCTTGACTTGTTTTAAGTCGCCCAATTAAGAACTGTAAATAGTCTACCACCGTCTCACGATGAGTAGTATTTTACCTTGGGGTTGCAATTCACCTACGTCTCACGTAGAGCAAAAAGCAATTGCAAGTGTTCTTAGCAAAGTGGGTGGCAAATACTTAACTTTAATTGGGTAATGCAATTGATGTGAATCAAAAGTTTATGTATGAAGATTCATGCACATCTTCATAACATAATGTTTAATAAAATCATTTTTATTTGTCTTAACAACACAAAAGAGCTCGGTAGCTCCATTTGAACGCACAAAGAAGCGCAGAAGTAAGGTTTGCGCGAAGCAATTAAGTACCCACTTCTTTAGGGAGCTAGCGCATCCCGACTTATACCTCTCTTATAGCTTGTTCAAATTGGTGAGCCGGTGTATCTTTTGATTGTAAGACACCAATTTTATTAAAACAAAATCATATTTCAATATTTATTAGTCAAGTTTATTTTTTTCTTAAAACAATTTTGCATCACTATTTACAATAATAGCAAAATAATAAACTTACTAACTATTAACAATTAATCATGCAATGATTTATGGTGGGCAACCTAATCATGATCACTATGGTTAATGTACATGTTTAAGAATGGCTCCCTTCATAGAAGAGGACCACATACATCAAGTTACCTTGATTGCGTAAGCCTTTAAACAATATACAAACATACAATTATCAAATAAACACATAGATTAAGATGCTGACTGGAAATTTCTAGCAGCTTCACGACCATATTTGACATAGTAAACTCCGAATTGGCCTTAGCTCAGAACTACAAAGTTGTAGCCCTATGAATCGTTCATCTACAGTCCAAAAGAGAGCTCCTAACTCATTACGGTTGATTTTATATGAATGTTTTAGTGAACTGGTGTCAAACAGGAAAAATCACACGAAAAATTCACATTGTCACATAATTATCAAATAATTAACCCTAATTATTGGAACATTAAACTAAGCAATACATATCAATATATCTAAGTAATAACCATAAAGAATTTTGCATGAATTCCTTATGGTTTTACTTCTATTTAACAACAATAAATTAAAAGATACATATAACATGCAATTTATCACATAAATATGCCAATTCACATAATCAAAACTTGCATAGAGGGTTTAATTTAACCATTAACATTAAGTGGGTTTAATTAATGATAAAAAACAAAACCCTAATTTTATTTTATCAAATTTCGATTTTTATTAAAAATAAATAAACAAAACAAATTTTAATTATTTAATTTTAATTAATCAAACCAACCCTCAAAACCCCCCTCAAGTTTTGAACTTTGTAACTAATATATCACATATTAGGCTCGTGATACCACTGTTAGGATTCATAACTATTATCATAAACAATTACACGAGTACGCAGCAGAATAAATCATATGCAATATATTAATTAACAAAGATAGAGAATGTATACCTTTTAGCTTAGCTTCCAATAGATAATAATAATGATAATTATTATTAGGGTTTAAAGTAAAACTCCTCTACGATCGCACACTTGACACTCTTATGTATGTATGCTAGTACCCGATCACGAACTCACAACCCCTTGTGTTTTCCCCTAAAAGTCGAACCAAGCAAGAAACCCAAAACCCTTTTCTATTTGTTGTAGTCGACCGAACCAAAGGAGAGAAAGAGAGGAGAAAGAATTTGTTAGGGTTTTACAAATCTAATTGTCTTGAATGTGTGTTAAAACCATTAACCCTTAACCCCTTTATATAGGGATTAATTGTTAGGGTTTTTAAACTTGGTGAACAAGTTTGAGAGGGATTAGGAAACCCCTCATCAAAACCGTCCCCCTATTTTGTAATTAGGAAACAACTCCAATTCCTAATTTACATTTAAGTCCTTCTCTTTTAATTAATAAACATTTATTTAACTTTTAACGAATGTTTATTAATCATTTCGTGAACATATTTACATAGTATATACGTGTCATTTCGTGTGACCCCGTAGGCTTAAATATTTTCCGGACATGCGTTTATATTAACGTGATCATATTCCAACAGTAAGGGCATTTGATGAAAAGCATTTTCTGGAAAAAAAAAGTCTGGAAAAATTGAATACCAGTGGATTGAATAGCTTATTTGATGGATATGTTAGAGAATTCTCAACCTTTTAAACAAATCTTCTTCTTTTTTTACAATTCAAGTTGCAAAAACTTTTGAAAAAGTTTTCCGTTGGTGTATATAAGTTTTTTATAAGTTAAGTTAGTGGATGGTAACAAAATATAAAATTTCAAAGACGTTTTACCATTGGAGGTGGTAGAAAAAGTACATTATTGAACATTATTCAAACAACTTTCTCTTTTGTTTCCGCTTTATATATCAATAGATTTACAATTTTACTTACCAATTGGAGAAAATAAATTGTACTAAACTTTGCCATCTTAATCATAAGGCCAATAAAAATATATAAGCATTAACTAACAGAATTAAGTGACTGCTTTTGTATTATAGAGTCCCGAACCAATAAACTTGCTTTATTTGAACTTATGTTTATATATATAGTTAGATAGATAGATCGAAATAGCTAGCGAGGTTGAAAAGGACGAGACAAAAGTGGTGCATGTTGGAATGCAACATTTGTACATGATCGAACATCCTACCTAGTAGTTATGGTTAACTTTCGAGCCGTTTGGTTGCTTTATTTGAACATGGATTGCCGTAAAACCCTAAACCCTTAAACCCTAAACCCTAAACCCTTAAACCCTAAACCCTAAACCCTAAACCCTAAACCCTAAACCCTAAACCCTAAACCCTAAACCCTAAACCCTAAACCCTAAACCCTAAACCCTAAACCCTAAACCCTAAACCCTAAACCCTAAACCCTAAACCCTAAACCCTAAACCCTAAACCCTAAACCCTAAACCCTAAACCCTAAACCCTAAACCCTAAACCCTAAACCCTAAACCCTAAACCCTAAACCCTAAACCCTAAACCCTAAACCCTAAACCCTAAACCCTAAACCCTAAACCCTAAACCCTAAACCCTAAACCCTAAACCCTAAACCCTAAACCCTAAACCCTAAACCCTAAACCCTAAACCCTAAACCCTAAACCCTAAACCCTAAACCCTAAACCCTAAACCCTAAACCCTAAACCCTAAACCCTAAACCCTAAACCCTAAACCCTAAACCCTAAACCCTAAACCCTAAACCCTAAACCCTAAACCCTAAACCCTAAACCCTAAACCCTAAACCCTAAACCCTAAACCCTAAACCCTAAACCCTAAACCCTAAACCCTAAACCCTAAACCCTAAACCCTAAACCCTAAACCCTAAACCCTAAACCCTAAACCCTAAACCCTAAACCCTAAACCCTAAACCCTAAACCCTAAACCCTAAACCCTAAACCCTAAACCCTAAACCCTAAACCCTAAACCCTAAACCCTAAACCCTAAACCCTAAACCCTAAACCCTAAACCCTAAACCCTAAACCCTAAACCCTAAACCCTAAACCCTAAACCCTAAACCCTAAACCCTAAACCCTAAACCCTAAACCCTAAACCCTAAACCCTAAACCCTAAACCCTAAACCCTAAACCCTAAACCCTAAACCCTAAACCCTAAACCCTAAACCCTAAACCCTAAACCCTAAACCCTAAACCCTAAACCCTAAACCCTAAACCCTAAACCCTAAACCCTAAACCCTAAACCCTAAACCCTAAACCCTAAACCCTAAACCCTAAACCCTAAACCCTAAACCCTAAACCCTAAACCCTAAACCCTAAACCCTAAACCCTAAACCCTAAACCCTAAACCCTAAACCCTAAACCCTAAACCCTAAACCCTAAACCCTAAACCCTAAACCCTAAACCCTAAACCCTAAACCCTAAACCCTAAACCCTAAACCCTAAACCCTAAACCCTAAACCCTAAACCCTAAACCCTAAACCCTAAACCCTAAACCCTAAACCCTAAACCCTAAACCCTAAACCCTAAACCCTAAACCCTAAACCCTAAACCCTAAACCCTAAACCCTAAACCCTAAACCCTAAACCCTAAACCCTAACCCTAAACCCTAAACCCTAAACCCTAAACCCTAAACCCTAAACCCTAAACCCTAAACCCTAAACCCTAACCCTAAACCCTAAACCCTAAACCCTAAACCCTAAACCCTAAACCCTAAACCCTAAACCCTAAACCCTAAACCCTAAACCCTAAACCCTAAACCCTAAACCCTAAACCCTAAACCCTAAACCCTAAACCCTAAACCCTAAACCCTAAACCCTAAACCCTAAACCCTAAACCCTAAACCCTAAACCCTAAACCCTAAACCCTAAACCCTAAACCCTAAACCCTAAACCCTAAACCCTAAACCCTAAACCCTAAACCCTAAACCCTAAACCCTAAACCCTAAACCCTAAACCCTAAACCCTAAACCCTAAACCCTAAACCCTAAACCCTAAACCCTAAACCCTAAACCCTAAACCCTAAACCCTAAACCCTAAACCCTAAACCCTAAACCCTAAACCCTAAACCCTAAACCCTAAACCCTAAACCCTAAACCCTAAACCCTAAACCCTAAACCCTAAACCCTAAACCCTAAACCCTAAACCCTAAACCCTAAACCCTAAACCCTAAACCCTAAACCCTAAACCCTAAACCCTAAACCCTAAACCCTAAACCCTAAACCCTAAACCCTAAACCCTAAACCCTAAACCCTAAACCCTAAACCCTAAACCCTAAACCCTAAACCCTAAACCCTAAACCCTAAACCCTAAACCCTAAACCCTAAACCCTAAACCCTAAACCCTAAACCCTAAACCCTAACCCTAAACCCTAAACCCTAAACCCTAAACCCTAAACCCTAAACCCTAAACCCTAAACCCTAAACCCTAAACCCTAAACCCTAAACCCTAAACCCTAAACCCTAAACCCTAAACCCTAAACCCTAAACCCTAAACCCTAAACCCTAACCCTAACCCTAAACCCTAGCTTAAAAATTCTTGTGTAATCATTATAGATTTCTCGTCTTTAATCGAATGATTTTCACAAAAAGTCGACATCTATCTATCTGAAAAAAATAACATATTAAGAACTTCAAATAATAATTAAAAAACTATATAGAAATAATAATAGTTCTATTATGTGACTAAACTACAACTAATTTTTAACGGAAACAAATTTTTTTTAATAAAAGGTGTTGCTTGATAATTTTTTTATATTTAAAGTATGTAAAATTTTAACCAAAATATTCAAAGTACGTTAATTTTTTAGGTGTAAAATATTAACTTAACAATCATTATTTATACTATACTAGATTAAACTTATGCATTGCATGGTGAAATTGTTGTCGTAAAAATCTATTAAAAATAAAATAAAATAAAATAAAATCATATAAAATAAAATAAAATAGACTTGCACCGAAAGGTTTGGACGGGATCTCTGATGTTTGTTCTTTGATGCATATATGAGTAAACTAAGATACTTCCTAGTCTTTAAATCTTTAATTAACTACATCTATAAAAACATAATTTTAAGAGATGCTTACAAACAAGTCCTTCTTCAAGCAGTTACTTTTACTTGGTGATGAATGCTGCGGAAAACATCGAAACAAGTGTCAGTTTCCTATTCTTGGATATCACCCCGAGGTAGGAAGTTATATATTTTGTGGTACTTACCTTTCAAAAAAAAAAAAATTCATTATTCATACCAATTCTTTTTATTAGAGCCACCAAAAGTAATTAAAGTCAAACATTAATAATGATAGTAATATGATGTTTTTTTTTTTAATTAACTAAAATAATTATATAAGTAATGATTATGTAATCATGATTATATTTTTTTTAATAATGTCTAAAAAATAAAACTATGTTGCATCTGAGGTTCACGGGTTTGTATGGGTCTGGCCGGGTCGGGCCAGTTTTTGACCCGTACACATCCATACTTCTCACATAACTAATTGGTGTACATAGAGTTGTAAACGAACCCAACGAACACGAACGAGACCTTGTTCATGTTTGTTCGATTAATTTAACGAACGGTTCATGAACTGTTCGTGAAATGTTTAATTCGTTTTACAGCCCTAGGTGTACCTAGACTCTTACTTTAATGGTTAAGGATTTCTTCAAATCATTATTAAGTGACTAGTCAAGTTGGGAGCTTATTGATTAGTGAATTAAAATCAAAAGTCAAGATTGAAAGGTTAACTTTGAATCTTAAATTTTGATTTTAATCTGGGTAAAAGAGAAATGATGTATCACCTTCATTGTAATAATCCTTCTAAAACCTTAATATCACTACGGCTTACTAATTACAAGAATACAAAATTTTATAACTTACATTATCAATAAAAGAAATATATGAAATAATCGCACCACAATTGAATATTGAATCTCACTGATTAATTTTAAAAGTAATATTTTTATTATTTATTTGCTTCGCCCCATAAAATGAACGGTAAATACTCTATATACTTTTATGAGTTTGACATTTATTATCATAAATCTTTACATATACGGTCAAAAAAAAAAGAAGCAAAGTCTTATTTAAAAATTAGTGAATTAAAATCAAAAGTCAAGATTGAAAGGTTAACTTTGAATCTTAAATTTTGATTTTAATCTGGGTAAAAGAGAAATGATGTATCACCTTCCCTCTTAAAACCTTAAAATATGACATTGTAATAATCCTTCTAAAACCTTAATATCACTACGGCTTACTAATTACAAGAATACAAAATTTTATAACTTACATTATCAATAAAAGAAATATATGAAATAATCGCACCACAATTGAATATTGAATCTCACTGATTAATTTTAAAAGTAATATTTTTATTATTTATTTGCTTCGCCCCATAAAATGAACGGTAAATACTCTATATACTTTTATGAGTTTGACATTTATTATCATAAATCTTTACATATACGGTCAAAAAAAAAAAAAGCAAAGTCTTATTTACATATGCAAGCATGCGTATTGCATTTCTGTTTTTTTTTTAAACCACTTAAAATAATAAAGACCTGAAAACATTATTCAACTTTACAAGTTATATATATATATTTATTTATATTAGGGCTAATTACTTGGAAAGTCCTTCAACTTGTCACTGAAACCTTTTCTGGGGCTCGAACAAAAAAAAGTTCTATTCGGGGGAAGAAAACCGGCTAAAATCTCTTTTATGGGGTTCCGTACAAGTAGCCAGTTAAAAATAGGGCTAATTACTTGGAAAGTCCCATAACTTGTCACTGAAATCTTTTCTGGGGCTCCAACAAAAAAAAGTTCTATTTGAGGGTATGAAAACGGCTAAAACTATTTATTGAGCTGCGTATTGCATTTCTGTTTTTTTTTTAAACCACTTAAAATAATAAAGACCTGAAAACATTATTCAACTTTACAAGTTATATATATATATTTGCCATTAAAAATATATTAAACAAACAGTGAAACTTGTCTTTTGAAAAGGAAAACAAAATTAAGTAGAAACACAAAATCCAATAAATTATTCAGCATATAATTTGGTCTCTCTCCAACTTTATTTGCATTTACCTATGTATTGGTTATATCTTTTATTGAAAGACTAAAAAAAATAAAATTGGTATGTATAATAGCACTCCAAAAAAAATATATTTTTGTTATATCTTTTATTGAAAGACTAAAAAAAATAAAATTGGTATGTATAATAGCACTCCAAAAAAAATAAAATTGGTATGTATAATAGCACTCCAAAAAAAATAAAATTGGTATGTATAATAGCACTCCAAAAAAAATAAATTGGTAGATGGGTTTTGCCGATCCAGTGAAACCATTGTTCAGATTTTAGTAACTTCGTATCCAATGAAGTTTCCGACGTCGGTAGCGGTGGTTTTGAAATGGAAGTGGCTAGATGCTGATATGATACAAGGGAATATAATAAAAAGTGGCTAAATTGAACTTTTTTTTGTTGGAGCCCCAGAAAAGGTTTCAGTGACAAGTTGAGGGACTTTTCAAGTAATTAGCCCTTAAAAATAAGGATAAAACCGGCTAGCTACTGTACACGTCAGCAAAAAAGTGGTCACGGTCCTACTATAGTAGTTTTAACCGGTTTTCTTCCCCCAAATAGAACTTTTTTTTGTTTGAGCCCCAGAAAAGGTTTCAGTGACAAGTTGAGGGACTTTTCAAGTAATTAGCCCAATATATTAAACAAACAGTGAAACTTGTCTTTTGAAAAGGAAAACAAAATTAAGTAGAAACACAAAATCCAATAAATTATTCAGCATATAATTTGGTCTCTCTCCTCTTTATTTGCATTTACCTATGTATTGGTTATATCTTTTATTGAAAGACTAAAAAAAATAAAATTGGTATGTATAATAGCACTCCAAAAAAATATATTTTGTGGTACTTATGGGCCTTGAGCCCCTCTTTCTTATTTGGTGACTATTTTGTTTTGTCGGTATGTATACCTTGACAAAGTTTAGTATTTTGATAAAGTTGGTTGTTCAAAAGAAAAAAGAAAAAAAAAAAATGCTAATAAAAAAAAAAAAAAAAAAAAAAAAAAAAAAACATGTCAGGAAGAAAAAAAAAAGATCCAAACAGTCTCTAACGAATTCAAAAATATAACAAAAATTCTTTTATAAATAACACCTAATTAATGTTATAATATTTTTGAAACTTTTATGCCGCTAACAAAATGAGCTGGGAACAGGAGTCGGGTTTTCCCCTCCCCGAGATCTCCTTTGGTTGTCTTGATTTAGAGAAGAGAATTCGTACGAACTATTATTTATACAAACTTGTACTTGTAAGAATATATTAATTAAAGATCATATATAATGGAGGTACTATATATATAAAAAAATAGATTGCCTACATGTTGTCATGACAACCTTAATTTCTATGCATTAGATCTCTTTTGACACACATGCATGCATATATGATTGTATTAGATCCTTTCTCTCCTTTTTGATCTCTTTTGAATCCCTCTTTGAGATTACATATTAGAATGAGTGGATTTTTTTTCTTTGTCGTACACTGTATTTTTTTTTTTTTTCATTCGAATAGAACTTTTTTTTGTTCGAGCCCCAGAAAAGGTTTCAGTGACAAGTTGAGGGACTTTTCAAGTAATTAGCCCAATATATTAAACAAACAGTGAAACTTGTCTTTTGAAAAGGAAAACAAAATTAAGTAGAAACACAAAATCCAATAAATTATTCGAGCAAAACGTTAAAGCACAAGTACAATGACAATGCAGACATATCCGGATGAATGAAAGACATCCAAAGAAACGAAAACCTTACTTAGCGAGACCTCTAATAGATGATGTATCCATTTTTCAACTGTCTGGTCACTGTTAACCGGAATCTAAACGACCACTAATGTAACTTCATGTTTTTTAGTGGTTTAATTTTTACATGGTTAAATATTTGTCAACTTATGATATTATAAAATTTTAATATGTCATTAAATATATATGTTTCCCGCGTATTAAGCGGGTAATAATCTAGTATAATAGAAATTGAAAACATTACGTTAGTTATGTACATACTATTTTATATAGAAAAAAAATCAAACTACACATTCTCTTAGCTATTTTCTACTTTTATGAATTTATGTTTATTAAAAAAAGAAATCTCCAATTACCCGATGGGAATCCCCGATACCCGACGAGGACGGATATGGAGATGTAATTTAATTCCCCAACGGGGATGGGTACGGGAATGAGGATTACAAGTGGAATCGGGTATGTGGATGGAAATTGAGATCTCCGATGATACCCGCCAATGCCATCCCTAGGTAGCGCACTAGCTAGAGCCGGTCTTCAGGATTTAAATGTTGAGGACATGTCAGGAAGAAAAAAAAAAGATCCAAACAGTCTCTAACGAATTCAAAAATATAACAAAAATTCTTTTATAAATAACACCTAATTAATGTTATAATATTTTTGAAACTTTTATGCCGCTAACAAAATGAGCTGGGAACAGGAGTCGGGTTTTCCCCTCCCCGAGATCTCCTTTGGTTGTCTTGATTTAGAGAAGAGAATTCGTACGAACTATTATTTATACAAACTTGTACTTGTAAGAATATATTAATTAAAGATCATATATAATGGAGGTACTATATATATAAAAAAATAGATTGCCTACATGTTGTCATGACAACCTTAATTTCTATGCATTAGATCTCTTTTGACACACATGCATGCATATATGATTGTATTAGATCCTTTCTCTCCTTTTTGATCTCTTTTGAATCCCTCTTTGAGATTACATATTAGAATGAGTGGATTTTTTTTCTTTGTCGTACACTGTATTTCGCAACGTATGGGCTATCTAGCATCAAGAAATATACATTTTATGTTACCTAAATTAAGATAAATGTCTGATGTATATAAACATGTATGGTGTTGAAAGAGAACCTAACATGTACGAATTGACTTCCACAAAGTGTGAAA
Source organism: Erigeron breviscapus (assembly GCA_034093135.1). Taxonomy (NCBI): domain Eukaryota; kingdom Viridiplantae; phylum Streptophyta; class Magnoliopsida; order Asterales; family Asteraceae; genus Erigeron; species Erigeron breviscapus. The sequence continues at coordinate 121,265,651 of CM067170.1, read as the reverse complement.
TGATTAAAGATAAATTGAACTCCACACATTTAAGTGTGAAATATTATTTGATATTTGTTAAGTTCATACTTTTAAGTATGAACATTTTATTAGTATATTTATGCGTGGAGAAAATATGATTTTTCAAAAAATTTCACATCTCTAAATGTGAACTTCTTTTACATATTTTTAAATGTGATCAAATTAACATATTTTTAAATGTGATCAAATTAACAAATATCTTCATATGTCATTAAAATTGTGAAGAGATAATTAAATATGAACAAATGGCATTTTTGTTGTAGTGATTAACCCCTTTATATATAAAGAGAGAAAACAACTATAGATTAATCCTAGCCTAGTAAACTAGTCCAGCGCAATTTGACCTTTTAGCCGTGTTTTATTGCTAGACAACTTGAAACACATTCGATTCTCGTGTGTTATACGGACACATTATAACTATATTGGCCTAGTTGTATGCAATATTCTAACTAAAAAAAGCGCTTAATGTGATTTAATGACTTATCAAGAGATTATTTAGGCATTGATGAAAAGATTAAAAGTTAAAAGTTGGCTTGCATGGGTGTGAATGTGTAATTGTCACATTTCTCACCAAAAGTGCTTTAGAAAAATTATTAGGATAAGATAAGTGATGGCAAAGATGAGAAGCACAAATGGTTATTAGTCATTAAAAAACTATTTCGGGTAAAAAAAAGCTAAAGTTTTCTTTAGTGTTGACATTTCAAAAAAGTTGTTTCATGTTAGCCCAATAAACAAATATGCCCAACATTAATTGTCCATGGAACCCGCGACGGCATGTTAAAAATAGAATGAGACAAAAAAAAAAAAATTGGAAAATCTAATCAAGTAGAGAGACTGTTGCTATTCAAAAAAAAAAAAAAGATAAAATAAAAAACTGATTTCCATCTTTAGCTTAAGTTGGATGGAAAAGTCAAGTGTTCGACACTTCGACCCATATCTCTATTTGCATTTAAAAGGTATTAATGTTGTCAAATGTAAATGGAAAAATTATACGTGAATGCCGAATGGTATGTCGCCAAACATATGTTTTATACGTTGTGCATTTTGGTTATTAAGATGTACATGGGAACACAGGGTTTCCATCCAGTTATCTTTTATTGTTTTTCCTTTTTTAACATGTCATTGTACATTAATTATGAACATATTAAATTTGTTTAATTTTACTATATGTATAATTCTTTTATATTTTTATTGTATGGATTAAAATTTTTATTCACTGATCTTATATATATTATTTTCGTATATTTTTAACATGTTAAAAAAAAATTGGGTTAACTGTAGAAAATAGATTCCAACTTTGATCAAATTAACGTAATTAGCAACGTCTTATAAAATTTTTACTTTTTAAAAATCATTTTCTATATATTCACATAATTAACAATGTTCTATAAATATTTTACCTTTTAGAAACCATCTTCTCTTTATTCACATAAATAGTAACATAAATGATAACATATGATCGATCATATGTTACTACTTATGTGAGTAAAATAGAAAATGGTTTATGTAAGTAAAAAGTTTATAAGACATTGCTAATTACGTGAATAAATAAAAGATGGTTTATAAAAAGTAAAAAACTTTTACTTGCTAATTACGTGAATTCGATCCAAGTTGATTTCTATTTTTTGTATTTACTTCAAATATTTTGATGTTAAATATGTCGTTATCACATCATCAAAAGTGATATTACATCAATGGTTTACATCAATAGTCGTTATAGAGGTATATATCTACAGTAACAAAACTTTAAAGTTTAATACAAAAAAAAAGATTTAAAAGCAGAATACACAATCGACCATTTAAACATTCGGTTTGTTTGTGATAAATTCAATTATGATCATTGTTTAACCAGCCAAATGTCATTTATGCATCATCAAAACGTCCCCGTTGACGAATAATAGGTACACTAGTACACTATCACCATTTCAGGCAAAGTCAATGAGCCCTGTAATAGCCAATGTAATGTGAGAACATTTCTATAAATCAAAATTGAGTCACTATTGCATGTGTTTTAAACAGTTGATCAGAGTATTGGAGTGGACAAAGTAATAGATATGTGTTTACTTATAGAAAATATTAGACATAAAAAAGAAATTCATAAAAGTTTATCTACCCAAAAAAGAAAAGGAAGTTAAATTAGTAAATTACATAAGCCTATAATGGACTTCAAGTGAAAAATAAGGCAATCAATGCATATGCTTCTCAAATTTAATACTTTTTTAATAACAAGTTTATTCTTTATTTCAAATATGTATATGGGAAAAGTGATTATGTATTCGTGGCTATTATTAGAGGTGCAACAATCGGTTAACCGGTTAGGTTAATTATATGTGATAACCGAAACCGGTTTTTTTTATAAAAAAAATTAATCGGTTACGGTTAACCTATATCGGTTAATAACCGGTTATTGGAGGGAAAAACCTTAACCTATGTAACCGATTATGGTTATTATAAACCGGTTAACCGAAACAGGTTAACCTGTTTTCGGTTTTTATTAACCTATGCAAGAAAACAGAACAAATACCTGTATAGTTATGGTCTTATGGATCGCAGCATAAAAACAAAACAACCTGTATAGTTATGATATCATCCAGAATGTTATCCAACATATATTGTGCAATTTCACAACAGCCAACAAACTTGCATGAAATAATACTTCAACAAACTTGCATGATATTAAACAGAATACTAGCAACATTAAACAGAATACTAGCAACATTAAACAAGACAGAAGACATAACATAAACAGAAGACAGAACATTAAATGATTGAATGATCGATTGAAAGGATTATTCGATCCCTTGTTTTTTTTGTGAGGGTTATTCGATCAATCGATCAATTGGGAATGGGAGGGTTTCAAGTTTCATGATCGATTGGGAATGGGGATAATTTAGATTTAGGGGAAATTTAGATTGGGAATAACCGAATAAGGGTTTCAGGTTTTTAGGTTTTTCGATTGGGGCGGTGTGTCGTGTGTGTGTGTTGATATGTATATTAATAATATAAATATTATAAATATTATTAATAATATATAGGTTAACCGGTTATAGGTTAATTTTACTGGGAAAAAACCGGTTAATGGTTAACCGGTTAATAACCGATTCTTGTTTTGAAAGTGATGATCGGTTACTAACCTACGGTTTATAATAACCTATAACCGGTACAGTACAAATCGGTTAGTAACCGGTTAGGTTAACCGGTTTTTGAACGGGTCGGTTAGGTTAACCGATTTTTTTGTGCACCTCTAGCTATTATGTCCCCAAGCTTAGGTATAGATTTCCTCACATATCAATTTTTTAATATTTGTTGTAAAATAAATAAATCACATGACTCTCATAAATTTTATGGGTTAATAAAATGACATGTGAGGGGTTTTATACCTAAGCTCAAGTACATAATAATCACATATTCCCTCCCCCTGTGACACATTAGATTTGGACAATACAAAGTTAATCAGATGCAATTTGATAACTAAAGTTTATCCTCTCGGTAAAAGGAAAAGAAAATGGGAAAGGATAAAATAGTTTAATACAAACTGATGAAAAAGGACTAATGCAAAGTGCTGATAACCAGTCAAATATACACTTTTATCATATATTGCCGTCACACCACTAACAAATAACCAAAGCTAAAACGTCTTTGTTTTATACGGCGCTGTTTTATTTGTTATCTTTTTTTCTTTGAAATGTATATGTCATTTACAACTTCATTACTCCGTAAATAATTACGGAATAGGTAATAATACAAAACCAAAGAGAGGATTAGCTAGGTTACATTAATATTATCCCAATACTCTCAAGTAATAGAATCCTTTTTTAATCTACTTCTATACCACAAGAAATCTAGCGCTTTTACATCGAGAAAAACTGTCACTACAAAAACTACTCTTTTCAAAAATCCTTACGTTCCTAGTCTTTCCAAAGACACCAACACGTAACGAATATGATACATTTGAAAGACCTTCCTTTCCTTCTTTCCCAAGCCAAGATCTTTGTACAGCCCCACCAATTGAAGAACAGAGGAGAAAAACAAAGTCCCCACATTACACCATAATCCAACTCAATCCGAAACAGATTTCGAGCATGGGCAGTAGCAAATCAAGTGGTCGATTATTTGCCATCCATTTTCTTTACTATTATTATTTTTATTTATTTACAGATATAATTAAGGATTCAAGTTAAGATGTTAAATAATAAAGTGTTTCTTTTGACCAGCTAATATTAATAATTTAATAGCCTTATTAGCCTTCAAGTTTTATTGTAGGCGCATCAACTTTGAATATGGTTTATCCTTTATTACCGAGTACGAAATAATTATTTATGTTAAAATTACTTTCAGCTTTGTGTAGATAAGAGTATCATATTTTCGAAGGTAAAGGACCCTTCTTATGAGTGGATTTCTAGATCCGCCACTGGGACAAAGAGACTATCATGAAAAAGTTGCATCAAATAGAACTATAGAAGTACTGTTTATGATTAACAAACATGATAAATTTCGAGAGAAGATCCTGTGCATGAAAAGAAGAGCTGTATACACCAAAACTGTTTCATCCAAAAAGAGCAAAGGATGTACGTATTGTCATCAGACACACGATTCATAGTTCGTGTGTCGGCCCAGAAGAACATCAAGAATGGAGATCCTTTACTTAAGTTAAGCTCATCAACTAACTCAGCTTGACCCAATGCCGGCCTTATGCTAAACAATGGATGCATAAAAATGTTAAGCGGCATATCTAGAAGACTAGAAGTTTATTTTTCTACATGTAAAAAAATTAATAATAAACGTAAGTTATATTCAGAAAGAAATATCTATCGAACATCTCCTTCGTTGATCGTTTCCACATATATATTATACACTATCCTGCATCAAATCAGCACAATCGCCCACGTCCATTCAGCAACGCAAAGAAACATTAAGTCCTGAAAACTTGCTTGTAAAGCTACTTTTACCTGAAACTGGTTGAGTTTCACTTTGGTAACTGCTCTACTTTCTTCCCGTTGATGTAAAAGAATGAAACAAAAGTGGGATATGACCGTATGTGCACAGCGATTGCTGTGATGGTCTGTTCATGCTATCAATATTGCCTTAATTTCTTTGGTAGTGGCTTCTGAAACCCTGATCCTTCCAGAAAATGTTCAATTAACCTGAAACATGAAGTTTGCCAAATTAGATAAAAGATTGAGATATGGCGTAAAATATGAAGGTTTTGATTACTTACAAACCACAAATTGATTTTTGTGATGCTGCAAGTTCTTGATCTGGGAATGAATCGTCAAACCGAAAACTTAACCAGACGTATAACTCCAAGACCTTGAAATAGAACATGATGGAATCTTAGTACTATCTTTCAGATATTAAGAAAAAAAAATACCGAATTTTTTGAGGTCGGCTACATTAGTATCTAAACTCGGATGAATTTGATTACAAATTGTTGATTTTCAAAGTTATTTGTCATATCAATGACGGGGCAGTTATATTGAAGTCCGGCCCTATTGTTATATTAAAAGCAATGGAGGGTTATACAGAAGGGATGAACGTAAATTCGAGAAATTTATGTTAGGAAATTACTTATATAAGTTAGTATTGATTTGCATTTGTATGTCTTCAAAATTAAAACAATAGGAGATTTCTAATTCTAGTAGTTCAGGTTTAATCAGACTTAAAGAAATTTTAGCAACAGTAGGGAAGTATTTAACCATATTCCCTTTCTTTTTATACATTTATCTTACTATACTACCCAGTTCTAGTAGTTATAACTTTTACGTTTCTAGAAGATATCGCTACCCAACCAATACAAAGTGATTTGTCATTGTTTATGTATGTGAATGTGGAATTTATGGTGGAATACTTGCAAGAACAAATGTTATCTTATCGATTTCGCTCAAAAATAATCATAATTCTTGTCTTAAAATTTCATATTAGATCTTTAGAATTCAAAATGAGTACTTAGGGTAAACTATCTACGTATGTTTGAACAGCAAACCAGGTACTGCATTAGAATATTACAATGGTGAAGGTATCGGTATGATATATTTTATAAAGTAAAAAACTAGAGAAATGGTCATGTGTCAACTTCGAGCGAGTGCGGTACCTGATTAACCCGCCAGAATTAGAACTAGAATGCATTAATTAGATGGAGTGAATATGATAATTTAGATAGAAAGTTAAAGCTCATTGTTTTACAAGAAAACTCACCTTATGAATTGATTCAAGCTCCTTGAGTTCAGTTTGAGTCTTGGGCACCTTAAGCGTGCCTGGATTGAAGATTTCGCGAAGTCGAACAATGCGCGTCTTTGCATATGTGTGGGCGAACTATAAAATAATAAAACAAAGATTATCATCCCAGGCAAACCCAACAGAAGAAACGAAAGAAGAAAAAAATCAATATTATTTTACCTGCGTGAGTCCCTGAGATAAAATTTCATCACTCATGTCAGCAGGACTGCAGAAATCAGTGTGGGCGAACTATAAAATAATAAAACAAGAGTTAATGGACTGTGTAAGTCACAAACTTAAGGTGCATTTAGTTGCAGGATAGTGTTTCTACTTTTTCATTTTCATTTTTCAAGGAAATGAAAAGCTTCTTTATCTCTAGAAAACCATTAAGAAGAGTTTTCCAAGTTGTAGCTACTAGTTTAAAAATGAGTTTTCTGTTTTCAATTAAAACATTTCTGAAATTTGAACATAGTTTTCTGTTTTTTTATTTTCCAGTGAGTTTTTTTCTGGAAAACACCCTCATTTCCCATGAGTCCATAACTAATTAGACCCTATATATATCGTTAATTTCTTAGCCATCTCTTATGGCACAATAAAAACATATTCACAACAGAAAAAGAAAAAGGACATACCTAAGACAGAAAAGATACTTATCATGCAAGGAAATTGGCAGCTCGTCAAGTACTGCAGCAACTTTCTGTTGTAAATAAACATGGATATTCAGAACCTCATTAGACGAAACATACCACCTGATTGCTACTCCCATAAAATAATACATCTAAACAAAATCACCAACAATGACTAAGAAGTAAGAACCTCCTACATTTTCTCAGTTTCTCATGCAGAATCATTTTTGCACTTTCTCAATTGGTTGTATGAGAGAAAAAGTTGGAGATAGTTATAATTTGTCATGATATTACTGTAATATCTTTTTTGTAAGCTAGTTAGTAACAATAGCCTTTCAGGCTACTGTTCTCTTTTTTTGAACGGCATTAGAATTTTATTAAAGAAGATAATGCTAGTAAGAAACTAGCCAATTCAAGGATAGAAATAATGCTACTGTTCTTAGCAGCATCGTTTGTTTGTTTAGCTTGTTACATGGATGGAATAAAGGGTTTGCAAAGCATACCAACATTTCTTCACAATCAGCAATGAAATAGTTCGGAGATAACTTGGCATTCTCCATAAATTGTTCCTGGAAAGAGAGTTCAAGACAGTAATTAATGGAATGTGCACTCCGTAGACAGCAACATTATAAGATACTAGTGATTTGTATATGAACGGGTCAGAAGATTAAGAAAGAAGAAAGTATATAATAACCGACCAGTATTTGGCACAGGCCACAATTTAGATGTGATCGAGAGTACATGTATAGGAGATCAAAGGTAGGAAATAATCCAGCGCTCTGCATCATAAACAAAAGAGTTTTAATTAAAAAAAAAAAAAACACCCACTTATACAATGGATCAAATCGACTCATTCGGATAAAAATACTAATTCAATTGCATATACCTCTAGAATTGGAGATGGGCAGTTTAGTGAAGAACGAATCAAAGGTAGGTCTTTTGCATCTAAACAGGTCACTTCACCATTAGGAAATTTAGATCCGTACCTGCCAGCTCTACCTATAATAAATGGTGTACATAAAAATGTCGGATATACATGTATGCACATGCGTATGTGTATGTGCATGTGGATGCGCATGTGTATGTGTATGTGTATGTGTGTGTGTCTAAGTGTCTATCTACATGTACATGTGTGTCTATATAGATGTGCACATGCATAAAAGTGCATAGTCAGAAATCGAATGTAAGATATGCTTAATAGAATAGAAAATTCACCAGCAATTTGTTTTATCTCCGGTACAGTAAGTGGCCGCATTTCCAGTCCGTCAAACTTCTCCAATTCAGAGAATATAATTCTAGAAATGTTGAGATTGAGACCCATGCCAATGGCATCACTTGCTACAAGAACATCAAACTCGCTACTTTCATCATTGAACATTGTTGCCTGCAGTTTTAACAGAGGATATCAGTCCAGAAGTTTTCACGCAACTATATGAACACGAGGGACCAGGGAACAAACAATTTAGAAATGTGAACAGTGAAATTAATAAAAGCATATGAAATCTCGTGTGAGTGACAATTCAGGCACATCAAATGAAATAGATTTGTACTTAACATGCAAAAGGTTGAACTTCTAGGATTCTCTGTTTCTTACTTATCTTTAGAGGTGGCAATATTGGAGGGTCTAGTGGGTTATTAATGCTACATTATGAGCATTAGAAGTCAAGGTCATAGTAATTTGGATTCAGATTATTTAATAACTGGAATTAATTTGCTCCTGCTTTATATTACTCTCGCTCTCAATCTATTTGTATATTCAATATTCAATAAGATGACCCTTACAGATTCTAATTTCCAAACAGACAACTCAACTGATACCATAAACATAATGTCAAAATTGCCTAATGTGTAAATAAGACAGCTCTTGATTCCCATATACTGAAGAGACTAAATACTAGACAACGAAGGAAAAAAACTAGAGCAGCATATGAATTTGTGATAAGATACCAAACAACTGTGAACATAGTGAAGTAAATACCTGCCTTGATCGTGTCTCGGGAGGCAATGAACCATAAACCACAGAACACAGATGTTTTCCGTCATCTTCAATTTTTCTCTGGCAATACAAAGGAAGCATGCTTAGACCATTCAACATAGAAGCATATCTAGATGAAAATAAAAAAGGATGCTTGTTGATTCTAATATCATAAAAACTAATATTGCAAAACACATATACAAACACAGATACATACATCCATACATATGTGTGTAATCTATTTCATATAAAGTCAGCAACTGGATTCTTGCTATATCCAGCTATTTGTGCAATAAAAAACACCTACTGCTCATAGTTAACAACTTAACATAATATATACAAGATAGATATAGATATGAACTTGCATCAAGAATCGTGTCTCACCTTGAGTTTGTATATTTTATGGCGTGAGAAAGTCACAATACAATCACCAGTTCTAATGTTTGAAAACGACCCAAGAGGTTTTTTTAATGGAGTAAGTGGTGAAAGCCGCTCATAGTATTGTACCTACACAACAAGATAAATCATGAGTGCTAACAAAATTTATGACATCATATAACCATATCATCCAGAAACATCAATTGACTACCTGTACATTGTCTTCCGTAACACTTAAAATTTCATCAATTAGTGGAACTGCAGCAGCATCTCCACACAGGTGAAGCTCACTGGCTGCAATTCCTAAAAGAGCACGTGTAAATGAAAATCCTCGTGTCTTGCACCCTAACATCTGGATTCAGGTAACAGTTGATTTTCTTATAACATAAATTTCAATGTAAGCATCAACTATAATGTGTGCGGTGATAATAGTAACTATTCGAACACACCTGGATTTCATCAATAACCGCACAGTCATATTCATGGTTGACATCAGCCATCTCTACTGTGACAGATTTGTGCATTGCACCATCAACAACCTCTTTCTCTTGTCCAGTAATCAGGTCGCAAGGAACATTTGCTTTGTTCAACCGTTTTGCTACCTCCCATGCCAACAGTCTCAAGGGGCCACAATAAACGCCTATTACAAATAAAAACACAAAAAAAACACAAGCTTTTAGCAAGATTCTTGTGTTAAAACCTTTTATAAGGTGCGGGTTGTACCTGAAGAACTGAGCTCCAACTGCTTCAATGCATGGTATGTTTTCCCACTATTTGTTGGGCCTACATGAAGAAATACATTTCGTTTCTTCCGTCGAGCAATAGGGTACCATGTGTGAGGACGACTAAAATGCAAAAAATAAGTTGCATGAATTCACTCTTAGAAAACTAGAAAGAAAACATTTTAAGTATTATTTGCAAATTAAAACCACAAAAAAGCACTCTTTTAAGCGAACGTATATCTAGTGTTAAAGAATGTTTGAAATACAACCATAAATAAGATGCTCTTACGTCATGTCTGTAAAATCAAACTTTGCTGTACCATTGGAGCTGCTAAACTGCCTAGACGAATCATGTACATAAAGTGTTGCTCCAAACGCTGTCCAAATTAGAGTAAGCAAGCATTGAACATCACAAATGCAATGGAAATGGGCAAAACAAAAGATATATTCCTTTGAGCCTACTGTCTATACAACTACAATACCATGTGCATTACAATATCCGTACAATAAGTCATATAACCAAACGATAAATTCACATTGATCTGCCCAGCCACCAAAATTTCTATGCATTCTTTTCGTTTTCAGTCCTGTGTTTAAACGATGAATCCCTAACACCTCTAATCCAAAAAACACCTATATAATGACTTCAAATACAATGTGAACCACTTTTTTTTACCTTTTTAAGCGCAATTTAGCAAATAACATCACAAAGTTGAAACGTAATATAAAATGGAGCAATTTCGGTTTTAACAAGGCAACAAATATTCACATAATATACATATGTGTGTATATATATATCTTGTTATGTACTAAATGTGAGCAATATTTCGAAATTATGTTACTTTTTTTTGTAGGTTAACTACTTAACTTAGATTCCAAGTTTTTTGCCAAAAAGGCGAAAACTTTGAAATATTTGAAGAAAATGAATAATAAACATAAAAAATAAAAACAAATGGGTAAGAAAGAATACCGTTGGAGAAAAGAGTAGGGGAAATGGTCGACGGTGAGAGTCTCCGGCGAAGAAGTACGGCGGTCATTATTTATGTTTATGCCCAATAAATTGGTAATGTAAATAAAAGATTTACAAGAGGAAATAATAGATAGAATTAAAAGAAAAAGAATTTGTCCATTTGACCACCAAAAATTATGAAATGTAAATGTAGTAATTCACGAGTTTTGGTCTAAATATCTTTGATACTAGGGGGGTCACAGCCCACTCTTAAATAGAAAAAGCCCAACTATGTTTTTTTAATTTTACTATTAACCACAACTAAAAAAATTAGTAAACTGGAGTTTTTTTTCACTTTTAATTTATTTGTTTCTACTTTTCAAATCAATCCAATTAACACGTCTGTTTTCAATTCACATGCTAAAAGGCAATTTCTCAATTCACTTCTTCACCATTAACAACATTCAGTAGAAAGGTAAATTTTATGAACCTTAAATCCTTTTCTTTTTATTAAAGCTATTTTAAAATATGAAACAATTAATTTTTTATTATGGCATAATTATTTGAATTGTTGGATAATTTGACAATTTGCTATAAAGTTTGTTATTAAGAGTTACACATAAATAATAATGTAATGTGTAATTTGTGAATTATTATTGAATTGTGGATTAGTTATACTTGTTTTTTTGTTGTTGTTAGGAATCATGGAAAACTATCAATATGCATGTTTATTTGTTTATGCAGGTTTTTTGTCAGGTTTTTTGCTTTTCATTTTTCCTTCTGTTTTGCATTCATATTAGTGTTGTCCAAGAGCTATTTATTGTCTTGTTTTGCAATCGTTTGGGAGCTTTTTCGCAGCTGTTTTGGTGTCGTGTTGTTATTGTGTCCTTTGGCGGCTGTTATTTCTGTTGTTATTGCAGCTATTTGGACCTTGTTTCGCAGCTGTTATAGCTATCTTGATGTTCTAGTAATTTTTTTTTCCCCACCCTCACCCAAATCTCTGGATCCGCCACTATTTGATATTATCACTATCATGACGTTATAAAGAGACTGCTTTCAGATTCTATATAAGATAGAAAACGACTACTTCAAAAGAGATACTGCATCATCGTCTTCTATGTGTTATTTTCCAATTTTTAATATCGCCTATAATAGTATATATAAAGGAGTTTGAGATATACAAAGTTATATACTAATATTTCTAGCTAGGATAAAGAGATTGCTTTAAGATTATATCTAAAGTAAAGAAAGACATCTTGAAAGCAGTAAGATCGAATTCTTTGAACTCTATCTCGAGAGGAATGTTTATTACAAGAAAGTTAGTAAATGTACATACTGAATTTTCTCAACATGAGAGTACAAAATGAGGGATGTGTTTGGGAAGTTGATAGTCGTATTGAAATACATATTAATGGTAATGATTCAACGTTTTGTTGGAATTGTTGTTGTTGGTATTTATAAATCTGATATTGGATTGAAGAGGTTTGGTTCGGTAACAATTCAGTCACTTTAACAATATTTTATGAAATAATACTGTATTTATAGTGTTTTTGGGAAAACGTTACAAAAAAATTAGCTATTGGTTCAAAAAAATTAAAATTTTGGACTATTTTTTTCTAATTCATCAGATAGATCAACAAAAATAAACTAAATCAGTATAAAAAAAAAGAGGTGAATCTCATATTTCCCCTTTCTAAACATTAATATAACATATTTACCCACCTAAACATCATAATATCATATACAAACTAAATTTTAAAACTCTCATATTTCCCCTTCATATTGAACAAAAATTCCAATTTTATGTCATTTTGTTTAAAAGCAATCAACTCGTCCTTTTTTTTCATTATGAAACCATTACTGACCAAGTATATTATCTAATTGTTTAAAATTAATAATGCCTAGTCGAATAATCATCGTGGCATTTCATAAATTATAGAGAAAAATATTTGATGTAATCAAAATTATAGTAGTATTAAACTTGTTTAGTTTATTTATGAAATTTTTTGTTAATATATTCAATATATTTTTGTGTTATTAAAAAAAATGTTAAAATAATAGAAAACAATTTAAACATTGCATGTACTGAGACACTTAAGCTGGCCTTGAAATCTTATATAAACGAATAACCTAATTACTTAAGGTTGAGATATAAACGTGTAGTTAGCATAGAAAAAAAATAAAAGAAAAGAAAATTTGTTTTATATTTACTACATTTGAAGAATAGAATAAGAATTTTGTAGTTGTAGAATGCATGTTTGATAGTTTTATTAATAAAATGAATAAATATGAGAGTTTTAAGGTTTAGATTGGATACACATGATACTAAGAGCTCTTATAGTGCCCATGACTCATCTTTCAAGGACTAGTCCCTGTCAGCATCACATTAGTTTCACATCAGCCCAAGGACTAACTAAGGACTAGGGGTGAGTATGGTTCGGTTTGGGTCGGTTATTGAATAAAAACCGAAAACCAAACCGTTATAATTCAGTTTTTGAAATCTAAAGCCATTGGGTTTCGGTTTTTCCAACATGCAATTAATTAAAACCGAATCGATGTTGTTGTGTATTTTCACTTAAAACATAAAATTGATATTTTTTTTGTACACTAACAAAAGCAAATATCTTAAAAATATTTAACAGGAATAAATAATAAAAAGATCTAAATACAAAATATGTAAACAATATATATTTTTGGTTCGGTTCGGTTTTTCATATAAAACCAAACCAAAACTTTCGGTTTTTAGAAAATCAAAACCAAAAACCACTGGTTTTTTCGATACTAAAGACTAATCCCCCAAAACATAATGTCAGAACTGGTCTAGGACTCACCATTTATTTCATTTTACACTTCTATCTAACCAAGAAAAAGAAAAAAAATAAAAAATTCAGGGACGAGTTCCGTCCCTGGGGGACGGACGAGTCACACCTATCGGTCTGCACTCGTCCCTCGAAGAAGGAAGGGTGAAAGACGAGTCAAGGACAGGGGCATTAGGAGTGCTCTAAGTTGTTTACATGGGGAATTTTGTTATTTTGATGTTTAGAAAGGGTATATATGATACTGGATACATTTCTTCACCTAGCTTGAGCACCTACTATCATTTGTCATTCACCTTCTTTCCCAGAGGCGGAGGGAGGGGGTGACTAGGGGGTGATTCGTCCCCCCACACCCCCCACCAAGGCCCCAACCTCTTCTAAGAGTATCATTATTGGTGAACTCAAGTTAGGATTGTGGAATAAAAAAATAATAAAACCAAAAGATTCCCTTCGAACTCCAACGATCTAGACTAAGAAACAAGAGAAAATGTCACAAATGGTCCATGTGGTTTGTCATATTCGCATTTTGCCCCCTGTGCTTTTTTTTCGTTGCAACTGGTCCCTGTCTTTTTCGTTTTCGTTGCCAGAAGCCCCTGGCACTAACTTCCGTTAAATTTAGCCGTTAAACCCCTCACGTGCATATCACGTGAGGGCATTTTAGTCCATTTCATAATCACAGGGACTATTTGTGATAAACACGTAACATCTTCAATCATCATCATCATCATCAAGAACACCATCAAAAACCCAGATTGTATAACCTAACATTTTAATTTTTAATATTTTAAAGTCAACCTAGCTAGTAATTCATAATTAAACATAAACCCTTCAAATTCATCAAGCACAATCACATATAGTAAAGCCTACCACAAGCACTGGTTATATATATACCACAAGCCCAATAAATTCTATACAAATCATAATTGGAAAATCACACCAAGGACCATAATGGTGGTCTTGTGAACCAAATATAATACTCATACAAATTTTTAAAGACTCCCACATGTATACAAAAATTCAATCCATCCAAAGCATTTAATTAATGTATGTATATCTTTCCCAGCACCCTTTACCTTCAACCCCACACCCACCTGAAACCCTCCGTTTTTCAGGCCACCATTGCCAGTGGAAGATTTTCCAGCCCCCCCCCCCCCCATGAAGCCCTTTCTCTCTCTGTCAAAACCTACCACCACCACTATCCAACCATCGCACTCATCAAAAGAAAAATAGAAAAATGAGCCGCCATGATAGATAACCCTTAGAGGGGGTTAGACTCCATAGAAATAACACAGAGAGAAAGAGACGAGTTTTCCAATTTTCTTCACTGAATTCTTTGAAAAGCCAAACTACAACTTATATAGGAAAATACATGTAACTACTCTAGAAACTTGAAACATAAACGTGCCTACTAGAAACTGATGCATGGACCTAAATTTAAGGAACTAGTGCTACATGATAAAAGAAGTTGATATATAAACCAACTACATAATAAACTACATAATAAACTGATAAAAGCATGCATTAACTGATCATAAACATGTCTTGTATTTTGCTAGTTCGTATCAATACTCCCACCCTGAAAAACGTCCTTGAGGACAAGGACGGTTTGACTTCGCCAGGCGGTCGCCATTCACGTTTTCGATCAGCCTTCGAACTCTCGTACAGTGAGAAGGGACGGGTCTTGCTGTAGTCACTTGTGGTATGTAAACTTGTAGTTTTAGGGACTGGGTGGCGATGTCGATGGGTGTGGGTCGAGGCTGGCTTTGGTGTTCTTTTAGTGGCAGATTTGGGTGAGCTTTTTGGCTTTAGCGAGGTGGTCGAAGTGGTTTGTTTGTGGATGCTTTTGTGGTGATGCCGGATATGCCTTTTAGGGAAAGATGGTTTAGCGGTTGATTTGGTTGAGACTTTTTGCTTTGACGAGGAAGATGGTCGTTTGGGTCCAGGCTTAGGGGCTGCTTTTTGGCATTGTAGGGTCTGTATCTTGGACAACGATGTGTGTCTTTGATGTAGG
This sequence comes from Erigeron breviscapus, assembly GCA_034093135.1. Taxonomy (NCBI): domain Eukaryota; kingdom Viridiplantae; phylum Streptophyta; class Magnoliopsida; order Asterales; family Asteraceae; genus Erigeron; species Erigeron breviscapus. The sequence continues at coordinate 121,249,937 of CM067170.1, read as the reverse complement.
GAATGATATGTTGGAGTTACTGGTGACGGTGGAAGTGTTGGGACTGGTGACAAGGGTTGCACTTGTGTCCTTTGATCAAGCGTGGTATGGGGAGGGGGCTGCAATGATGGTGGTGTAGGGGAATTTTGGAGAAAACCTCCTGTTTTGGACGTGGTGGAGAGGAATTTGGCCATGGCTTCATCTAGTTTAGCAATGGCAATGTTCAAGTTTTCCATTCTTTTGGCTAAGGAAGCCATGGAATCTTGAGGTTGATCATGTGTAAGAGGCCACATGAACACGGAGGGCTCGAGTTCTTCCATAGCCATGTGACAACTCGTAATTAATTAACAACGAGTTAGTCTTAATCTTGTTTAAGATTAGTCATTATCATAATCTCGTCGAATTTAGACTGTCATTTGACGTGGAACTTATTAGACTTTTGGACTTTTGACTTAGTCAAATTAGACGTATCTTGATGACGTAGACTATTAGCTATCTAGACGAATGCCGAGTCTTTAAAAATAACTTTAAATTAATATTTAAAGGTTATGTCTTGTACAAGATAATTAGTCTGTTTAGACTTAATATTATAAAGTTCCCTTTGACGAAACTTTATTTGCTCGTTTTGACTAAAAATGAGACGAGGGAAGATACCTTTATTTTACATTTTAAACTTTTGGTTAAACGGTAATTAATCGTAAGCATTTTACCAAATTAAGGGTATTGGAAATATCCCAAAAAGGGGCCACATGGGCCAAAATATTTGTTGTGGCTGTGAATTAAACAACAAATAAACAACCAACCTTTCCCTCCTTTTCTTTCTTTGTTCTGTCGACAAAACACACACAGAACACACACACTTTTCATTTTTCACTCTAAATCATTTCTGGCAAGGAGAAATCAAAGGGGAATCAAAGCAAATTAATCATCCTTTTCATAATAATTTAGGGTTTTGAGCATCATTATCATCACCATCTTCATCTTTACCTCAAGAAACCCAAATTTTGGTAAGTAACCATTTTTCTCAAACTTTTGATTCGATTTAATTCATTTAAAGGTTTGTTTTAGTTTTGTAAACGGAATTAGAGGCTTTAAATTGTTATGTAAATTAGGGTTTCTGAAATTTAATTAGGTTTTGGCTTAGAATTTGGTTTTGATATCAAAATGTTTGAAATGGCGAAATGGTTGGCGAAATGGTATGTTTCCAGGTCTATTGCACTTGTTGAAACTTGTTTTAATGAAAGGAGTTTAGTCGAAAAACGATTTTGGGCTTCTCTGCATAATTGCACCTGCTGGTGCTGACTGCAGAATGAGGCCACTGCGGCGCAGTGGCATGGGCTTAGCCCCACTGCGGCGCAGTGGCTAGGGCTGGTTGTGCATTTTTAGTTCACTGCGACGCAGTGAGCTTGGCGATGGACACTGCGGCGCAGTGTCTTTTCTCGGCCCTGCGGCCAGTGCTAGTTAGCACACTGCGGCGCAGTGAGCATAGTTCTGGCTCACTGCGGCGCAGTGGTAACTGGCTGGAACTTTTGACTTTTTATTCAAATTTAGTAATAAAAGACGAACTTGAGTCAACTAATATTAAACGTCGAATCACATTCTCGGTAACGGCATTCTAGGATTGATAGCTAAGTAGTGGTACGTAGGATACTTGTCGTCGTGAGATTTGATCCTCACCATTGGTACTCTTATCCTAGGTTTTGGATAGACGTGGAGACTAGACTGCTCTTATTCTCGGACTACTCATTCTTTAGCTCGTAGACTGCTAAGGTGAGTTTATGGCGCCCTTTTTCTTTTACTTTGGGCCTGAAAAGCATGTACTGTTGTATACACTATTTATTAAATAAATGATTGTTTTGTGAGTATGCCATGTGATTTGGATACTTAGATCATTTGACTTAAATTTGCCATGTTGGGCTGTCTAAAATGTGTATACGTGTCATTTATTAAATGTTGGATAAAATGACGTTGAATTGCCGTGTGATGGCTGATAAAATTGTTTCTTTGTGTTTGACGAACTAAAATGATCCCCCTTATGTAGTTTTACCATTATGAGATATTAATGGTAGTCTTGTCAGTTTTTCGAACTGGACAGTCTTGGTTCTGGTCCGTACCCCGCTGTAAACGGGAAATCCTGTACGAGGTATATTATCTTTGTCAGACTTCGGTCTGTACAGTCATATATTATCTTGTCAGACTTCGGTCTGTACAGTCATATATTATCTTTGTCAGACTTCGGTCTGTACAGTCATATATTATCTTGTCAGACTTCGGTCTGTACAGTCATATATTATCTTTGTCAGACTTCGGTCTGTACAGTCATATATTATCTTTGTCAGACTTCGGTCTGTACAGTCTTAATATCTTTGTCGGACTTCGGTCTGTACAGTCTTAATATCTTTGTCGGACTTCGGTCTGTACAGTCTTAATATCTTTGTCGGACTTCGGTCTGTACAGTCATATATTATCTTTGTCAGACTTCGGTCTGTACAGTCATATATTATCTTTGTCAGACTTCGGTCTGTACAGTCATATATTATCTTTGTCAGACTTCGGTCTGTACAGTCATATATCATCTTTGTCAGACTTCGGTCTGTACAGTCATATATTATCTTTGTCAGACTTCGGTCTGTACAGTCATATATCATCTTTGTCAGACTTCGGTCTGTACAGTCTTAATATCTTTGTCGGACTTCGGTCTGTACAGTCAGCATATAATTGTCGGACTTCGGTCTGTACAGTCATGTCTTATAATTTCGTGTAATGGTATTATCACAAGGGCGACAAAACTATTGTCAACATGCCGTAAGCGTGGTGGGTACGCCGATGGTACACCCTATATATAAGCGTTGAAAGTATGTTGGAAGTAGAAGCCTAAGTGTTTTAGTCTCATTGCCGGATATCCTAAGTGTTTTGGTTAAATTGTCGGATCTAGATATCTCGACTGTCTTGGTTGTGGTCCGCACCCCATTGTCGAAGGGAAATCCTGTGCGAGGTTATGGTCCGCACCCCATTGTCGAAGGGAAATCCTGTGCGAGGCATATGCTGTCATCAGATCTAGATATACTGATTGACGTGATATAAGATGTGCCCAGATTTAGATATACTGGCTGTCTTGTTATAAAAGTGTTGTCAGATTTAGATATACTGACTGTTTGGTCTTTTATAACTATATGTCATTGTGTTGTATCAATGACGAATAAACTTTTGGTCAAACATACTGTAAACTCACCAACTATTTCGATAGTTGATCCTCTCAAATTTCATGCTTTTCAGGTGACCCTCAGTAAGTCTTGGAATCGTCTTTGGCATTATAGGGCTAATCTTTTGACTTTGGACGTACAATTAGCATCAGACATTGAGGACTCTCATGCTTTTGGCTTTGATTGTATTTGACTGTCCAGACTTTGAACTTGTATTCTGTGGGCCCAGTTCCAAATGAGGATGACTTGTATCCGTATTTTGGGGTCCACATTTTGAACGATTGTACTTGTATTGACTTGTATTGGTATAAATGGATGTAATCTCTATTAACCTTCTGATTAGTATGCAATTCTTTGTTAACCCTGTATTTCCGCTACAACGGGGTGTGACAAAAATTGGTATCAGAGACACAGGTTATAGTTAATACCGAGTTTTTCCGCTGGAAAAACTCAATCTATAGCCATTTCGTTTCAAAAGGGAATCTAAGTCTAATTAGGTTTAGGATACTTATTTCAGGAATTATATTATTTGTCTATAATTAGACCTAACTTGATCAACTACGTCCCGATTATGTAAAATAATATAAGGCTCGAAATAAATATCTTAGATTTTGTATATACGTTATAGTTTGAGCTATATTCACAACATACTGTAGATGTGGTGGGAAGGCTGCGGGTGACCCTATATATAAGCATTTCAAATATGATTGGTAATAGAAACCCAAACCAAATGTGTGTAATCTAGACGAAGATTTCTTTAAAACTCATTTGCGTACTGTATCATCCATTTGAGACGTACTGCCTTATCCATTTGACTTATATGGATTCTTTGACTATCTTTTCAGACTAGTCATGTCGGATGGAGTTAGCTCAAATGCTGTTGTACCTTGTACACCTCCAGTTCCTGTCATAACAAACTCCATTCCTTATGTTCCTGACTCTTATGAAGAGGAACCAATGGAGGAATCGGGCAATGAATCACGCCCTATCAACCTTGTTTCATCTTCCAGTGAATCTGGAGGCGAACATGTGTCTATCCATGTTCAATCTTCTGTAACACCGGTATCTCCATATCAGAGGAGAACTACCGAGGGAGCTCATTTGCCTTATGCTCCTAGAGACCCCTATGCTCCTGGTCCTTCTGCACCAGATCAGGGCAACTGTGGATTTGGTCTTTCATTCTTTCAGGGAGATCCGTATGCTGCGGGTCCCTCAAGAGTGCCTGTTTACAATCCACCTGCTGTTATGCCAGTTGCATCTGCAGCTGATAGGATGGAATATTATCGCCGGCAGCTGTCGAGGATGAACAATTCCCTCATCTGCACCAGAAAGAGGATGGAAAATCAAGCTCAGGAGTTGACTGGAGCTTATCAGCAGGCGGCTGAGGCTATGACTGTGGCTAGGGAAGGGAGAGAAACTATTGATAGAATGGTCTGGATACTATCAGTTGTAGTGGTCTTGGTGGTGGCCTTGCTTGTTGTAGTTCTTTTCAGGATGTAATTAATAGTTGTAGTAGTAACGTATTGTAAGCCTTAGAACAATTGACAACTCATACGTCTGTATTTGAGTTGTAATCTTTTTGGTGGATGTATTTCCCACGTACGTCAGATAGTAATTAGTCTGACTGTGTAATATATCATTGTGGATGTAGTTCCCACATGAATTGTATTGTGGATGTAGTTTTCCCACAAGATTTTGGAAAGTCAGATTATGTAAAAAGTTTTTAGTATAAATGAAATATGATAGTTCTTTGGCTTACTTACTTGTTCAAAACTACGTCACTTGCTCATTTCAATTCTAGAAGTATAGTGTTCTATATTTCTTTTCTTGTTTAGTTCATGAGTTCAAGTAAGTCGATAAATTGTGACTTGTGGTTGGCATCCTCTTATATCAAAAACATCTTGAAAAGCTACACTCTTTGTTGTTCCTACGAGGAAATCTCTAAATGACATTTTTGTTCATGTCTTAGACTTATGGCTCCCAAGACAAGAGGCAAGGTCCAGAAGAAGGCTGCTCCCAAGAGAGTTACTAGATCAACTCCTCAACCCAATCCAACTGAACAGGAAGAACCTGTGAACCAGCAAGAACCAGAAATTGCTACTGCAAATAGGAACACTGGTCCTGGACCTACCCCAAATACTGGCGGGGATAATAATATGGCAGCATTTGTAACACAACAGTTGTTGGCTGCTATGCCTACTTTAGTCGCACAGATTACGGCAAGCCTGAACGCAAATAATAATCGTCATGCTGACAATAGTAACAATGTCGAGCCTACTACTGAACAGGTTATTCCTCGAGTGCATCTGCACGGGACTGACTACAAGACCTTCACTTATTGTAAACCAAAAGAATTTAATGGTACCGAGGGTCCGGTAAGTCTAATCAATTGGCTGGAAAGCATTGAGGCAGTGCTCCATATCAGCCGTTGTGCCGAAGAGCACAAAGTGGAATATGCTTCCGCTCAATTTCAAAAGCACGCACTGTCATGGTGGAACGAGCAGATTAGGACTCGTGGCCGAGAGCCGGCATATAGCATACCTTGGTTGAACTTTAAAAGGATGCTCATGGAAAAGTACTGTCCTCGTGAGGAAGTACAGAAAATGGAAGGCGAATTCTGGAATCATAGTATGATTGGACTAGACAATGAGAAATACACAACTCGTTTTCATGAGTTGGCTAGACTAGTTCCTCGAATGGTAGATACGGAGGAGAAATTAATCGAGAGGTACTGTTATGGCTTGTCACCTGATGTCCGAAGGTTGGTAGCCGCTTTTAATCCTTTGACTCTTCAAGCGGCAGTCAGTGCAACCAACCGAATGGTGATAGACTTGAAAAGAACCCCTGGTTCTTCGGTTGGAACAGAGGGGATCAAGAGAAGAAACGATCAGGCCTCTAGTAGTGGGTTTGGTGACGACGGAAATGGCAAGAGATTTAAGACTGCTAGAAACTTTGCAGTAGTCACTCAGGACGTCACGAGGTACACTGGTCCAGACCCGAGATGTAACAGGTGTGGTCTCCATCACCGGGGAAATTGTCCTACTTGTAACCGTTGTAAAAGGACAGGACATCTGGCAAAGTTTTGTAAGAACAATGCACCGGCTTCATGTTACGAATGTGGCAGCGAAACCCATATGCGACCCGATTGTCCACGACTCAATCTAAACCCGAACAACAATGCTATAGTTACCGTGAGGAACAATGCGAGGGACAATCAAGCTAGGAATCAAGAAGGACAAGGCAGAGGTCGAGTTTTTGCTTTGGAGGCTGCTGATGCATGACGTGGTCCCAAATGTTGTGATAGGTACATTCATACTCAATAAACATTATGTCTTTGTGTTATTCAACTCCGGTGCTAATAAAAGCTTTATATCCTTAGAATTTAAATCTCGAATTAATATAGTAGCTATCCCCATGAAAGAAAATTTTATCGTCAAATATGTGAACGGTCAAAAGTATGTTGCTAAAGATCATCTGGTAAATTGCAATTTAACATTGTCTGGTAAAACCTTTAAGATAGATCTTATTCCCATAGAACTAGGAAGTTTTGACGTGATAGTCGATATAGACTGGTTGTCTAGAGTTCGCGCTGATATTAGTTGTTACGAGAAGGTTGTGAGAATACCTCTACCGAATGACGAAACATTGATAGCGTAAGGAGACAAGTCAGGGAAAAGTCATTGCTTACGCGTCAAGACAGCTCAAAATCCACGAAAGGATAGAGTTTTGGATGATCAAAAAGAGGCCCTACAACCAGGGCGTATCAAGGAAGAAGCATTGTGGAATACCGAACATTTATTTGAAGTGGATGGTGATGGGATCCGACATGACAAAGACAGGGTGTGGATTCCAAAGTAGAATGGACTTAGAGAACTCTTGCTAAATAAGAGTCATCGATCTAGGATCATGGAGATATTTTCAAGACGTTTCAGGCACTCAGTTGAATTTGGGTACGGCTTACCATCCCTAGACTGACGGACAAAGTGAACGTACCATCCAGACTTTAGAAGACATGCTCCGGGCATGTGTCATTGACTTCAAGGGTAGTTGGGATACCTTTTTGCCGTTAGCAGAATTTTCATATAATAACAGCTACCACACCAATATCAAATGTGCTCCTTATGAGGCTTTATATGGACGAAAGTGTAGATCTCCAGTCTGTTGGCTTGATGCTGGAGAACGACGCTTGTACAAATATGGACTAGTTCAGGAGACTACTGATCAGATCGTTGAAATTAGAGCACGGCTGAAGGCGGCTCAAGATCGTCAAAAGAGCTATGCCGACCATAGACGGAAACCACTGAGTTTCAAGTGGGAGACAAAGTCATGTTGAAAGTGTCACCTTGGAAAGGCACTGCACGTTTTGGCGTACGAGGGAAACTTAGTCCTCGTTATATCGGACCATTCGAAATTGTTCAAAGATTTGGTTCCGTGGCTTACAAGCTCGATTTACCTAAGGAGCTAGAACATGTTCATCACGCATTTCACATTTCGAATCTTAAGAAATGTCTGACTGATGAGACTTTAGTCGTACCTGTCGAAGAGCTGCAAGTGACTGACTCTCTTCAATTCGTTGAAGAACCTGTTGAAATTATAGACCAACAGCTCAAACAACTTGGACGTAGTCGTATCAAATTGGTCAAAGTTCGTTGGAACTCAAAGCATGGTCCCAACTTGACTTGGGAACGTGAAGACTTTATGCGGAATAACTATCCTCATCTTTTTACTGAGCAAGACTTGATTTCGGGACGAAATCCTTAGAAGTCGGGGATGCTGTGACAACTCGTAATTAATTAACAACGAGTTAGTCTTAATCTTGTTTAAGATTAGTCATTATCATAATCTCGTCGAATTTAGACTGTCATTTGACGTGGAACTTATTAGACTTTTGGACTTTTGACTTAGTCAAATTAGACGTATCTTGATGACGTAGACTATTAGCTATCTAGACGAATGCCGAGTCTTTAAAAATAACTTTAAATTAATATTTAAAGGTTATGTCTTGTACAAGATAATTAGTCTGTTTAGACTTAATATTATAAAGTTCCCTTTGACGAAACTTTATTTGCTCGTTTTGACTAAAAATGAGACGAGGGAAGATACCTTTATTTTACATTTTAAACTTTTGGTTAAACGGTAATTAATCGTAAGCATTTTACCAAATTAAGGGTATTGGAAATATCCCAAAAAGGGGCCACATGGGCCAAAATATTTGTTGTGGCTGTGAATTAAACAACAAATAAACAACCAACCTTTCCCTCCTTTTCTTTCTTTGTTCTGTCGACAAAACACACACAGAACACACACACTTTTCATTTTTCACTCTAAATCATTTCTGGCAAGGAGAAATCAAAGGGGAATCAAAGCAAATTAATCATCCTTTTCATAATAATTTAGGGTTTTGAGCATCATTATCATCACCATCTTCATCTTTACCTCAAGAAACCCAAATTTTGGTAAGTAACCATTTTTCTCAAACTTTTGATTCGATTTAATTCATTTAAAGGTTTGTTTTAGTTTTGTAAACGGAATTAGAGGCTTTAAATTGTTATGTAAATTAGGGTTTCTGAAATTTAATTAGGTTTTGGCTTAGAATTTGGTTTTGATATCAAAATGTTTGAAATGGCGAATTGGTTGGCTGGAACTTTTGACTTTTTATTCAAATTTAGTAATAAAAGACGAACTTGAGTCAACTAATATTAAACGTCGAATCACATTCTCGGTAACGGCATTCTAGGATTGATAGCTAAGTAGTGGTACGTAGGATACTTGTCGTCGTGAGATTTGATCCTCACCATTGGTACTCTTATCCTAGGTTTTGGATAGACGTGGAGACTAGACTGCTCTTATTCTCGGACTACTCATTCTTTAGCTCGTAGACTGCTAAGGTGAGTTTATGGCGCCCTTTTTCCTTTTACTTTGGGCCTGAAAAGCATGTACTGTTGTATACACTATTTATTAAATAAATGATTGTTTTGTGAGTATGCCATGTGATTTGGATACTTAGATCATTTGACTTAAATTTGCCATGTTGGGCTGTCGAAAATGTGTATACGTGTCATTTATTAAATGTTGGATAAAATGACGTTGAATTGCCGTGTGATGGCTGATAAAATTGTTTCTTTGTGTTTGACGAACTAAAATGATCCCCCTTATGTAGTTTTACCATTATGAGATATTAATGGTAGTCTTGTCAGTTTTTCGAACTGGACAGTCTTGGTTCTGGTCCGTACCCCGCTGTAAACGGGAAATCCTGTACGAGGCTTATTATCTTTGTCAGACTTCGGTCTGTACAGTCATATATTATCTTTGTCAGACTTCGGTCTGTACAGTCATATATTATCTTTGTCAGACTTCGGTCTGTACAGTCATATATTATCTTTGTCAGACTTCGATCTGTACAGTCATATATTATCTTTGTCAGACTTCGGTCTGTACAGTCATATATATTACCTTTGTCAGACTTCGGTCTGTACAGTCATATATTATCTTTGTCAGACTTCGGTCTGTACAGTCATATATTATCTTTGTCAGACTTCGGTCTGTACAGTCATATATTATCTTTGTCAGACTTCGGTCTGTACAGTCATATATTATCTTTGTCAGACTTCGGTCTGTACAGTCATATATTATCTTTGTCAGACTTCGGTCTGTACAGTCATATATTATCTTTGTCAGACTTCGGTCTGTACAGTCATATATTATCTTTGTCAGACTTCGGTCTGTACAGTCATATATTATCTTTGTCAGACTTCGGTCTGTACAGTCATATATTATCTTTGTCAGACTTCGGTCTGTACAGTCATATATTATCTTTGTCAGACTTCGGTCTGTACAGTCATATATTATCTTTGTCAGACTTCGGTCTGTACAGTCATATATTATCTTTGTCAGACTTCGGTCTGTACAGTCATATATTATCTTTGTCAGACTTCGGTCTGTACAGTCATATATTATCTTTGTCAGACTTCGGTCTGTACAGTCATATATTATCTTTGTCAGACTTCGGTCTGTACAGTCATATATTATCTTTGTCAGACTTCGGTCTGTACAGTCATATATTATCTTTGTCAGACTTCGGTCTGTACAGTCATATATTATCTTTGTCAGACTTCGGTCTGTACAGTCATATATTATCTTTGTCAGACTTCGGTCTGTACAGTCATATATTATCTTTGTCAGACTTCGGTCTGTACAGTCTGTACAGTCTTAATATCTTTGTCGGACTTCGGTCTGTACAGTCAGCATATAATTGTCGGACTTCGGTCTGTACAGTCATGTCTTATAATTTCGTGTAATGGTATTATCACAAGGGCGACAAAACTATTGTCAACATGCCGTAAGCGTGGTGGGTACGCCGATGGTACACCCTATATATAAGCGTTGAAAGTATGTTGGAAGTAGAAGCCTAAGTGTTTTAGTCTCATTGCCGGATATCCTAAGTGTTTTGGTTAAATTGTCGGATCTAGATATCTCGACTGTCTTGGTTGTGGTCCGCACCCCATTGTCGAAGGGAAATCCTGTGCGAGGTTATGGTCCGCACCCCATTGTTGAAGGGAAATCCTGTGCGAGGCATATGCTGTCATCAGATCTAGATATACTGATTGACGTGATATAAGATGAGTTCAGATTTAGATATACTGACTATCTTATTATAAATTGTGATATAAGATGTGCCCAGATTTAGATATACTGGCTGTCTTGTTATAAAAGTGTTGTCAGATTTAGATATACTGACTGTTTGGTCTTTTATAACTATATGTCATTGTGTTGTATCAATGACGAATAAACTTTTGGTCAAACATACTGTAAACTCACCAACTATTTCGATAGTTGATCCTCTCAAATTTCATGCTTTTCAGGTGACCATCAGTAAGTCTTGGAATCGTCTTTGGCATTATAGGGCTAATCTTTTGACTTTGGA
>CM067170.1:121213831-121233831 GCA_034093135.1 Erigeron breviscapus | reverse complement strand
AAATTTCCTTCTAAATGCTTTCCTTTCCTTCTTAAAATAAAACTAAAGAAACCAATATATTTTAGAATTCTTCCAAATCATTTCTTTCCTGTTCCAAATATTTCTAAATAAAAGTGAAGAACATAATAGACTTATACTTTTTTTTGTTGTTGTTGTTTTTCACCTATCTTCAACAATAGTCATGATTGAAAAAAAAAAAATGGAAATAAAAAGCTCCCAAAAAGATCCGTTGATAAATCTTAACTTTTTGAGCAAACGTATTTTTTAAATCAAATGACAAAAATCTTTTTGTATAGATTTTGAATAGCTTAAAAGTTAATGGATTAATGAGTAATAAGTCAACAAAATAAAAAAATTTGAAGATTTTTTCCTATTGAAGATCCTTTTGGACCGAGGGTCATTGGTTATTAAAAAATTAATAAATTTTAAATATTAATAACAAAATTTTAAAATAACTTACCAACAATTCACATTTACCACTTACTATGAAAACTTGCGTCATATTGGTCGTCAATATTGTATTCGTCAATACTGAATGGTTTGGATGGGATTTTCAAGCAAAATGATTTAGTATATTTCTACTTCTCGTTCAACATTAGTTTTCATTCAGATGACCAAAACAAACGCCTAGAATGCTGACCGATCAGTGCTGAATCACTCCATTAAGCTGTAATCAAACACACCCTTACTCAACAATTATAAATACTTTTATACGTAGCGTGTTTGTTATGTTATGATTTTTTTAGAACTATTTACTCGTGTCGCTTTTGTAATTAAAGTTATTTTTATGATTATTTTAATATTACATGTTAAATATTAGCATTAACTGGGTTCACGTTAGAGTCTCCCACGTCCCACCAATACCTATAATAAAAATTGGAAAAAACGAAGGTGGTGCTATTATGCATCAAAGTTAAATTCCTCTGTTAATTTTTTAATATTTAAAGTATAATGAATTAATAATTGACTCCATGTTTTTTATGAATTAAAAAAATTAAGTGAGAAATTTCCCCTACTCGGGTGCCTAACACACCAACTTCACTTCCCCCATAAAAATTATCTATTATTAACTTTTCATGTTTACTGTTAAAATAACAAAACATCACAAAACTGATAGTAATACCCGTTAATCTTTCTAGTTCTAGTTACTAATCAGAGTAAGCAAAGTTCATCATTTATGTCAATCTCCATAGCTCATTCTTGTATTGAGCTCTGAATTCAATCTTTTCTGATAGTAAAGTACTAATATATGTCTCAACCTACATTGAAAACCCACCTCAATTCCACCCACAAACGCCCCTCTATTTCATCACCAACTCTCCCCATGAAAAAACCCAAATCTCAGGCCGCCGTTGCATTTTCCGTGGACCCTTTATCACCGGAAACCAATGCCGGAAGTGGACGCGCCACCTTGTCCCGTAAAATAGCCATACCCACTCAGCCTACCAAAAAGTTTGTCATCAAGCTTACTAAAGGTACTCAATATGTTTGATGCATATATTATATATAGATATAGATGTTTGATGTATATATGTATGATGATAATTTTGGTTGGAAATGTGCTGGGTGTGTTCAAGTTTATATCTTTTTGATTTTGAATTGAAAGTAAAGGGCTTAAGATTGATGGGTTGATGTTATTAGGGTCTAAGATGAGAATTTATGGTAAGACATAAGGTCTCGAAAGATACCCGTGTAACCGTGTTTGAATGATCTCACTGGCTAGGCATATTGGAATGGCTATGGAATAGTCTAGGAAACAACTATGGGAAAACTAGTTAGACAGTGTCGTCATAGCCAAAGGCTCGACTTTTCCCGGGTAGCCTGATTAAGGATTCATCTCTGTTTACGCGTTTACTTGTGGGCATTGTTTTAGTTTAATGTTGTAAAAGTTTACCTTCTTTTATCCCGATAAGGGGCAATATTTGGAGATTTTTTGGGTTATATGTTTTAAGTGCTTATAATTTATTGAGTTTGTTAAAATTAAAAGCCAAAACACGGTTTGAAGTGTTTGGATTGTTGCTACTTTTATAGCTTATTTGAAGGGGAACACAGTCTTCTAAATTGGTTGAGTGGTGCTTATTCATAATGCACTTGCTGAGTCGTAAGCCCTTAAAACTATGCAATCCCCGACGACCTCTTATGATGATCAAACCGGAAAATTGGACATTTTTATTTCTGCTTTGTAAATTGCATGCCAACAACCTTTTGTTGGTTTTGGTTAATAGTCTACACTCGTGAGATCCAAAATACATTATAGTTCTTGCAAGGATCATAAAAATGTCCAAAAATGTCCACTCGGAGGGCTGTCATTTATGAACTTACTTTGTGAGAATCATAAAACGATGATGTCTTGGATTGGTACGCATTAGATATGGTTTGGTTGGGAGGTGTTTTGCTCATAGTCGTCTTCACACTGTCATTTTCTAATGGGTGTGAAATGTTGAACACGGAACACTCTATCATATGCCTGTCTTGCTTGAGAGTTAATCCTCATATCCCTTTGTATAATCTATATACTCTTACAAAATTTGTTCAAATTTGTTGATTTGCTTAGAATTTTGATACGCGAAAATGCCCTTTTTACCCTTAAAAGTTAACTAAGTTAATTGTAAACTTATTTTTAGAAATGATATATATAGTTATTAGTATCAATCTAAATCCAAACATTTCATATTTTAAATCATCATATATCTTTTTGTAAAGTTAAACAAGCTAATATTACATTAAAATTGTATGACTCTCTTTTACTGACTCATAGGCATCAGACAAATCGAGAGAATACTAGAAGCTGTTGTCACTGTTGCATCACGGGGGTATAATGCTAGTATATTATAATATTCAACACGTACTTCAGTTGATAAAAGTGTCCTGATCTGCTTAGGCAAAATTTCCGTTTGTTTGCCAGCTTATTTCTTTTTTTTTAAAGATGGTAATGATGCAATGTCCCAATGAAGTAGGAAGACTGGGGGTTTATGGAGTATTTAGTTTTCTATATTACTTATTTCATATTTTCTTGCCTCTTCCAGTTGTATTATTTATTCCTTTTAGAGTTGTAGCTTTAGATGGTGAAGTTGATGTCCATGTTGAATTGGATGCATGGTTGGGTTTCATTATGACTTGCGAAATCTTGGAGTCATTGGTTTAAATTATTCTGATCTCCTATCCTCTTGGTTTGGTAGTGGCCTATTCAGTCTGATAATATTAACCTTTCGTGATGCTCCTAATCTAATTTTCATAAGGAATGCAGGCATTCACCTTTGCGGTTCATTTATCTTTTGCAATTTTATTATGGGTTTACAAGTGTAAAGTATTTGACCTTTCATAAGTCATTTGTATTCTTTTTTACTACCCTTTATTACACAAATGATTCTCTATTCCTAATGCTCATATGGCAAATCCAGAAGGGCCTGTTGCTTTTCATGTATTTTATCTACCTCTCAAAACATCTTCAATACATACATGGACTTAGTACAGTTTCACCTGTGCATCTTCACGACGCATCTTCAACATGGCCCCTGAAGTTTATTTTCTTTGAGTTGTGTCAGTTGAGAAAGAAAGATGCAAGAGGCAAAGCTATTTTCCCATTTGCTTAGCAAGTGTTCAAGTTCTTCCAGTCTACTACTTGATGCTACAGTAATCGCCGTCTTTCAACTCATAGATCTCAACTTTTATACGTTTCTTGGACATTTCATTCCTTACTGATGGTTTTGTTCCTTTCGGATCTTCACCCTATATATCATGCCGGTATCTTTGAACTAGTACTTGTTCTGCGGCTCACTGCCTCACTATTGCAATCACACAGCGTTTTTAATTAGTGGACTTTTCTCCTGCGTATCCTAGTCACTCCGAGTTATATTGTATTGGGTAACCAAACACGACCTTGTTTATGCAACTTCTTTTTGCTAGGGTAATATGCCAATATTTGTTTATAGCAAGATCATATATACGTGGACATATATATCAAATAATACTTGATCCAAGTAATGAATGGCTTTGTGTCATGTTTAACCCATCATATGTAACGCTTTTCCTTTATTATTATGTTTATAGCAAGATCATATATACGTGGACATATATATCAAATAATACTTGATCCAAGTAATGAATGGCTTTGTGTCATGTTTAACCCATCATATGTAACGCTTTTCCTTTATATATTATCATTTTAAACCTCTGTTTTTTTTAACAGAACCAACGTAATGATTCAAAACAGGAGAAAAAACAATTTTTATATTGACGCAGGTGTAGTATAAAATGTACAATGACTAAAGCAGGACAACTGAAACAGCAAATTGGTATTATATGCTAAAAACCTTCTTTTTGTTAATTTCTAATGTTGATAATATAGTGACCTCAAAATTGAACTTTTATAATGCTCGTTTTTCTTTTGAAGCTAAGCCGGCCCTGCCTACAAATTTTGAGGAGAATACATGGGCGATACTGAAATCAGCTATTAGTGCCGTTTTCTTAAAGCAGCCAGATTTTTGTGATTTAGAAAAGCTTTATCAGGTGAGTGCCACTAATTGATTTTTTGCTATTTGGATGTATGTTTTTTTTTCCTTTCTATTTCTCACTAAATAATTGTCATCAATAGGCTGTCAATGATCTTTGTTTGCACAAGATGGGGGGAAGTCTTTACCAACGGATAGAAAAGGAGTGTGAAGCTCACATATCTATCGCTTTGCAATCTTTGGTTGGCAAAAGTGAAGACCTGGGTGTTTTCTTATCACTTGTAGGGAAAACCTGGCAAGATTTTTGTGACCAATTGTTAATGATACGAGGAATAGCATTGTATCTTGACCGTACATATGCCAAACAAACTACAAATGTAAAATCAATATGGAATATGGGCTTGCAACTTTTCCGAAAGAATTTGTCAATAGCTTCAGAAGTTGAGCACAAAACAGTATTTGGCCTTTTGAAGTTGATCGAGAATGAGAGGTAATTGACTACATTTTTATATATGTTTTAAGTTCTTCAGCAACTTGAAGTCTATCTATTCTTGTTTTGTGCAGCACTTTATACACACATGTGCGTACATGATGCACATTTACACATAGACATAACTAATGTGGTACATTGCATTTTTTATTTTCACTTGCTAGATTGGGTGAAGCAGTTGACAGGACATTGCTTAGCCATATTCTGAAGATGTTCACGGCGCTGGGAATCTACTCGGAGAGTTTTGAGAAGCCATTTCTTGAATGTACATCAGATTTTTATGCAGCTGAAGGAGTAAAATACATGCAGCAATCAGATGTTGCAGATTATATGAAACATGTGGAGGTGCGTAAAATCTTCTGCCTTTTCGTTTGCAACATTCTTGCAGCAGGCTAAAGTCAAACCCCTTCCTCTTAAAGGAGTAAGGGTTCATGGTTCGCCATTATAAGCCGTTGTAACTTATATTTTGATCATTGCAGTTAAGATTGCATGAAGAGCATGATAGATGTGTACTCTATCTTGATGCTAGTACAAGAAAGCCACTATTAGCCACTGCTGAAAGACAACTCCTTGAGCATCATATTGATGCGATACTTGAAAAGGTAAGGATAGTTTTTACATTCCATGTTTGAATCTTTGTGTCAAGTATTAATCTTAGCAATCGGATTTAGGGTGGTTTTGTAATGTTGATGGATGGTAGTCGAATTCAAGATCTCCAAAGGATGTATATGCTCTTTTCTAGAGTAAATGCACTTGAATATCTACGAAAAGCCCTTGGTTCATACATCCGAAAAACAGGGCAGGGCTTGGTAACTGATGAAGAAAAAGATAAAGACATGGTATTCTCCCTCTTGGAGTTTAAGTCATCTCTTGATAAAATACGGGAAGATAGTTTTTCAAAGAATGATACTTTTTGCTACACAATCAAGGAAGCATTTGAGTATCTCATTAATATCCGTCAGGTACCCTATATATTACATAAGTTCTCATTATCTTTATCGTTACATGGAAACTGAATCTTTACTTGAAAAAGGCCCGGTCCATAGAAATCGTGATTTGATTCTGGCAGCCCTGACCAGGCCAGTTAAAGAGAACTTGATACAAGATATTTGAAATTTAACAACAGGTACTTCTTATAATGCAAGTTTATTGAAAAAATCTTGAATATATTGGATAAATGGAACTCCTCAAATTAATATTATAAAGCATAAAATGTACAAGTTTACATTTACATGGATAATAATTCAACTCATAAAAAAAGTTAATAAGTATAAGAGAATCACATAGTTACATTTTTATTATGGCCTTAATAGGGCCTATGTCTGGGACTAATGGACCGGCATTTTTTGAGTTACGATTGGGCTTGACAATGGGCATAGTGGCACAAACCTGTTTGTGCTATTTGTCACCTGTTATGTTGATTTGCTTTTCAGCTCTGCATCTTTGTCGTCTCTATATGGTCTTTCTGATCTGAAACTAGTAAATATCAATTTGTTGACAGAATCGTCCAGCCGAGTTGATTGCCAAGTTTCTGGATGAGAAGCTCCGTGCTGGAAATAAGGGTACATCAGAGGAAGAATTGGAGGGCACTCTTGATAAAGTTTTAGTTTTGTTCAGATTTATACAGGTCACATATACAAACTCTATTAATATATCAAAACCCTGCATCAAATCAGTGGTTTCTCATGTTTCACATTTTCATTGCTGCCTTCTTTAAAAAGGTTATTTTTATGTTTGGGTTATAGGGTAAGGATGTGTTTGAAGCTTTCTATAAGAAGGACCTTGCCAAAAGGCTACTGCTGGGAAAGAGTGCATCCATTGATGCCGAAAAGTCTATGATTTCTAAGGTTTGGAGTTTGCTTGTTCACATGATAGTTTAAGCAAATTTATCGGCTGATTGTATTCATTCTTTTGATTATTGTTACAGTTAAAAACTGAATGTGGCAGCCAGTTTACGAACAAACTTGAAGGAATGTTCAAGGTATGTACGTATATACATGCCTTTTTATTCAAAACAGTTTTTGCTGCAATTAGGGTAATGCTCTCATATGTCATTACTAGGGTGGTGGTCCATTGGCAAAGACTTGTGCCTCTCAATGTAGAGGTCGCAAGTTCTATCCTTGGCATAAACCACCTAATGGACATGGAGTTTCACCCGCTATGACTCCGGGCTTGCAAAGCTAGTCGCCTTGGGATCAGTCCGCTCGCACAGCGAGTGGCATCACCCAAGCTCGCAAGAGGCCAAAATAAAATGCTCTCTTATTTGGAAGAGAAATACATAATAGAGAGCCATTGCTATATACATAAAGCATAAACATATAGATATTCTCAATAAAAGTTTCATTTTGGTAGGACATCGAGTTATCAAAAGAGATAAATGAATCTTTCAAGCAATCATCTCAAGCTAGGACGAAACTCCCATCAGGAATTGAAATGAGTGTTCATGTCTTGACAACGGGGTATGTATTACTATTCTTAGTTACATTCTGAAGATGACTAACGGTATCTTTACAAATTAATAAAGCTTTCGTCTCAATTCATACTTAGCTGCGAGCAATCTACTTTGGTTTGCAAAAAAGAACTGATCTTTTTCTTTTAAATGCAGGTACTGGCCAACATATCCACTGATGGATGTTCGCCTTCCCCATGAATTAAATGTGTATCAGGTATAATATGAAGAGAAGATGATTGAATTATGTTAGATAATTTCGACCCAGTCTCTTATGCGTGTGTCGAAGCAGGTTGTATTTTCTCTAACTGACCAATTTGGTAAATCAGTTCATATGGAAACGGGTCAAAGTGGCTCAAATTGTATATATTATGTGTACAACCTCCTAGTCGTGTTTTTAGAAAGTTAGATTCTTATTGAAAGGATATCTAGTTAATGTACATGATATTTAACACACAAAGTATTTATAGAAGATTTTTTTTTTGACGAAAAGTGTTTCGAGCTCACGTGAGCCATTCCCCATTTGATGCATTACCCAACTGGCATGAGTTGCCCATTTCACCATCTCTGATGTTTGTTAACTTAGTCTTCATAACTTTTGAGAACCTAATACTAATTTGTATATGCAGGACATATTTAAGGAGTTTTACCTGAGCAAATACAGTGGTAGGCGGTTAATGTGGCAAAATTCATTAGGTCACTGTGTTCTGAAGGCCGATTTCCCAAAAGGTAAAAAGGAGTTGGCCGTTTCATTATATCAGGTCAGTTTTTCTTTTATTTCTGAGGATTTATATTTTGTAGGTGGCAATTTTGGCTTATTTATTTGAAAATAGGTCAATTTGGGTTGTATGAAATCTTTAACAGGTCAAACAGATAAATCCATAATAAATAGCTATTTAAAAATGGATTTAGAAGTCACGTAAAGTGTTTTCATATGCTTACAAGTTACTTAAAACCTCTTGCATTTCCTTGCTTAAAAATATTAGATTATTTTTTCAATAGTTAACACTTAACACTTTAACAGGATGGTCCAGAGTCACTGGAATCCGCTTTTAAAAAGTACCCATTGTAACCTAAATTCCCATCTGTGCAACCTGCCCATTTTCCACCTCGTTATCTATGTCTTGTACTCTTCTGTGGTTTTCTTCATGTTCCAATCTTATATTTGGTTATCATTCCAGACTGTTGTTTTGATGCTGTTCAATGATGCACAAAAGCTTAGTTTTGAAGACATTAAGGATGCTACAAGCATTGAGGACAAGGAACTAAGGAGAACTCTGCAGTCCCTTGCTTGTGGGAAAGTTCGTGTTCTCCAGAAGGTGGATTTTAACAGACGTTGATATCATTTTCTTTTGTTCTATTGTTGTCCTTTTTAAAATAAAATGATTGACTTTTATTTTCAGGCTCCAAAAGGTAGGGATGTGGAGGACAATGATTATTTTATGTTTGATGATGCATTTACTGCTCCTCTATATCGTATAAAGGTAAAAGCTACTTAAAAGCCGGCATGCTATAAAAATCATGACTTGTGTAGATTAGAGGTGACATATGGGCCAGGTGTGTAATTGGTCAAAATGGATCTGGTTCAAATAAGTTTTTGGGTGTGGGTCGGGTCACACTGGGCAGGAACACTCTTTGTCCAAAACTCCAAACTATTCTATTTCGGTATTAGTTACAATTTTTTGGTATAAAATCATTAAATTTAGGAGGTTTTATGCATTTAAGTTACACTTTGGGCCACTTTTGATCCTTTTACCTATTATTTCATATCACTGAAAACCCATTCATAAGAAAATGAGCTGATGTTGCCACTTCTATAATCAGTTCTACCCCTGTGCTTCTCTAAATGCATAGAGTATAATCTAGCTATGTGTTACAGGTTAATGCTATCCAGCTGAAGGAAACTGTTGAAGAAAACACTAGCACGACAGAAAGAGTATTTCAAGATCGTCAGTATCAGGTATAGTCTCTTGTAATCTTGTTATCTGACAATTTCACCATGAAAACCCCTTTGAAACCATATCCAGTGTTTAAACCTAAAGATTCTAATTCAGTCTTTTTATGCATTCAAAAATATATATCTCAGGTTGATGCTGCTATTGTAAGAATTATGAAGACCAGGAAAGTGCTGAGTCACACACTTTTGATTACCGAACTATTTCAGCAGGTACCTGAACGAGTTAATTTCATGTTAACCAATAAAAAATACTGGCCAGGCAAACTAGTTCTGTATGATACTGCTATGTTAAATTCCTTAAACTTGGCGCATTTGAGTTACTTTGTTTTCTTGTAATACAGTTGAAGTTTCCTATAAAGCCATCTGACCTGAAGAAAAGGATAGAAAGCCTCATCGACAGGGAATACCTAGAGAGAGACAGGAACAATCCTCAAATATACAACTACCTAGCATAACATATGCTGCTTTTTTTTTTAACATAACATGCGACAATTGAGGTTCGATTGCTTTGATCCACATGTCTTTGTATGTACAGGAATAACTTATATTTTCTAATCGATTTTGAGGATGTCAAATTAAGTGCTATTACTATTACTATGTGTATCGTTTGATGCTCATGTTGATTGTGCATTTGTGCCAGTGCTAAAAGGCTTAGGGACCAAGGCTTAGAGACTAAAAATGTAAGTTTAAAAGTTTAGGTACTATATTTACAAATGTATGGAACTTGGCTAATGACAACACAAGATTACTAAAGACTTGAATTAACTGCTTACATAGGATTTATGATTTAATGCCCTGCTATTAATTTAACTAGAAAGCATAAGGCATCTCCTAACTTGCAGATCCATGTATAATGTATTACAGTTTTGTCACCATATAAATAATGACACATCATCCTTTCCTACATCACTGTCGACTGCAACTCATCATTAGCCGACATGGCCTAAGTCGTTGACACCGCCATCCCAGTTCTCGAGGTGCTTCTGGTGCTGCCATTGTTACAGTTAGCCTGGTGGCTCAACCATTTACTATCATCTGAAGTTTTGATTTTTCCATTAATACATCTTAAAACAAATACTCCAAAATCTGGTGCCATACTTATATTCCATTCATTTTTGGTTTGATACAAATTCTTCAAGAATCAAGATGCAAAATCACAAACTGACAAGGACATAGATTGAAACAATTTGGTCACACCTAAGTTTCATGAATACCCTCCTAGTTTTTAGAAGTGTCAAAATCCAAGCCTTGTAGATTCATTGAACCAGCATACATATCTTGAACCAATGTCTAAATCATATAAAGTAGTTTAGTACAAATGGGAGATCCATTGCCATATGTGTGTACCATTGCATTCGATAGATGTAATAATAATGGGGCCAAAACATATATTTGTTGAACCCTTAAAACATATGTTTGACATGACATCCAATTAATGAATTAATCATCTAAAATATATGGTCATATCAACAAAATCGTTTCCATCAAACTATAAATAGCTTACACGTATGAAAGATTTATCTAACTGTGACAAAGAAAATTAAGTCAAAGAATATTTGACAAACTAACAGAAATTACTTGTGTCCGTTTGGTCATTAGATGAAGTTTTCTATAAAAAAAAAAAAGAAAAAAAAAGGAACTATTTAATAAGTATAATGTTGCCTTTTCTTTTGTCAAGAGTATTACTGTTTAGTAACCAGCGTCCATGGTTTGCTTCGTACAGCTAATTATGTAGATGAATCTATATCTTATGTTCATATATGACGATATGTATGAAAAGTTAACCCAAGGTTTATACAAATTATTGTAATATGTTATAGAAATACAGATTTCATAAAGTTGATCCAACTTTATAAGTGTATATGATATTAAGTAGCCGTCAACTTGGTTTTTTTGATATTATTGAAGTGTCATTATTATCGAAGTGTAATTGTTTTCATTAATAAAATTGCTAATAATGTTCAGTATAAATATTATATTCCTAATTTATGTTGTAACTAAAAAATCATTTTTATTGGTTATTATCAAAAAAAGAAAGAAAAAAAAAAGGAAAGGGGAAAAAAAGTAACACTACATAAGATGTTAATTTTGACTAGGTGAGTCCTCAAGTTAGGGAGAATTCCATAAATGTCGGGATTATCTAATGGATTATCACTAATATGAAATGAAATTAAGTTGTTAGTCAAAAGTGAGAAAAACCGTTCCACTTCCACTTCCACATCCACAATCAATTTCAACCACAAATATAGTTTTCGGTTCACTTATTATGAAAGTGAAGTGATGATTGATTTATAATCTATACTATTTGATGATTTAAAAGGTAGTTAGATATATCATTTTGTATTAGGCCTTTGCTACTAAATTTCTGTGGAGGTCATTCAAACATGATTATATTTGAGATTTTGATGACGACTGATGAGTTTTTTTTTTTTTAATATTATTTTTGATTTAAATGGTAATGCATATCTAATTGGGATCATTTTGCTTTTTTACTAAGTCTCAAGTTGGTCCGAATCTGGTTGAGGCACTATAACAAACAAGCTAGGGTGAAAACCGGTGTTTCGACCTCTAGTTTAGGGGTTTTTTCCTGAGTCTCTCAGGTTTTTTTAATTTATTTTAGTTACCTCATAGTTAAGACCCAAATAAAATGGTGGTTATTAGTAGATCTCGGTTGTGGTTGTTTATTAATAGTTCTTGATTTTAGGGGTTAACTAGTTGATTTCAGTTTATATGTACTTAGGTGTTAGGTAAAATAAAACAAGTATTAAAGTAAAACAAATAAAACAATATGTTTCTCTTAACTGAAAATCATCGTGCATCATGAAAATCACCGTGCATCATATATATATATTTGTGTTCCGTGAATCTTTGTGCATCAATTTAATCATGATCTAAGGGTTAAGATCTTGTCTTATTTGTTTTACTTTAATACTTATTTTACAATAACCAAACTCTATGTACTTATGTGTATATGTATCATATATTTTGTATGTAACCTTCATACTACTTAGCAATTTGCTAATAGTCATGTTAATACAATTTTCTGCATTAAAAGAAAATATATTACTACAGCTTCTCAATTCCCACGTCAAAGTCACCTTTCGGCTTTCACCCGATTCTCGCTTTCCCACAATTCGAAAATTACACTAAACAGTGAAACATAAAATAATTTAATATCTTTTTCTTTATTTAATTACTTTGGATATCATTAAATATTGCCCAATTTATGTAACTTTGATGTCAATTCATATATATTCAAATATACTATGATAGTTTTGTTTCTCAAACGGATCATAAACCCCTTACCAATGAGTCACAAATCCCACTAATCATATGCTATGATAATATAAACTTATGTATGTATGAATGTAGTAAAAATACTAATGTTATTAGTAATATCCAAATTAGGTACTTCCAAATATACATATAAAAAAAATTATATTATATGTGCATACTAAATATATATCCATATGTTTTTCAATTTTTGCCTTAATAGTATCTAAGTTAGGTACTTTCAAATTATAAAAGAAAACTAATGTCACTCGTTTTATTAGTTTTATGAAAATTTAATTGACATTCTTGTAAAAATTTGTTGTTCATCTATTCGAATCGATAGACTTATAAACCAATAAAAATAAAGTGTGTTAACTTTCTGAAATTTTAATAAACAAATAAAAATAAACTTTGTTAACATCCTAAAGGAAGTGTCTTAAAATAAATAAAAATTCAACTTGTAACTTTCTCTCAATGGGTTTCTTCTACTTTGTCCCAGGAATCATGGTCACACATCCCATCATTGTTACCTTAAAAAACTGATAACTGCAAAGTGCAAACCCAACCTGCTACATAGTGGTCCTCCATATTTATCAATGTATGTGAAATTTCTTTTTTATTTTACTAATTTAAATAAAATAAGACAATGGCTCATTGGTCATTATGAATGATGTGCAACTGTAACATAGAAAATCTTAAGACTAAGCCAATTTTGGATATCCATGTGTATATTTGACATTGTGACTGTATTTGCATTCTACCAGATTTCATGACTAGAATCTATATATCAAAGAATTTAAAACAGCAGAAAGACTAGAATTGGTATTGGCATTTGGCAGTACTAATATATACATTTTTCCTTTTCTTCACACGGTTACAAAACATAACATCATTACATACAAATACTGAAATACATTGTTGGTTACGCAAACAAAATTTGCGCACTTGTAGGTGTCAGGTCAGATAAGCCCGGTGGGGCTTCTACAACCTGCCATCGAACTGAAAAGTTTGGGGTTTTATCGGTTGAATTGAAATTCAAACGGTGGATAAACCCAATTGCAACGTCAAGGTTTCTTCCGGTCACATAGATCTTGTTGTTGTAGCCGTTCACTGCAAATGGCTTACATAATTGTTTCGGCAATGGAGATCCGTCAACAGTTTCCCATACATCATTTTTCGAGTCATAAACCTTAAGTTTTGTCCTCTCATGCTCGGACACCACGAACAAATGCCCAAACATCACCACACTAGAGCCGGTCCACCCTTCTCGAAGCCCCATCGCCATACGTTCCCAACTATCCGTCTTCGGGTCATACACTTGACCCCTCGGTACCACATAAAACGGCCAAAACCAACCTTCAGTCACATAAAGCTTCCCATCAAGCACGGCCGAATCATAACATGGCATGCTCGCACCCATATCACTAATCGGGCGCCATAAACCATCTTTGGGGTCCATAACCTCACCCGAATCAAGCTCAAACCCATCACTACTATTCCCTCCAGCTACATAAACCATCCCATCAATAACCCCACTCGCGAAAAACGACCTTGGAGTGATCATTTTCTTCACAACACCCCAACTATTCAACTGAACCTCATATTTCCACACCAAACTATTCGGACCGCCGGAGACGAACACTGATCCGTCTCCGGGGACCGAAACACACCTAAACCCATGTGGGCAAACCTTTTCCGACCAAGGCATACCCGGAATAGTATGCCAAGAAAGATTAACAAGATCAAAAACATGCCACTGAATCTTTCCACTAAACTTATTAAAACAAAACACAAATAACCATGGATCTTGAAACCCCATCTCTTTCCTTAAAGTAAAAAACCTACCCATATCACCAAACAAACTACACCACCGGCGACAAACACTCCGGTCAGATGAATGAAACTCAACCGGCAACCGGAGTAAACAACTTAAAGCTATATCATCAGGAAGTCCAGGAATCAAAGGCTTATACAAACAAGATTCTTCTAACTCTAACAAATGATCTTTAATATTACAACTATAATCAACTAACTTAAACTTAGGAGTTACTTTCATTTGTGAATCACCTAACTTATGTACTAACGATTGATTTAATGCCATCCTAACCCTTTGCATAATAAAAATAAATAACAAGATTTTCTAACAAAAATAAAAATAAAAATTAAACTTACCCTTTAGCACAAACTTAGCAAAGAAGAATCTTGAAACTTGAAGACCCAAATAGGAAATGAAATGAAATGGGTTGTGGGTTGGTGAAGTGGGTAAAGGGATTAGTATATATTGAAGGTGGGGGGCGGTTGATGCGTGTCAAATAAATGCGGACCCAACCGTGCAAACACGAGTGCCGAGGATGAGCAGTAGGCTAGACTTTACCTGTTTGTCATTTTTATACTACTTTTTTTTTTACATAAACAGTACTACTACTTATGACATATAGATTATAGATTACACATACATTACTGCCAGCTCGGCCCACTTCTATTTTGTACGAGTATTGTATTGTCTATGGTTTTCCAAGGATTTAATTACCAAGAGCCGTGTGGATGTTTATTTTCTATTTTTTTTTTCAATATAATGAAACAATTTTTTTTTTTCTAAACAGCATATATTTTATTATATTACAAATAAAAAAAACAATTCTAGGTTGAAGAAGTTTCAACCAAGCATATAAAACTATTATATGATTAAGTGTTATATACTCCATCCGTACAATATCTGTATTTTCCAATACTAAAAGTGTTAGACAGTATTAAATACTTGTACGTTTTTTATGTTATTTTTAGCTAACATTAATGATACGGAGTATGTATACATGTGGGTTAATGTGGAGTTAAGCGAAATTCACCTTAAAAAAAAAAGTAAGAATAAACTACAAAAGGTGCAACTTTTGTTTCAATACCTGATAAAAAAAAAAGGCCCTGCTTTTAACATTTTCAAGTTATAGATATTAATCCGTATTACTATTTGTCATTTTATGAACTCAATATTTAATTTGTGATAACCACATAAGATTTTCAAGTTTATTGAATTGGTAGAACGGCAAAATATATATGTAGATAAATAGAACGTCTTTTAGGGTGTTTGATATGCACGTTGCCAAAATGGCGTTGTGTATGAGTATGACCCTCGCAATGGCGCATTGTAGGTTCCTTGAAAAAGATGTTGTAGCAACACCGAGGAGACATAATGGATTTATCGTACGCCCCACCTTCAAAATTCTTGTTGAGAAAATAAATATAAAAATAAAATAAAATTCTAGACACCTATAATGCTTAAAAATAGATTTCTTTACATGTTTTTATGTGTGGATATTGTCAATGTTGTGAAATTTTTTTGTTGTTGTTGTGCATGTGTGGGATAAAAGTTAATGCTGATAGAGCTGGTGTGATAGGTGTAGTATCATTCTCGCAAATTGATGTGTTACCAACTACATTGGAGAAACCTTTTTTTTTTCTTGATTCCTTTTCATTGTAGTTGTTGCACATAAATTTGTTATATAATTGTATTGTAGCTTATTTGTATGTGTACCATTTATCTGCATATAAAGACAATTGTAACAAGAGCTAGCAAACAGTATACAACATTATGTTCTATATCGTTATATGTTGTGCAGTATATATAAACTACTTTTACATGTTGTTTATATTAAGTTTTGTTTTGTACGTATTAACTTCGAATATTGAATCCAAACATCTTTTATTCTTTTAAGCTAGGAATCTGATTCTCGTTTATCACAACTTTTCCTATAATAAAAAACCTCACTACAGTTATAGGATTTCAACTCCAGTTTCCAATTTTGAGATGAACTTCTTATGGGTTCTAAATCTACAGTGTTGACAGGTTCAAATAACCAAGCACAATGGAAGAAACCTAAATCTTAGTACTAACTGATAAGAATCAAAACATGGTCGGGGTTGTCGGGGTCGTTCATTACAATAGTTGGTTGATAGGAAGGGTTGGGTGGTTGTGGTGTGGTTTTTTTTTTATTACTCCGTATTATTATTTTTGTTTTTGATTGGTTATTGAGGTATTATGGGGAATGGTTTTTAGGTTATTGTTATTGAAGTGGTGTGGTTGGGTTGCGGTTGGGTGATGATGTGGCACTATGCATAACCATCACTAATGCTAGTGACACTGAACAAGACACGTGACAGGTACAATAACTAATTGATTAAAATCAAAACATGGACCCTTACAATTTGCTATCAGCCAATGAACTTCTGCTTTTATAACTTGGACTCAAGACACTCAACAAGACATGTGAAAGATACAAGATGGTTTCCCAAAAACATTAATGAGTTGATATGGAAATACCAGGTTCTCAATGATAGACAGTAACTTCATATTCTAAACAAACTAGATTGCAAGATTCCATCTCAACCTATCAACTCATCAAAGACTCGGTATAACCTTTTAAGTAATGGCCAAATCTGTCCGGTATATATAGTGGTTACGACAATAATACATACCATTTGCCTGGTTATATACTTGTATGTAAAAGGCTAACCTGAACTCCCGAATTGTTATTTTTTCCTTCACGGAGTAACAAATCAGAACTGTTATTAAAGGGCTAAAGCTGCAATCAATACAATAGGTACTCAAGCAAACGATGCAGCAACTTCATTTTCAGTTATCCTTAAAAGATTGGCCAGTTCACCAAAAAGGCGACAGTTAACAGTTTTCCAACTTTCTTATGAGAAGACATTTAAGTAATTCATTACCTTAGCTACCAAGGCAAGGCCAAAATTTACGAACTATTTTAATAAGTAAGGTTATAATTCACATCCTATTCTAAATCTTCTAACTCGTTGCATAGTATTGACAAATTGCAGCACAAATTTTGTCAGAATTATTACTAAAATAACCAAGAATCTTGTTCTTATAAAAACCCCAGGTCCATAAATAAGAAACATAACTAGAACGAAAAGAAAGTAAAAAGCACATAAGTATATAAATGGGTGAATTACAGAATATATAGGAGCAAAGAAAAGCATAGCAATGGTACCAGTACGAGAATGGAGACTATTGTCTTTCATTTCTACTGTTAACAACTTTTCTACCGGCAGAGCTGCTCCACTGCAGTCACAATCTGAGGTGGCTGAACTATGGTATATTCTTCTAGAGTCCCTGCATATGGGGTCGGCACATCCTGTGAAGATAAACACACAATTGGTGCATCCAAATAGTCATGGAAGTTTTCATTGATGGCTGCAGTCAGACTGGCACCAATTCCACCGGTTCTCATGCATTCCTCCACAATAAGCACACGGTGCGTCTTTTTTATCGAGTTTCCAATTGTATAAAGATCAAATGGCTTTAAAGACCTGATATCAATGACTTCTGGGTCATAACCCTTGTTGACCAAAGTATTGACAGCCTGCATCACATGATACCTCATCCGGGAATATGTCAGAATGGTGACATGTTCTCCAGATCTAACCATCTCAGCTTCCTCGAGATTTAAAACGTATTCCTCATCGGGAATCCGTTCTTTGAGGTTGTAAAGTAAAACATGTTCAAAAAGGATGACCGGGTTGTCACTCCGGATGGCTGCTTTCATTAGCCCCTTTGCATTATAAGGGGTTGAGCAAGCTACCATCTGGATTCCAGGAATGGACTGGAAATATGACTCGAGACGTTGGGAATGCTCAGCACCAAGCTGGCGCCCAACTCCTCCTGGTCCTCTGATGACAATCGGGATTTTGAACTGACCGCCAGATGTATAGTGAAGCATACCACAGTTGTTGGAGATTTGGTTAAAGGCAAGGAGGAGGAAACCCATGTTCATTCCCTCAATGATAGGTCTTAAGCCAGTCATGGCGGCTCCGATTCCCATTCCAGTGAATGAGTTTTCAGCAATGGGAGTGTCAAGAACTCTGAGATCACCATATTTATCAGCGAGTCCTTTTGTGACCTTGTATGAACCACCATAGTGGCCTACATCTTCTCCCATGACACATACACGTGCATCTCTTTCCATTTCTTCTTCCAAACCTTCTCGGAGTGCTTCAAAGAGTAATAATTCATGTCTGTAGAAGAAATAATATTACCATTATTGAAAGAAAACAGAATGGTTCTTCTAGATGTAGAACTGTGTGCATTACCATTAAAACAAAGCGTCTATAACGCATTTAACTGAAGTAGTTTAACGGATGTACGATGAAGCAATACAAAATGAGGTGCATGCTTTAAAAACAATAGTAAGTACATGCTTCAAATAACAAAGTCACTTCAATTATCACCGAATCTTCTTTGAAATAGAGCTTTTAAGGATAGAGTTCAAGCACATGAAAGCATATTCTGAACTGCGCCATCACAGTCAAGCAACATATCATTTCCCTGCTAATTAAGAATCATTGGTTTCACTTGCACTTCTGAAGAAGAATTACAAGCAAAAGAACTACTATCCCAGTCTGTAAATAATTTTTCCATGTTTGACATATATTTTAATGTAAATTTAAAGGGATGTGTATCTATGTTTGTGGTGGTTGCTGGGTTGCAGAGACTTTATATATACAATGATAATCTAAAATCCCAATGGGAGATAAGGAAGTTCATTTAAACCTATTAAATATTAATTGATATATACAACTACAAACATACGAATGAGAAGCTCCAGCTGAAACTTCACATGTATTAGTTTTATATTAGTGTTAATATTTAAAAAACATTATCATTTCCATCTGAGTTTCAAAGGATCCTACAATTTCATGTATAATGTCAAATAACAAAAGCAAGATTTTCACAACAACCAAATAGAATCTCCATCTCTGAAGATCATAATATTCAGTTTTGACGATATCAGATTAAAAGGCCAAGTATCGCCAAATACTCGCTACGAGACCAGTAACAAAGGAGAGTCGAGCGATTTGACCAAAAAAATGGGTTTGCTCAAATGTTGGTCAAAGTCAAACTTGATCTAGTCTAGGATTCTAGGAGAAAAAGAAAAAAATTAGTTTAAAAAATATGCAAAGTAGTTAGAATACAAGACAACTTGAAAATTGATATCTGTTCATCTCTCTCAACCATCTATTTTCTCCTCTCTCCCTGTAGAAGTGCATGAGTTGAGAATGTAGCAATGGGTTGCTATAAACACCATCGACAAACAGATTCAAAAGACAATACTGCCAAATTGATGCATTGTCCCTCTGTTTATGATCTTAAAACAGTGCAAAAGTAGTGATTAGAAGAATGGATAATATGAATTTGTCATCTTTGGCACAACATCAATGAACCCAGAGTTTCCTGATGACTCTCAAAGTATAAGACATTGCCAGAAGGGTAGAGGCTTCTTATCCATGGCAATACTTTTGGGTTTATAGTTAGACACATGCGAAATACACAATTACAAGTACAATGTACCTAATATTTCTTGAACT
>CM067170.1:121143831-121208831 GCA_034093135.1 Erigeron breviscapus | reverse complement strand
TAATGCCAAATAAGGCCTCATGGGGAATCATTCTTATGGTAGAATGCCATGTGGTGTTGTACCACCATTGGGCCAAAGGGACCCATTTAACCCAATTTAAAGGAGCATCCATACACATGCACCTCAAATAAGACTCTAAGCACCGATTTAATACTTTTGTTTGACCATCTGTCTGAGGATGGTAAGAGGAAGACATTGCTTGTTCTACCCCCTGTAGTCTCAAGAAGTCTCTCCAGAAATTACTGATGAAAAGAGGATCCCTATCAGAAACTATAGTCAATGGACATCCATGGATCTTAAAGATAATGTCCAAGAAAACTTGAGCAACTGAAGCAGCAGTAAATGGATGTGCCAATGGAATAAAGTGTGCATATTTGGTCAGCCTATCCACCACCACTAAGATTGTTTCTTTTCCTTGAACGTTTGGCAATCCTGAAATAAAGTCCATTGAATTAAATGTCAGTGAATATGGACTTTGGTACAGGCAGTGGCTGCAGCAACCCTGGTGAAGCAACTTGTTCATATTTTGCTTTCTGGCAGATAGAGCAGTCCTTAATATAACTTTTGATATCCCTGATACACTTCTTCCAGTAAAATAAATCTTTGATTTTTTGCGAAAGTATGAATAATTCCAGAATGACCACCAACTGCTGAAGAGTGATAAGCAGTAATGATATTCTTCCTCAACTGCTCATCCTTGGGAACCATTATTTTCTTAATAATAGTCTGCTATCCCAACTCTTATTAGGAATTTGCTCTCCATTCTGTAATCTATCAATCAACTTCTTACATTCCTCATCATTTTGCCAGGCAAGTGTTAATTGATCCCATAAAATAGGATTAACTGAACAGATCCCCATTTGCAGAAGTGCTAGCCCTTAAACTCTAGATAGTGCATCAGCCACCACATTCTCCACTCCCTTCTTGTAACTTATTTCAAAATCATATCCCATTAACTTTGCCAACCATTTATGTTGTAAAGGAGTCACAATTTTCTGATCTAATAGATGTTTCAAACTTTGATGATCAGTTTTGATGATAAAATGCCTTGAAGCCAAATAATGATTCCAATGCTTAACTGCCATTATAATTGCCAGCAACTCCTTTTCATACACAGACCATGTTTGTTGTCTTGCAGTTAATGCTTTGCTTAAGAAGGCAATGGGGTGCCCATTTTGCATAAGAACTGCCCCCATACCCTTCCCTGAAGCATCTATTTCCAACACAAAGGTGGAAGAAAAATCTGGTAATTGCAAAACTGGTGGCTTGCTAAGAGTTTCTTTTAGCCTGCTAAAAGCCTGTTTAGACTCCTCAGACCAATCAAAGTTGTCTTTCTTCAGCATGTCAGTTAGAGGCTTTGCAATTATTCCAAAATTCCTTATAAATCTTCTATAATAGCCACATAAACCCAAAAAACCCCTCAATTGTTTGACTGTGGTTGGCAATAGCCAATTCTGTATTGACTGAATCTTACTTGGATCAGTGGAAACCCCTTTTTCTGTGATCACATGTCCTAAATACTCCACTTGTTTGGTAGCAAAAGCACACTTAGATTTCTTTGCTTTATTTAGCAAAAGCACACTTAGATCACAAGTCCCTCAATGAATAAACTAACAGTGTATTCTTCAGGCAGTTTTACTTTATTTAGCAACAAATCAAAAGTATCACAATAATCATCCAACTCACCACTTTATGTCAGTGCTCCCATTGCATCTTCTACAAGTGTTTGTGCAAATCTTGCAGAGATTGACCTTTGATATTCATCCCATGAGATGTCCTGCATTGTCTTCCCACTTGATTGGATGTATGCCAAATGCCAATATAGAGCCCTTCCTTCCAGATGAGCTGTTGCATATCTCATTTTATAGTTTTCAGGTGTTTCATCCAATTCAAATAAGTGTTGACATCTGTATAGCCATCCCTCTACATCATCTCCCTCGAATTTCGGAAATTCCACTTTTGTAAGACGATTATTACACCAGCGGCCACCAGAACTGCCATCGCCGCCCTGCACCACCGCCCTCTGGTTCTCCAATCGTGAGAAATTAGCTTCCCACTGCTTCTGCATCTCTGTGAACATGTTTTTAAGAGCCAAAAGACTTTCATGTGTTGTATTTGCAAACTGATCAACCTGATGTGTGAAATCGAGTAATAAAATTTATAAACACGAATTACGAAAAGACTGACTACAACACACTCACAGGCAGTGAACCTGATCGCATGCAGTATAGTAAATTCGGTAAATCCGAGGTCGATCACAAGGACTATAGTAAGTAATTGTTCAAATAAAGTAATTCAAGTAAAATGGGGGTTTTGTGACCGAATTGTCACTTTGCAAAAGGTAAAAGTAAATAAATTAAATCCGGTGTTACCGGGGCAGGATTCGTCGGAAGACGAAAGTAGAAATGATTTTTGTAACAATAATATTAAAAGGGACACCTACTTGGATCAGCTTACATGTCAATCATCGGGTCTAAACATTACTTGAATTATTGAACGACTTAAAAGGTAGTCAAGATGAACTTCCGTTATACTTGAAACTTTAATTGCTCGAAATATAGTTATCGCTTCTGCAAATAATTTCTACTCAAAACAACTAAGCATTAAAAACCTAAGTTGATTTTATGATTTAACCTTTAAAAGCTTTCTTTCGAACTGCTTATTCACCTAATCAGATTCCTCTATCATAGATGTTTACACACTCAAAATGAATTTAATTGTTTAAAATCTTTATCGCTAGTTTCTTCCGAACTCCAACGACTTTAGGTTAATTAAAGACCGAATAACCGTTTCATAAATCAATTGACAATGACATAGATTTCTTCCGAACTTCTAATCACAATTATCAATCAATAAATATAAAAGATAAAATCAATATTTAAACTCAAATAAATGCGGTTCTTCGATTAAACATGAAAATCTTGTTCAACAATTGCAAGTAACATTAAATCGACCCTATGACATGTTCACTACCCAAGCGGGTGCTAAGAGATTTAGCCTCTCATAATGAAAAGAGAAAAACAAACAATAATATATGAAAACATATTGTACCGAATGTTGGAATCGACTCAAGAATGATTAACAATAACGAAATAACTCTCCAATCGTGTTCTTGATCTTCAAAGATGAATCTCCAATGGAAAACCCTTCAAAAATCTCTTAAAATCGGCTGGAGGTGTAAAAGTTAGGGTTTTGGAATGATTAAGCATGCTATTTATACTTTCCAAAAATTGTGCAGAATTCGACCCTCATTGCGGCGCAACTAGCCAAGTTGCGGCGCAATGGGTCTTTGACTGCTGTTGACTTTGACTATCGTTGACTGAGGCTGGATCAGAACTGAAGGTGTTGCGCCGCAACTAATTACGTTGCGGCGCAACTTAACTCTCTGGAAATCTGTTGCGGCGCAACTAGCGGTTGCGGCGCAATGCCTTGTTTGCCAGCTTTGACTTTTGTTGACCAGCTACAATCTTCATCCTAATGCTTCGGAAATCATCCGTTAGCACTTATTTCACATCAAAAAGGTCGTTTTCTCCAGATTACGCTCAAGTACCTGTTATTTCCCTGAAACACTAACAAATACCATAAACGCACCAAATGTATACTAAAACGACTCATAAAACATGCAAAATCAACTAAATACATTGTGGGAAATGGGTATAAAATACGACACATCAAATCCCCCCACACTTAAGCTTTGCTTGTCCTCAAGCAATTCCAAGCATGAAAAACAAATATAACCTTGGTACATCATGGAAACCACATTTCAGTAATAAAAAAGAAGCTCAACCATAATAAAAAATGAGAATAGATGGTTAGGCAGTTTTAATCTTAAATGAAAACCGGAATGTTTGACAATATTTGACTGATATACAAGCCTTAATAACACGACTAAGCACAAAAGAAACGAATCAGTGATATCTCGTCTATCGTACTCCAACTAACTTACTTTTGGGGTTGAATATTTGAATAATCACTCAATGCCTAGTCGTGATGCATAATCTTTTAACCATAGGCTTGTACTAGGTTCGTTCCTTCACCGCCATGGCGCAAGCACCACAACGTTAATCAGAAGAGGACTTTAAAGGGTTGTAATTAACTCTGGGGCTAAACAAGGTATTTAAAAGGGTATGGAAATTTTGATAACAAATGGTGTTAAGAAGAAAATAACACAACATTTAACAAAGTTTTCACATAATAGTCTAGTCCATAAACAATCCCATGTCATTAGTTGCCAACGGTCCAAAACCCGAGAAGCTGTCCAGACAATACCCCCAATAGACGATTAAAAACCGACACCATTGTGGTGTATGACATTAAACAACTCAATCAACCAATACTAACCATGTTGACTTATACAAACTTGCCAACCCGAATATGATAACCAAATAATGTAACAATGTAAACCTTTTTGTTGGTTATAAAGATGCACCAACCCAACTCAATAAATTGAAGTAAAAATGAAGCTTTTGTTGGTGTTATAGATGAACCAACTAATAAAAATGATTTGACAAGAGGTGAGAAATACCAACTGACAGCCCAAACTCTTTTTTTATTATTTTTTTCTATTTTTTTTTCTTTCTGTTTTTCAATTCTTTTATTCTTTTTTTCTCTTTTTTTTGTGAGCTACTTTTACTCTGACTAATTGGCATTCTCTTAATAATGTTGAAACAGTGACAAATCATATACTCATATGCTCAAATGAACGATCCAGACTTTATCCAAACAAACATGACGAAATCAATCTATTCCCAGTAACCGAGAATATCCCAACCCGACATAAAGGACAACCCCAAACCATCCACTAGCATAGGCAACCAATGACCCACCAGGACTTCGACTATCTGTATGGTTAGGAAAGGTGTATATTTAGGGTGGATTTAATAACAAAGAACAGGCTAATGACAACATGTTTTCTATTGTTTCTTGCACTAAAAGTGAGTGCAACATAAGGGTTTTAACAGGTGGTTCACTAACCAGTGTAGTTAGCTACTAAGCACATTAACAAAACATGCACAAAACAATTATTTTACGAAACAAAAGGGTGAACATACAAAGAACAAATGGTTTTATCCTAAATTTGCCTCTTCTGATAAATAACACGGAACGATCAACCAGGACAAGTTCTAGAATCAACGCAATCACCGACACACTCATAGCAAATGAAATAACCCGGAAATGGAAAATCAACCTCAAACTTGCACATCATAGTTCAGAGTTCTAAGTCGAACCCTTACTCTTGAATAAATTCAAAAGCCTACGAGAGGGACAAATTTACAAGGCTAATAAATCCAAACCCGTAAACACCTAGCATATCTAGAAATGAATCAAGAATCTCACAAATTTGGTGTTTTGGTGCTATAAGCGTGCTAGTCATGTTATTAATCCAGAAGGGATTGCCTAATTAATCAGTCAAGACACATTCCATCAATTAAATTTTTGTACCAAGGGTGTAGTCAAATTGCTCATTAATATCTATAACTAGGTGACAAAAGCAATTAACTACAAGGACAAGCATGCAAAAGTTTAAAAATCCTCTAAAATACCCGACTTTTTCCTATTTACCACCCCCCACACTTGAGTTGGACAATGCCCTCAATGTCCAATGAACTAAGGCAAACTATGGGAAATAGGGGAAAGTAAACAAAACAAAATCAAGAACAAGAAAAACTTGCCGGGTATGACGGGTGTTCCATGCTTGAATGATGCCAACAAGAATATTGCGCTGAACTTACTGCCAGCATATGCATATGACAAGACTTGCTATTCAACATGAACACACGATTAACGGATAACAGGAATACCAATCAACTAGCAAAACCCCAACCATCATCAAGAGTTTATTCAAAAACACACACAAAAAGAAAAATGCAAAATTAAAATATAAATAACAAAATAGAAGACACGGGTTGCCTCCCGAGAAGCGCTTAATTTATTAACGAGTCGGTAGCTAGACTCCTACCCCTAAAAATTACCATGGTGGGGTCTCTGACGCCCCCACACTTAAAGTGTTGGGCGGTCTACCCTTAAACGGTGAAAAACAATTACCTTTCACCTTCGTCAGAATCCAATCATTTGCTCGTCCAGAAGTATCAACCACCATCATTAACTCCTCTTTCTCATTTGTTGATAAATTCGAGCACAACTCTTCAGACAACTTTACATTACCATGAGAAATAGCAGACTTCAAACGACTGTATAGTTTACGGATCTTAGCGCACGGGCCATCCGTTGGTTTAGAAACAGTCACTGCTGTTGACTTCAATTCAACCTCCTTTTTCTCTAGCTTCTCGTCCAACCATTCATCAATCTGTGAATCCAAAGAACTAACACAAGCAGTTTCAACAGAGTTAGCAACATTAGGTAAAGAAACAGAACACGTGTTCGAAAATGTCACTGACTCATTTCCTGCTCTCAATGTAAGCTTGCCACGACCAACCTCAAGTTTAGCATCGGCCGTAGCAAGGAACGGTCTTCCTAGAATAAGGGGCACATCCAATGCCTCATTTGCTTCAATAATAACAAAGTCTACAGGAAAAACCAAACCACCCACCTTGACTAAGACATCTTCTAATGTAAGTCCCAACTCAATAGATGGTACTAGCTGAAGACACCTCTATGTCAATGGTGGGGTGACTTTGCAATATAGACACTGAACTGGAGACGACCAGTTGCAGTGAATGTATACCAAGTTCTTGGTTAGATTACTTATTAAGGTGACAATAATAAATAAGTAATCGACAATGCAATATATAAATACAAGTAATGTAAATTGGTGAGATGATGTGTATTTTTCAAGTGTAATTTATTTATTATCTTTAAATAAATTACAAGGTTGTTGCGGAACCAAGATAATACAAAAGAGTAAATATCCTAACAACCTATGAAATACAATCGATCTAATACTTGGAAATTCTCTAAACAATCGAAACACTTAAAGTTGTGAAATGTTTCTTTTTGCGATTGAGAGAATATTGCACAAGTTCACCAAGAAAATGCAATTGTCTGAATTTGCAAAAGTTATTTTCTTGGTTGTGCAAAGGCCTCTATTTATAGACAAAGTTGGCATTGGGATTCCAACTTTGTCGTACAAATATGGTTGAGAGCATTTAAGGATGCAATTTGAATTTCCTTGAAATGCTGGATAAAGCAAGACAGAAACTTGCTTTATCAACCTGCTTTATGTACTTTTGTACTTTATACACGGATAAGGTAATTACTCGGATAAAGATACATAAAGTCAAAAAGGCCTTCCTCGTAAACAGTGTAAAGCGTTGTAAGTGCTTTAAACTGTCCAGCTCCAGTTTCGATCTGAAGTAGAATGACAACTGGGCTTCGCTGCCATTGTCATTCTCTTTCTTCCACTTGTTGTCTTCGACTTCAATTGGAATGTCTTCAGGTGTCTTGGTCAGATCTCAACTAGAGGAAGTCTTCAGTTGCATAACTGTACATTGCAACTGGACTTCATATATTTCTGGACAAATCTTCTGGTCTCCAGATGCAACTGGAGACTGGCCAGTTTTCAGCAAAACTGGTCCTAACAAATTACCCCTATTTGTCCTGAAATATTGCCAAGTCTTTTTCAGTTCTTGTGTCTATACAAGTATGAACTGGAAAGACTTGTTCGACTAAATCTATCTAGATTTTCCAAGGCATTTTTATAGATCAATAAATGCCTTGGGTTTTTCTTTTTTTTAGATTGTTAGATTTAATCTGTTATCTACCTTGTGGTTACAAACTGGTAACTTCATTTATACAAGGAAATGAAATTTATACAAGTTACAAGAATGTAAATAAAATTACAAGAAGATAACTGAAGGAAAACTTATACAGATGGCCCTTCGCCAGTTTTCCTTCTCTTGGCAGCTGAAGAAATGGGCAGTTTGTCTTCAGGATCAAAGTTCAGTTTTTCTTCAACACTTTCTTTGAACTTGATCAGTTGCTAGAGAACATAAATCCAACCCCTTTCAATTTTGTTCTTCTTCTGCCTGGCTTCCAACAATTTCAACATCTCCACATGCTCCGAATGGCCATACCTGTGAATGTCTGGATTATCAGTTGAGCACGTTGGTCCATTGAAGTACTGAACCCCAACAGTGAAATATTGAGTTCCAGGCTTGATTGACACCTGAACATCAATGATCTTGCCTGGTTTATATATCCGCTGCATCAGATCTCTTAAGTATGCCCTGGCATCAGATTCATTTGCCAGTTGAATCTGGCCAGTGCTCAGTTTTTGCACTGCTGCTCTAATATCTTCAGCTGTGGGCTCATTTGGTTGCACCCAAGTCCTCAAATCTGCATCTCTTGGCAGTTGTTTCAAATTTCCTTTGGACATGGGTGGATTCAGTACTCTCCTAACCACTTTCTTAACATTTTCCATTCTTCTTTGAATTCCACTAGCCCTAATCTCTCTGGCCTTCTCCACTGACACACCAATGTTTTTAGCATCATATTCGGCTTCATCATCTGGATAATGTTTGTCCAGCTCGATGTCAAGCATTTCTTTCAGCATACCAACAATCCTTGCATCATGCTTGACTTTCAGATATTGATCAAGTGGGATGCCCAACAGGTTGGAATCACTTGCATCAAGTATCTTCATTCTCTCCAGTTGACCTCTGGCAACCAATTGGTTTGCTTGTTTTTGTTTCTTTCTTTCTTTTATTCCATCACCAATTCTTGCCAGTCTTTTGCTATCACTATCTGACACTGGAGGAAGCACATCAGCATTACCAGTTTCCAACAAGGGTGTATCAGTGGCCGGCTGGGCAGATTCATCAGTTGCAATCATTTTGCCCTTATCAATATTCCCCCTATCACCAATATCTTCAAACTCTTCAATCTGTTGACTGACATCAGTACCAGAACCAACAATAACAACCTGCCTTTCCACCAGATTTCTTGTTCCTGCACCTGGCAATCTTGGTGCAAGTGCAAGGATGTCCCTTTCCCCTTGGAAGCTTCTAGTCCTTGACGAACAACATCAAAGTCCAACTGACTAGAAGGAAAGCGATCTAGAGGCTGCCACGACTGTAAGTCCTTGCATTCCTTGAACGCCCCACAAATGATGCGAACTGTCCTCCACAAATGATTTACTTCTTTAGACTGAATCAGAACATTTTCAGATGTTTGTTCCTGACCAGTTTTGATGGCATTCAAAGTATATGATCATCTGCAGAAAGCCCAGTTGCAACAGGTTCTCTTTCTTGCACAACTTCCTTCTCTTTTTCCTTGCCAACTTCAGTTGCCAGTTTATCTATGGCAGTTGAATGTTCAGACACCTTGGCAGCCAGATTATCTGGACTACCCTTCAACAAATCAACCTGGGTAGTGATTGGGGCCAGGTCAACTGGTGAAGGGGTAATCTTGGTGATCTCAGACATCACCCTTTGAACCAAAGCTTCTTCCCTCTCTACCAAGGTATCCTTAATTATCTGACCAACTGAAGTGGCCAACTGCTGCCCAAGTTCAGTCACATTTAATGCAGGTCTGTCAACCAGTTCCTTGACCTACTTTTCTATTTTCTTCAACTCAACCTCTGAAGATCTAACAGTGGTACCCAGCAGGTTGGAAATAGATGTGGTGACCTTGGTTTGAGTTAAGTCAAAGGCTTCCTTTAAAGAAGTGGCCAGATTGTTACAGCCAGTGACTAACTCATTCAACTTCTGAAACACCAAGTCCTCATTTGCAGCAAATTTATTAATCCCCAGATCAACAACTTTACAATTTGTAAGTGTATCCTTGTTGTATCTGGAGAGGGACTTGGAGTTTTGCTCAATTGTCTTTTGAACACCCTCCACCCGTTTGATCAGGTTTTGGATGTCGGCTGAGAAGGAGACAAATTGAGTGTCCAGTGACGGAGGGGAAGTTGTCACTGGACCAACAGCAGGCACCACTGGAGCAACTGGAGGAGGCACATTAAGTGAAACCTCACCAGTTGACTGACCAGGGGCGAGAGAAATAGAACCAGGAGTGGGAAAAGAAGGACGTCTAGAGAGATTAATTTGTTGGACATGCTGAGAATGCTCAGGTGTGTCCAACGGCAGCGGTGGTGGCATGTGCCTATTTCTAGGCACAAAGAGTGAAGATATAAGGGATCATTGTTGTGGTTGTGGAATTCTAGTAAGCATATCTGGAGATGAAACTGTTGTTTGTTCTGGGGGCGGATCAAGAGATGAAGGGAGTTGATCTTGTACAGAAGCATCAACTATCTCTTGATCAGAAGTAGTTCCTTCAGAATCCGAAGATTCTAGCTGGAACTCATCAACATCCATGCCCAGATTCATGAATGATAGAGATGGCTGACCAGATTGGTCAGTCTCCAGATGACCTTCTCCAGTTTCCTGGAAGGTTTCATCTGTTGAAGGTTCAGTTACCAGGGTAACTTCACCAGGGACAGAGGTCACAGGGGTTTCCTCAGTTACAACTGCTCTATCCGCAATTATAACATCATTGGCCGAAGAGTTTGGAACCCCAGTCTCCAGCTGTGACTGGCCAGAGACGTCGTCAGTTCGTGCAATAGCAGTGTCAGAAATTTGGTCAGACTCAAATTGTGCAGACACGGACTCTACTCTAGGTTGGGTTAGCCCAGTATTATCTTCACCACCCTCTCCTACAGAAGTTTCGAGGGTGGTTGCTTGCGGTTCATCCCTTTGACTATCTCCAGCTTCCTGTTGGGAGGAAACTGGAGGGCTGGATAGGTTTCTACTGTCAGTGGCAGTGGCTGACTGAATCCTAGAGCGACGTGTTCTTCTTGCCTTTGGAGCACCCTGGAGACCTGTTGGGAGGTCTCCAGTGACAGTTGTAGGGACTGACACGCTGGAGCTGGATGGGTTAGACTGTTGCCCAGGTTCGACAACTATCATAATTCCAGCAGACGAACCGGTGGGTCCCTCATTGTTTTGAGGCCCGCCCAGTTGTCTTTCTGACTCACCTTGGACTGGTGCATCAGTTTTACGGAATGCCAACAACATTCTTTGAGGAATATCAACCTCCCAGTTGTTGATGCCAGGGAGTCAAGATTCCTCAACATTTCTGGGGCAGTGTACAAAGATAGAGTGTTATGATATTCAACACTTCCCAGAATTTCAAGGAAACAGAGGGATAAATACCTGGAGAAGGGGATGCACAGTCCCCTGGTGCCCTTCAGCTTTTGAACAAGGCCCCTGAACAGGATATCGGCAAAATCCACTCTGAGTCCGTACCACAAGCAGTAGGCCAATTCTGCTTGTGTGGAGTTTATCTGGTCTAATCCACCAGAACTCCCACCCATGCTCTCCACCAGATGGATGAAGAAATACTTCCAAGATGGAGAGAGACCTTTCATGGTCATGGGTCCTTTTGTCTTCAACACCCCATTTTCCAAGCAATCCTTGTGTCCCATATCAAGGAGAACTTGTCTGAAATTTTGGTTGGGGAGATGACAACTGGAGATTCTCCTTGTCTCAGTAGTTGAGGTGTAAAGCATTCCTCAACGTTTCTGCCGTTATAGTACACGCGACTGTTCCATTTTTAAGAGTGAAGAAGATGGATGAACAGTCGTCTGAGAGTTGTGCACTGTACCAAAACTCACACAAGTAATCATGATATAACTTGCGTGGGTTAAGAAAGAAGGACTCTCCAATTGGAGAATCACAAAGAAAGTGTTGGATTCGTCCAATGAGAGTATCGGCAGTCTGAACCCCTTGCAAACTAGCCATCGGATTATTTGGGTTTAATTTGATGAGCGTAGTATTGCCAGGAGCACCAGGTGCCTGACGGACACCTGGTGGGGGAACATATGGAACAGTTAAGAGATTAATATCTCTAGATCGAGAAGATTTAGGTGCCATTGAAAGTGAAATTGAGAATTTTGGAATTAGGGTTCTTGATTTATGAAGTAGAGAGAGGAATGAAGAAATTTTGATGATTGGAATTGAATGAGAGAATGTGAAAAGGAAGTAAATGTGTTTCGGAGTAAATAAGGGGTATTTATAAGGAAAATTGTGATCCCAATGAAATACCAAGAATATTTTAATACCAAAAATCAATTTTACAATATATTTTGTAAATGAAAATTTGAATTTTGAAGTAAAAATTTAATTATCCGTGTCAGCATTAAATGCTACGACGGCTTAACTTCCCCACACGCCCACTAACTTTCCATAATCCCAATAAAAAGTGTTACTTTTTACAAAAATGACCTTAACACGTCATATGACGGTAGTGAGTAGGTTAAAACACTTGAGTACCATCACGTGTCACAAGTATTGACCA
Source organism: Erigeron breviscapus (assembly GCA_034093135.1). Classification (NCBI taxonomy): domain Eukaryota; kingdom Viridiplantae; phylum Streptophyta; class Magnoliopsida; order Asterales; family Asteraceae; genus Erigeron; species Erigeron breviscapus. The sequence continues at coordinate 121,196,576 of CM067170.1, read as the reverse complement.
AGTATTTTACAACGTTATGAAATCTGGTTGACCACCAGTTTTTAGACAAGACTGAACATGTACACTGGAGGATTAATCCAGTGCCAGTTTCCAACTGGAGAGTTCTTCAGTTGCAATTTTTCAAACTTAAGAATTTTGGTTAGAAAAATATTTTGAGTCTTTCCCCCTAGAATGATGATCCAGAAATCAATAAGTGCCAGGATAGTATCACAAAGGCGTTCGATAGCCTGGCGAGCAAAGATTATCTGGACCTCCTCAACTGGAGAACTTCATCAGTGTCACTGACACGTTCATAATAAAGTCTCCAGTTTTAAGGATTTAACATTCCCAGTTCGCTGATGAGATGTTTAAAAGTTTTCTCATCAAGAGGTTTTGTAAAAACATCAGCGAGCTGTTTGTCGGTGGGGATGAAATGAATTTCAATGTCTCCTTTCATAACATGATCACGAATAAAATGATACCTGATGTCAATATGCTTTGTCTTATAGTGCATCACTGGGTTGTGAGATATAGCAATTGCACTGGTGTTGTCACAAAAGATTGGGGTCCTTGTATACTTCTGACCATAATCTAGTAACTGGTTCTTGATCCAGAGAATCTGGGCACAGCAACTGGCCGCATAAATGTACTCTGCCTCAGCAGTGGACATAGAAACTGACGTCTGCTTCTTGCTGGTCCAACTTACCAGTTTTCCTCCAAGGAAATGACAACCACCAGTTGTTGATTTTCTATCTATCTTACAACCTGCATGATCTGAATCTGAGTAACCCATTAGATCTAACTCTGAGCCTTTGGGATACCAAGACCAAGGCTAGGACACCCTTTCAGGTATCTGAAGATGCGCTTAACAACATGTAAATGTGATTCTTTTGGGTTAGCCTGAAATCTGGCACATAGACATGTTGCAAACATTATATCTGGTCGACTGGCAGTTAAATACATCAGTGAACCAACCATACCACGATATTTAGTGGTGTTCACTGGTTTGCCAGTTGGGTCAGAGTCCAAATTTAAAGGTGCTGCAATAGGTGTGTTTTTCGATGGGATTGAATCATATTTGTATTTTCTTAACAAATCTCTGACATATTTTTCTTGGTTTATAAAAATTCCATTTTCAGTTTTCTTAATCTGAAGACCCAAGAAAAATGTTAATTCACCCATTAAACTCATTTCATACTCAGATGACATGATTTTAGAAAACTTTTTACAAATTGCATCATCAGTTGAACCAAATATAATATCATCAACATAAATTTGTACCAGTAAGATATTGCCTTTTTCTTTCAAGATAAATAAGGTATTATCTATTGCACCTCTTTGAAAGCCATTTTTGAGAAGATGTTTAGTTAAAGTATCATACCAGGCTCTTGGGGCTTGTCTAAGACCATACAAAGCTTTGTTCAGTCTATATACCCAGTGAGGATGCTTCTCATTAATGAAGCCTGGAGTCTGTTTAACATACACTTCTTCTTCCAATGTTCCATTAAGGAACGCACTTTTGACATTCATCTGGAAGACTTTGAACTGCAGATGGGCTGCATAAGCCAAAAATATTCTGATGGCTTCAAGTCTTGCAACTGGAGCAAAAGTTTCATCAAAGTCAATGCCCTCTGCTTGATATTAACCCTTGGCAACTAATCTGGCTTTATTTCTGACAACATTGCCATCTTCATCCATCTTGTTTCGGTAGACCCATCTTGTACCAATGGGTTCTTTCTTTAACCCTGGTGGACAAGGAACAAGTTCCCATACATTGTTCCTTTCAAACTGGATGAGCTCTTCTTGCATAGCTTCCACCCAGCTTGGGTCTGCCATAGCTTCGTCAATCTTCTTCGGTTTAATCAGTGATAAGAAGGTGACGTTCAAGCATTGCTCACTTGTGGCTCTTCTAGTCTGAACCCCACTACTTGGATCTCCAACAATCCGATCAATTGGATGTGCTCGAGTCCATTTAGTGTATTGACTAGGCTGGTGAACAACAATATCAGAGCAAGTCACCTGGCGATCTTCTTCAGTTGCAGCAGCTTCTGGAGGAGGATCAGCCCAAACTACTTCAATATCCTCATCAGAGTCAATGAGGTCACGATTGGCATCATGAAAGTCTTCATTTAAAGGCATTTCTTGAAGAACTGGAGAAGTTGGAGTTTGAACTGGTGCTGATATTAGAGTGGCACGATGTAACATCCCAAACTTTTTAATTAACGGTTGACTTGAGTCGTTAAGTCAATGTAAAGTGTTCGTTAAGTTTAGGGTGGATTAACGCTTATATGTAGTTAAAGTGTTTTATGTGTGAGACTTGAATGTCTTATTAATTGATGTAGAAATATGTTTAAAGAAGAAGTTATGTGCCTTTTAGAGGTGTTCAAAGTGTTAATCAAGTTGTATATAGTCCATAGAGGTGTTTTGGGCTAATAATATGACTTTACGAAGTTTAGGGACCAGTTTTGACATGGTGTGAAAGTCAAAAACGGGATTAGGGTCAATGGGGGAGTCATTAGTTTATCAAATCAGATCTAATAACTTTTCTCCCAAGCCCTAGCCACCCCTCTGATCCCTATCAAATTCCTAAGCCGAAAATCCTTCAAAACGTGTGATTCAAGTGAAGTTTGATCAAGATCTCTCATCCTTGCTTTCATCTACAGGTAATATAGACGATTTCCCTTTGATTTGTGATCATAAGAGTCGATCATATGGATCTTACTTCTGGTCTCTAGGGTTGAGATTGATTTGATTATGTTTCATTGTCGATTATTGGGGTTTTCGGGTAATTTAATGTATTGTAATTGTATCCTCTTGTTCCTGGAACAAGTGATCATGTGAAATCATTATATGATTCATATTTTGGGTGCATATGAGGTTCATAGGTCGTGGTGGTTGCTATGGTCATCTGATGGTCGAAAATTGCTTGCAAAACTAAGGGTTTACTAGATCTGAAAAATTAGTAATATTGCAAAAATCATATCTCTTTCAATTAGAAGAGTTATAAGATGAATCTTATATTTTTGAAAGGTCTATGTGTCCTCTTGATTCGATATGAACAATGTTTCTTTTGATTTTGCCCAGATATGGGTGAAAAATGTCAATTTCCATAAGTGGCCGGATTAAAGACGAATTCTGTAGGTCTGTTTTGCAGATGCCATAACTAATTCATTAGAGATCTTCAAGAGTCAAACTTTATATTTCTGGAAAGGTCTTTGAATTCCCTACATTCCTTAAGAACTAAGTTTTGACTCATTTGGTCGTCTTGAGGTCGAAAAGTCGCCTGCAAGTGAAGGGCGCGAGTCAATCTTTAGACCAACACTCCATATGCGGCGCATATAACCTATGTGCGGCGCATATCAGGGCCTGGGAGGTTTCTGGGTGATTTTTGAAGCAAATATGCGACACATATTCAAAGCATGCGCCACATAAAGGGTCTGTGAGTCCGTTTGAGGTCCGAAACAAGCGTTTAAGGGTCCTATAAGTGCACCTAAGTTAATGTATGGTCTTATAACCTTATTAGGTTGGGTTTATACAGGTTTAATGACTATGAACTCGAGATAGGTTATCGGGATCACAAACAAGATACATTAACGTTGCTTATTGATCGTCACGAGGTAAGATACACTACTTTGACACGCTGAGGGTTCAACGAAAAGATGGTTTCAAATAATAACTTCCCAACTTATATCTTGAATTGCTTGTGGGTATTCGGGGTTACACGGGAGGTGATATGGGTTATGTAGTTGACCATTGAGACCTGAAATGCAGTCCTAAATGAAGTATAATGTAGTGTATGTTATGATATGAAGTATAATGTAGTGTATGTTATGATATGAAGTATAATGTAGTGTATGTTATGATATGAAGTATAATGTAGTGTATGTTATGATATGAAGTATAATGTAGTGTATGTTATGATATGAAGTATAATGTAGTGTATGTTATGATATGAAGTATAATGTAGTGTATGTTATGATATGAAGTATAATGTAGTGTATGTTATGATATGAAGTATAATGTAGTGTATGTTATGATATGAAGTATAATGTAGTGTATGTTATGATATGAAGTATAATGTAGTGTATGTTATGATATGAAGTATAATGTAGTGTATGTTATGATATGAAGTATAATGTAGTGTATGTTATGATATGAAGTATAATGTAGTGTATGTTATGATATGAAGTATAATGTAGTGTATGTTATGATATGAAGTATAATGTAGTGTATGTTATGATATGAAGTATAATGTAGTGTATGTTATGATATGAAGTATAATGTAGTGTATGTTATGATATGAAGTATAATGTAGTGTATGTTATGATATGAAGTATAATGTAGTGTATGTTATGATATGAAGTATAATGTAGTGTATGTTATGATATGAAGTATAATGTAGTGTATGTTATGATATGAAGTATAATGTAGTGTATGTTATGATATGAAGTATAATGTAGTGTATGTTATGATATGAAGTATAATGTAGTGTATGTTATGATATGAAGTATAATGTAGTGTATGTTATGATATGAAGTATAATGTAGTGTATGTTATGATATGAAGTATAATGTAGTGTATGTTATGATATGAAGTATAATGTAGTGTATGTTATGATATGAAGTATAATGTAGTGTATGTTATGATATGAAGTATAATGTAGTGTATGTTATGATATGAAGTATAATGTAGTGTATGTTATGATATGAAGTATAATGTAGTGTATGTTATGATATGAAGTATAATGTAGTGTATGTTATGATATGAAGTATAATGTAGTGTATGTTATGATATGAAGTATAATGTAGTGTATGTTATGATATGAAGTATAATGTAGTGTATGTTATGATATGAAGTATAATGTAGTGTATGTTATGATATGAAGTATAATGTAGTGTATGTTATGATATGAAGTATAATGTAGTGTATGTTATGATATGAAGTATAATGTAGTGTATGTTATGATATGAAGTATAATGTAGTGTATGTTATGATATGAAGTATAATGTAGTGTATGTTATGATATGAAGTATAATGTAGTGTATGTTATGATATGAAGTATAATGTAGTGTATGTTATGATATGAAGTATAATGTAGTGTATGTTATGATATGAAGTATAATGTAGTGTATGTTATGATATGAAGTATAATGTAGTGTATGTTATGATATGAAGTATAATGTAGTGTATGTTATGATATGAAGTATAATGTAGTGTATGTTATGATATGAAGTATAATGTAGTGTATGTTATGATATGAAGTATAATGTAGTGTATGTTATGATATGAAGTATAATGTAGTGTATGTTATGATATGAAGTATAATGTAGTGTATGTTATGATATGAAGTATAATGTAGTGTATGTTATGATATGAAGTATAATGTAGTGTATGTTATGATATGAAGTATAATGTAGTGTATGTTATGATATGAAGTATAATGTAGTGTATGTTATGATATGAAGTATAATGTAGTGTATGTTATGATATGAAGTATAATGTAGTGTATGTTATGATATGAAGTATAATGTAGTGTATGTTATGATATGAAGTATAATGTAGTGTATGTTATGATATGAAGTATAATGTAGTGTATGTTATGATATGAAGTATAATGTAGTGTATGTTATGATATGAAGTATAATGTAGTGTATGTTATGATATGAAGTATAATGTAGTGTATGTTATGATATGAAGTATAATGTAGTGTATGTTATGATATGAAGTATAATGTAGTGTATGTTATGATATGAAGTATAATGTAGTGTTGTTTTGTGTTGGGCAGCCGACAGGTTTCTATTTAAACTTGTTTTGACGATATGACCGAGTAACACCAATGATTAAAGAAACCAAACAGATTTTAATTGGTTTGGACTTTCAAAGTTTACTTCCGCTTTGTTATAACGCCGTTAGGCAAAAATTTTGGAAACCCGTATTTTTAAATGAAGGGTGTTACACACGAACATCTGATCCAATCACCAGTTTCTGTGGTAAGTTGAAACTGATGGAGGGATAAAATGAAGTGTCACTAGTGGTTTTCTTTGTTTTTACTGTTCCAGTTGAGTGTAACTGGAAGCATTTTCTGATGAAACAACTGACTGATGAACTTGGTCAGTTTCATCAAAATTCAATGGAACGACTGGAGAGATATCAAGGCTTGGTCTCTTGTTGATTGCATCATTTGATTCGTCAAATGTGACATGAATTGTCTCATGAACCTTTTGGAGTCTATAATTATAAACTCTAAAGGCCTTTCGAATATCTGAATAGCCTAGACATACTCCTTCATCAGCTTTTGCATCAAATTTTCCAAGCTGACTGGAATCATTTAGTATATAAACTGGACAACCAAATACATGAAAATATCCAATATTTGGTTTTCGATTCCTGAGCACTTCATAGGCAGTCTTCTTGTGTCTCTTGATGTAGATTGACCGGTTTTGGGTGTGGCAAGCTGTTGCAACTGCTTCAGCCCAAAAACTGGTGGGAAGACCTGATTCAGATAGCATACTTCTGGCAGCTTCTATCAGTGTGTGATTCTTTCTTTCCACAACTCCATTTTGCTCTGGAGAATGTGCTGATGAGAAGTTTTGAGAGATGCCAATGTCATTACAAAATGTTTCAAGTACTTTATTTTGAAATTCAGTACCATTATCACTTCGTAACTGACAAACTTTTCGAGTGTACTTGATTTCAATTCTTTTGATGAAAGAGATGAATTCAGCAGGTTTATCACTTTTGGATCTGAGGAATACCACCCAGCAATATCTGGAGAATTCGTCAACCACAACTAGAGTGTACTTCTTTCCAGCTCTAGTTTGAACATTCACTGGACCAAATAGATCCATATGAAGCATGTGAAGAGGTTCAGTGATGCTAAAGTTTTGCCTTGTCTTGAAACTGGCCCTTTTCTGCTTGCCCATCTCACACCCTGGACATGTCTTTTCTTATTAAAAGAAATCTGAGGTATCCTATCCACCAATTGTTTTCTAGATAATTTGTTAATATTTTTGAAATTAAGATGGGATAATCTCTTATGCCATAACCAGTTGGTGTCCTCATCAGCCTTGGTATAGAAACACTGCTCTTTTGGAGCTGGTTCCATATCCATGATGTACACATTTCTTTTCTTGGTGCAACCATCACCACTTTCCAATCCTTGTTAAATATGGTGCCTTGAGCAATATCGAAGAAAACTCTGTAGCCATCATCACAAAGTTGGCTTACACTGATCAGGTTGTATTTCAAACCATTCACAAATGCAACTCTTTTTAATTCGACCTGTCCGTTATTGAGCATACCATATCCTTCAGTCTTTCCATTCTCATCATTACCAAACGTCACTGCCGGTCCATCTTGGACAGTGAACTCTTCCAGCAGGGGCTTACATCCGGTCATAGTCCAGCCAGCTGCGCTATCCAGATACCAGGTGTTCTTTTTACGATCGTCCTGCACACCCACAAAAATCATTAGTTATTTTTGTGAACCCATCTTTTCTTGATGGGTTCAGTGGACTTCACTTCAGAAGTCACAGTTGATTGTTATGGTGTTGAACTGGAGGCTGCATCTGGAGCTTTTTCACCAGCTCCAGGTGCAGGAGTAAAAACGATTGGTATTTGATACTTATTCCCCTTTTTCTTATCAGATTTTGTTCCAGATGGAACATTCTTTTGTTTTTGTTTTGAAGGGGTTTTAATATTTTGTTTTTCAACTGGAGGAGATGAACCTCCTTCCAGATTTTTAATTCTGGCAGTACAACTCTGAACCTGCCTAGACAAAAGTTGGAGTTGACTTTCTAGTCTTAACAAAATATTATTTTCAGTAGGCTTCTGAACCTTGGACCTAGGTTCAGCTGGAGTCTTAGTCTTTTGAGTCTTGGGCTCTTTTGACTTTTGAGGCAAAGGCTTATCACCAGCAGCCTTTTTGACTGGAGCTTTAGCCTGTTTAGCTCCAGTTTTAACCTCAGTGGGGGTGGTCTCAATAGGTTCAGTTTTGACAATTTTAGGTTGATCATATGGAGTTTCAACCCTAAGAGCTGGAGGCAAGGCATGAAGATCTGGTATGAGTGCTGCCATATCAAGATCTCCAGATTTCCATGCATTTTTCTGGGCATCAATTGTTCTAGAAAATGCATCATAATTCTTTCCAGATGCTTTTACCCACGACTTGATAATCATTTGTTCTTTTTCAAGATCAGATTTTAATTTTTGATTTTCAAGTTCAAGAGCCTCAATTTTCAAAACTGACTCCTTGAGAGCCAACTGGACACTTTGTAAATCATTTAATTGTGGTTTAACATTGTTCAGTTCAGTTAAGATAGTTTCCAGATATCTTTCACTGTCTGCTCTAACAGTTTCCACAAACACTAAATCACCATTTAATGATTCAGCAAGGTCCAGTTTCAGTTCTGGATCAACCTGGTTGTCATAATCACATACCTTTTTCAAAATGATGTCCACCCATCTTCCAGTGATAACATCATCTTTTGCCACATGTTGCTGTTGATCTTCCAAGGCCATGAAACACATGTCCCTTTCCTCTTCATCATCAACTGATGAGTCATCAGAGTACTCCCACTTTCCCTCAGTTTATGCCATCATGCACTGATTCTTTTCTTTTTCCATGGACAGGAGGGCAATCTGGGCCTTAAGCTTCTTATATTTGGCTTTATATCTATCATCAGGCCGATTGAAATTTGGGACAGAGGGACCAGTTTGGTTGTTCATCTGACTGGATCTGCATTCCTTCATAAAGTGACATTTCTTACCACACTTATAGAAGGTAAGATTGGCTTTATCCAGAGAGCTGGAGCTGGAAGCATTGTTTGGGCCATTAAATCTTTTAGATTTATGCTTAAACCTATTAAAGGTTTTTAGCAATCATGGCTACCAGATCATCATCGTCAGTTTCATCACAACCATCACTGATTTCAGTGGTCAGGCCAGAGTTCAAGAAACTGTTTAACATCTCCTTCATTGAGTGTGACTGGACACTCTCTGCAGACATTAAGGTCAGCACAAGGTCACTCAGTTATACTAGCAACCTTGGGACTCTGGGCATGGTTCAAGGCATCCTGCTCAGCCACCAGTCTTGCTGCATTATTATCTTTAGTGAATCTGAAGGCTCCGTAGAGCAATGCAAGAGTGTGACTGTGCAGGGTTTTACCTTGTCTTAAGACAAGAACCATGTTTTCCCATTTGGAAGGAAGAATATCACAAAACTTCTCAAGAAGAATATCCTTATCCTTCTCAACACCCAAGCCTCTCAACTGATTAATGAGGCTAGTAAACCTGGTGTAAGTACCAGTTAAACTTTCATTGGGAAGAGCAAAGAAGGATTCATACTTCTTGTTCAGGGCAACCTTTCTGGTGACAATAGTGTCATCACCTCCTTCAAATTGAATAACCAATTCATCCCACATTGCCTTGGCACTGGGGAACAACACAAGTGTTGGAATTAGATCTTCAGGAACGGCTCCAAGGATCATGTTTTTCAGTCTGGTATCAAGGTTAACCAGTCTGCGATCCTCATCAGACCAATGGTCTTCGAGCTTTTCTCTGCTGCCTCTTCTTCCAGTAGGATCTAGAAGAGGACTAACCCCAAGAGACATAGATATATATGGTCCATCCTTAAGGATTTTTAACATATACATCTCTATCTCACCAAAATGCAAGAGCATTCTGGCCTTCCATGTTCCAAAGGTCTCACTGTTTCTGTAATATCCGTGAGATTTGACCCTTTGACTTTATGTGTAATTTGACTAACGATCTTAATTAATGAGTTAATGGAGATTATTTTGGGATCGAAATGAATAAGTATTATGCTTGACGGGTCGGGTGTATGACTTAAATGGCGATTCAATGCAAGGAGACATACGAAGTAACTAGTAAAGGGAAACGGGTCGACCCATGGGCAATACCCATGACCCATCAGCCACCCTTCACCCTCCTGGTCCATTCATTTCAACAACCTCCCTTCCCTCCCTCATATCTCTCATTTCTCTCATTCATCTAGTAAATCCAAGACTCATCTCTTCTCTTCTCTCATTTTGCACCTGCATCAATTAGTGTTGGGAAACTAATTCAATACAAGATCATCATCATATTCATCACATCAAAACTTGGATTTCAAAGTGAAGGTTTTCTACCCATTTTGGCTTAATTTCGGGTTTGAGCTCAAAAAGAAGTTTTGGTAAGTCAAATTCATCCCATATTCACCTATTTATGCTTACTTACATGTTGTTAGTCAATTTAATGTATTTACAAGTCTTAAATCGGGCCAAAATGGAATTTGGGTCAAATTAGGGTTTTGATTAGGGTTGATTGATTTGGAAGATTTGATGATGTTTTGGAGTGAAATCTTGGTTTGGGTAAGTGTATTTAGGCTTTGGAATGTCAAATATTGCTTCAAAAACTAGTCCATAGCCTTATGGGTCGATTTAGGGTCGTAGGTTTTGAAGAAAATGGGTTTTGGGGCATTTTTCTGCACTTAATCTGCTGCTGCTGGTGCAGCCTTGGCCTTGACTGCGGCGCAGTGGCAAGACATGGTCTTGACTGTGCCTCAGTGAAAAATCTCTGGAACGCAAGTTTTGCTTCTGACTGCGGCGCAGTCAATGGGCAGCATCCTGACTGCGGCGCAGTCAGGCCCTGATGCTCGTTTTCGTTTCCTAACTTCAAACACTTATAACTTTCGATCCGTAAGTCCAATCGAGTCATATGACCTATCGTTGGAATCGTGAGAGAGTCTAATTTCTCATGGTATCATCCTTTTGAAGTGAATCCACTTCCATTTCCAAAAATGTCATGTTAAAGTGTCCTTGCCTATGTTCGGTAGGACCATAAAGACGTTTGAGTGTCGTGGCATGACCAAGTCGAGTCCCGATTGTCATTCATAGTTAAATTACCCTTCTAAAACCTAAATAGGGTTTGACACGTGATTTGTAATGTATATGTTAATAGGTGACGAACGCTAAGCGATTGTTGGACGTTATAACTCGATTATAACTTGTACTTAGCTTGCATATCCAATCAAGGTGAGTTTCGTAGCTCCCTACTCAATAGAGATTCGGGCTGAAAAGTGTACATATACGTGTTTGTTGGATTGTTTGGTTGATTTGATTAACTGTCTAGTTAATTTCTGATTGATTGTCGATTGATAGATAGTTTTGATTGATTGTGTGATGGTTTACGAATGTGATTGTGATATTGTAGTTTATTAGGATAGAAGTACATACATGGAAGTCGGTTATGCTTTCAAAGGGTTTTAGATGTGGTGGGAAGGCTGCGGGTGACCCTATATATAAGTATCTAGGACTCGAAGGAAGTAGAATCCTCCTAAGTGTATGTACGTATAGTTTAATTTAAGTTGATGTTTGATGATTGATGGACTTGTGATTGAGATTGAGTATGCTTTTGTACTTATTGATTGGTTTGACGTACTCCCAAGTGTTTTACACTTGAGAACATACTTTTGTACTTATTGATTGGTTGACGTACTCCCAAGTGTTTTACACTTGAGAACATGCTTTTGTACTTATTGATTGGTTGACGTACTCCCAAGTGTTTTACACTTGAGAACATACTTTTGTACTTATTGATTGGTTGATTATGCATTAAATGTTGGTTATATATTGTGATTAGGTTAGTTGTACACACATGGAAGACGATGATACCTTTAATGAGTTGTAGATGTGGTGGGAAGGCTGCGGGTGACCCTATATATAAGCATCTATGATTCCTTAAATGTAAAGTCGTATGAAATGTATGTGCATTGTAGTTTTAGATGATTTGTTGTACGATAGACTTGTGATTGAGATTGGTTATGCTTGTACTTGATGGTTCGTTCGATGTACTCCCAAGAAATTCTTACTTGATGATTTGTACGACGTACTTCCAAGTGTTATACTCTTGATGATGTGCTTACGTACGACGTACTCCCAAGTATTCTATACTTGAGTATATTGTGTTTGTGGTGGTTTGGTTGTTGTCGTGGTTTACTTATGATATTTATTTGATGACCTATTATGCATCATGACATATTTATGCGTACAGTACATACCTTGATATAGACATCACTTGTGCTTATTCATTCACGCATTACTTATATGTTGTATCTTCATGTGATTGAGATTGTAACGTTTAAAGGCTACTCTTATGTTAGGTTTTGCCTTTACTTATACTTGTTGTGATTTATGACAATGGTTCCTTGTGAACCATTCCTACGAACTCACCAACCTTGTGTTGACTATGCTTAGTACACTTTTCAGGTAACCAAGTTATTCCAAGACAAGGAGTATGATTGATTGCTAGCTTGTGAACCCCAGGCATTGGACTTATATGAATCAAGGATTCATCGCCTACTTTTGCTTTATGCTTAGATCAATAGTCATCTTTCGATGTTGTCTCTTTGTAAACTTTGATGACTGCTTGTTTCTCATACTTTCTGTATTGAATTGTCTCGTTTATGGATTCACTGGATCCTTTGTTTGCATTTAGTTCATGTTCTACATTAATTCCACCTTGTGCTATATGATTTCTGTAATATTTCGAGCCCTTGGCTTGGGGTGTTACAGAATGGTGGCCCATGCGTGGTCGTAGAGAATTAGGCGGTTTGACCTAGACTACGGCTTAAGTTAAAACTCTTCATATAGCATGCATGGTTAGAAATTTGTGTGCAACGTGAATTCTGTGAACCTTAGAAAGTGTATAGTGTGAGTTCGTAGTTAAGACCACTTATGTGATGGCTTGAATTCAACGTGATGGATGTGGAATGGGTACAATGTGGTTAATGTGTGCATTGATTGAATTTGATTGTCATTGATATGGATTGTTGTTATTAATTGATGCTAGTTGGATGATTTAGAGCAAAATGAAGTTATGTTATTAACTTAGTATAATATTGTGGCAACCCTAAAAGAACCCGATCAACTCTTTTATGGTCGCCCAACATTATAACAAATTAATAACATCATGGATTGCGCATACATGGATTAAAGTATAATAAGGAACCGATATGCTTAATGGAAGTTGATTAGGTGGAGGGTTAGCCATTGGTACACCCTGTATACATACCCGGTCAATAACTAGAAAGCATATCGAATTCGGATTATACTTTGAATCATTCGTGTTAGTTGCTTGCCTTAGTGTATAATAGGGAACCGATATGCTTAATGGAAGTTGATTAGGTGGAGGGTTAGCCATTGGTACACCCTGTATACATACCCGGTCAATAACTAGAAAGCATATCGAATTCGGATTATACTTGAACCATTTGTGTTAATTGTTTGATGGTATGATGTATTGACATGATTACTTGAATTAACGATAAACAATTGTAGTGAACTTGACATGATAATATGATAAGTAACAATCCCATAGGATTCTAGCACTCTTGCCTTAGCTTAATGATATGAAATGAGTATGTTATATCGGTATGAGAGCATTAGCTACTTGTGTGACTAATATGTGAGCATTGTGAGGCTAACTTTTGGGTCAACGCGTTACTTGCTTTATAGAATGTACTCTATGATATTAAGGTACTTGACAATAAAGTAAGTACAAATTCGAAATGACAACGGTTAATACAGTTCTTAATTGTGTAGTAGGGTCACTGATGTACCAATATCTAAACGGTCGGGTTCTTAGGGCTCAATGTGAAGTATTCAATTCTTCAAACTCGAAGGCCTTTAGTGCTACCGTCTCAAAAATTTGAAACTAACGTCGTCTCTGTTAATCTTGAGTCTCCCGAGGCCTTTCCGGGTGACTTATCGGGCTTGTCCCATCTCGATAACTTAAATTTCGTATATGCTTAACTTCCTAACATCGCGCGCGTAGTCAAAGCCCTTATAGACTTCTGAGATGTGAATAAGCGTGTAGTGAAAGACGGGAGAGAGATTTGAAGGAAAACAAATTGGAAGAGACTTCGCCATGAAGTCGCCGACGACAAGAAGTGATCACGATACGACGAAATCGGTAAAATTTGACAACTTGACACATTAGTATGTAGAAGAAATGGGTTAGGTGCACGAACATTCGATTTCTATCATTTCAGACAAAGAAAGTCACTTAACTCCAATTCAGGGAGCCATCCAATGAGCAACGGGCACTCAACCCAACTGGAGACTTGATCACGTGTGAAGAGAATGTACTTATGACCCTGACGGAAATCTTGCGCAATGATGGTTGTTACGCGAGTATTCGAATGTCACTGACCGAAGCACTGGGTAGCAGAGGTGTACTCTCCACTGGATGAACCAAGAATCGAAGAAAGCCAACGTAGAGGGCCGAGAATAGTAATTGGAATGACAAGAACAACTTCTCAAGCTAAGAGAATGGCCCAACTAGCTCGCATGCTACGAAGGAAGTGGGTCGATGTGTGGTGGAGACCGCTAGAGTTAAGGCCTAAGTACCCACATTGTTTAACGATTAGTGATTTGTTGAATTTCGGGACGAAATTCTTTTGACGGGGGAATAATGTAACATCCGTGAGATTTGACCCTTTGACTTTGTGTAATTTGACTAACGATCTTAATTAATGAGTTAATGGAGATTATTTTGGGATCGAAATGAATAAGTATTATGCTTGACGGGTCGGGTGTATGACTTAAATGGCGATTCAATGCAAGGAGACATACGAAGTAACTAGTAAAGGGAAACGGGTCAACCCATGGGCAATACCCATGACCCATCAGCCACCCTTCACCCTCCTGGTCCATTCATTTCAACAACCTCCCTTCCCTCCCTCATATCTCTCATTTCTCTCATTCATCTAGTAAATCCAAGACTCATCTCTTCTCTTCTCTCATTTTGCACCTGCATCAATTAGTGTTGGGAAACTAATTCAATACAAGATCATCATCATTTTCATCACATCAAAACTTGGATTTCAAAGTGAAGGTTTTCTACCCATTTTGGCTTAATTTCGGGTTTGAGCTCAAAAAGAAGTTTTGGTAAGTCAAATTCATCCCATCTTCACCTATTTATGCTTACTTACAAGTTGTTAGTCAATTTAATGTATTTACAAGTCTTAAATCGGGCCAAAATGGAATTTGGGTCAAATTAGGGTTTTGATTAGGGTTGATTGATTTGGAAGATTTGATGATGTTTTGGAGTGAAATCTTGGTTTGGGTAAGTGTATTTAGGCTTTGGAATGTCAAATATTGCTTTAAAAACTAGTCCATAGCCTTATGGGTCGATTTAGGGTCGTAGGTTTTGAAGAAAATGGGTTTTGGGGCATTTTTCTGCACTTAATCTGCTGCTGCTGGTGCAGCCTTGGCCTTGACTACGGCGCAGTGGCAAGACATGGTCTTGACTGCGCCTCAGTGAAAAATCTCTGGAACGCAAGTTTTGCTTCTGACTGCGGCGCAGTCAATGGGCAGCATCCTGACTGCGGCGTAGTCAGGCCCTGATGCTCGTTTTCGTTTCCTAACTTCAAACACTTATAACTTTCGATCCGTAAGTCCAATCGAGTCATATGACCTATCGTTGGAATCGTGAGAGAGTCTACTTTCTCATGGTATCATTCTTTCGAAGTGAATCCACTTCCATTTCCAAAAATGTCATGTTAAAGTGTCCTTGCTTATGTTTGGTAGGACCATAAAGACGTTTGAGTGTCGTGGCATGACCAAGTCGAGTCCCGATTGTCATTCATAGTTAAATTACCCTTATAAAACCTAAATAGGGTTTGACACGTGATTTGTAATGTATATGTTAATAGGTGACGAACGCTAAGCGATTGTTGGACGTTATAACTCGATTATAACTTGTACTTAGCTTGCATATCCAATCAAGGTGAGTTTCGTAGCTCCCTACTCAATAGAGATTCGGGCTGAAAAGTGTACATATACGTGTTTGTTGGATTGTTTGGTTGATTTGATTGACTGTCTAGTTAATTTCTGATTGATTGTCGATTGATAGATAGTTTTGATTGATTGTGTGATGGTTTACGAATGTGATTGTGATATTGTAGTTTATTAGGATAGAAGTACATACATGGAAGTCGGTTATGCCTTCAAAGGGTTTTAGATGTGGTGGGAAGGCTACGGGTGACCCTATATATAAGCATCTAGGACTCGAAGGAAGGTAGAATCCTCCTAAGTGTATGTACGTATAGTTTAATTTAAGTTGATGTTTGATGATTGATGGACTTGTGATTGAGATTGAGTATGCTTTTGTACTTATTGATTGGTTTGACGTACTCCCAAGTGTTTTACACTTGAGAACATGCTTTTGTACTTATTGATTGGTTTGACGTACTCCCAAGTGTTTTACACTTGAGAACATGCTTTTGTACTTATTGATTGGTTTGACGTACTCCCAAGTGTTTTACACTTGAGAACATACTTTTGTACTTATTGATTGGTTGATTATGCATTAAATGTTGGTTATATATTGTGATTAGGTTAGTTGTACACACATGGAAGACGATGATACCTTTAATGAGTTGTAGATGTGGTGGGAAGGCTACGGGTGACCCTATATATAAGCATCTATGATTCCTTAAATGTAAAGTCGTATGAAATGTATGTGCATTGTAGTTTTAGATGATTTGTTGTACGATAGACTTGTGATTGAGATTGGTTATGCTTGTACTTGATGGTTCGTTCGATGTACTCCCAAGAAATTCTTACTTGATGATTTGTACGACGTACTTCCAAGTGTTATACTCTTGATGATGTGCTTACGTACGACGTACTCCCAAGTATTCTATACTTGAGTATATTGTGTTTGTGGTGGTTTGGTGGTTGTCGTGGTTTACTTATGATCTTTATTTGATGACCTATTATGCATCATGACATATTTATGCGTACAGTACATACCTTGATATAGACATCACTTGTGCTTATTGATTGGTTTGACGTACTCCCAAGTGTTTTACACTTGAGAACATGCTTTTGTACTTATTGATTGGTTTGACGTACTCCCAAGTGTTTTACACTTGAGAACATGCTTTTGTACTTATTGATTGGTTTGACGTACTCCCAAGTGTTTTACACTTGAGAACATGCTTTTGTACTTATTGATTGGTTTGACGTACTCCCAAGTGTTTTACACTTGAGAACATACTTTTGTACTTATTGATTGGTTGATTATGCATTAAATGTTGGTTATATATTGTGATTAGGTTAGTTGTACACACATGGAAGACGATGATACCTTTAATGAGTTGTAGATGTGGTGGGAAGGCTACGGGTGACCCTATATATAAGCATCTATGATTCCTTAAATGTAAAGTCGTATGAAATGTATGTGCATTGTAGTTTTAGATGATTTGTTGTACGATAGACTTGTGATTGAGATTGGTTATGCTTGTACTTGATGGTTCGTTCGATGTACTCCCAAGAAATTCTTACTTGATGATTTGTACGACGTACTTCCAAGTGTTTTACACTTGAGAACATGCTTTTGTACTTATTGATTGGTTTGACGTACTCCCAAGTGTTTTACACTTGAGAACATGCTTTTGTACTTATTGATTGGTTTGACGTACTCCCAAGTGTTTTACACTTGAGAACATGCTTTTGTACTTATTGATTGGTTTGACGTACTCCCAAGTGTTTTACACTTGAGAACATGCTTTTGTACTTATTGATTGGTTTGACGTACTCCCAAGTGTTTTACACTTGAGAACATGCTTTTGTACTTATTGATTGGTTTGACGTACTCCCAAGTGTTTTACACTTGAGAACATGCTTTTGTACTTATTGATTGGTTTGACGTACTCCCAAGTGTTTTACACTTGAGAACATGCTTTTGTACTTATTGATTGATTGTTATGAGGGTTTTCATCATGACCAGAACCATCCCCACCTTCAGTAGTAGTCATCTAAGCAGATCTAGGCAAGTATATTAGCCTTCTGCTCTGATACCACTTGTAAGTACCAACTCAATAGATGGTACTAACTGAAGACACCTCTATGTCAATGGTGGGGTGACTTTGCAATATAGACACTGAACTGGAGACGACCAGTTGCAGTGAATGTATACCAAGTTCTTGGTTAGATTACTTATTAAGGTGACAATAATAAATAAGTAATCGACAATGCAATATATAAATACAAGTAATGTAAATTGGTGAGATGATGTGTATTTTTCAAGTGTAATTTATTTATTATCTTTAAATAAATTACAAGGTTGTTGCGGAACCAAGATAATACAAAAGAGTAAATATCCTAACAACCTATGAAATACAATCGATCTAATACTTGGAAATTCTCTAAACAATCGAAACACTTAAAGTTGTGAAATGTTCCTTTTTGCGATTGAGAGAATATTGCACAAGTTCACCAAGAAAATGCAATTGTCTGAATTTGCAAAAGTTATTTTCTTGGTTGTGCAAAGGCCTCTATTTATAGACAAAGTTGGCATTGGGATTCCAACTTTGTCGTACAAATATGGTTGAGAGCATATAAGGATGCAATTTGAATTTCCTTGAAATGATGGATAAAGCAAGACAGAAACTTGCTTTATCCACCTGCTTTATGTACTTTTGTACTTTATACACAGATAAGGTAATTACCCGGATAAAGATACATAAAGTCAAAAAGGCCTTCCTCGTAAACAGTGTAAAGCGTTGTAAGTGCTTTAAACTGTTCAACTCCAGTTTCGATCTGAAGTAGAATGACAACTGGGCTTCGCTGCCATTGTCATTCTCTTTCTTCCACTTGTTGTCTTCGACTTCAATTGGAATGTCTTCAGGTGTCTTGGTCAGATCTCAACTGGAGGAAGTCTTCAGTTGCATAACTGTACATTGCAACTGGACTTCATATATTTCTGGACAAATCTTCTGGTCTCCAGATGCAACTGGAGACTGGCCAGTTTTCAGCAAAACTGGTCCTAATATCTAATATCCCAATAGGTCTTATCTCCGATTTATCGGCCAAATGGATTTTCATTTTAATCGGTTTTGGTTCTCCTAAGTTCAGCTTAGAATAAATAGATGAAGGCATTAGATTAATACTTGCTCCCGAATCATTTAAGGCACGTTTTACCGATAAATTTCCAATCTTACAAGGGATAGTAAAACTACCTGGATCCTTACGTTTCTCGGGCAACCTACCTGTCACTGCTGCTGAACAAACATCCTCAAGCACTGTAGTTGCTACCCCCGCCAGATTTTTCTTATTCATCAAAATCTGTCTCAAACACTTTGCATAACCTGGCATCTGCACAATTGCATCTAAAAATGGAATATTGATATGCAATTTACTTAGATGACTTACAAATTTCTCCATTTTCTCCTTCAGCTTATCTTTCGCTAATCTCTGAGGAAATGGGATCTTGGGCTTGTAAGGCTTCACTTCCGGTTTTTCAGCCGGTTTGGATAGAACGGCCGGTGTCTGCACGGCTGGGTTCGGCTCCATCTCTATTTCATCATCAACCGCCTCCTCATCTTCATGTACCTGCACAAATGGAGTAACATCATTAGGCAAAGGATTAGCTGAGTTATACGTATTACCTGCTCGAGTTGTGATGGCATTAACATGTTCGTTTCTAACATTAGGAGGGGTATACTTCTGCCCTTGCCCTTGGTTATTGGATTGAGGTTTCGGGTTTTGTTGAGTGTTACTCGGTAAAGTACCGAGTGGTCTATTAGAGTTCCCGAGCCTCTCAATCCTTCCTTCCAAATCTTTGATTGTAGCTTGCTGGTTCTTGGTTCCTTGATCCATCTTTTATGCAATCCCATCCAACCGAGTGGTTAAAGCATCCAATGCAGAGCTAACCTTCTTGATTCTTCTTCAACATGCTCATTAGTTGCTCTCTGGGCACTAATGAAATCCTTCATGATCTCTCTTAGCTCTGAATCTGGGGCTTGTTGATTGTTGAACCTGCTAAACCTGTTACCACCAAAACCAGAACTGTTAGCATTAAAAGAAGAAGAAGAAGGATAAGAACTACCTGACTGCCGGTTTTGATAACCGGTGTTTTGGTTGAAGTTCCCCTGTGGTTGGTTCTGAACATAGTTAACATCTTCAACTGGCTTATGGGGGCAATCCTCAATGTAATGCAAATCCCCACAATAACCACAACCATCAGCCATAACCTTCACATCTCTTTCAAGGCTCTTGAACCTGCTTTCTTGATTGTCAAACCTCTCATTCATTTGCTTAGAGAGAGCCTTAACTTCAGCGACAAGCTTTGAATCTTCACTACTCTCAACCTTAGCCACAGTGCCTCTACTGGATCTCCTAGGTCGGTCCTCATCTCTGGTTGAACACTCCTTCGCCATATCTTCAAGAATCTTGTATCCTTCATTCGGGGAAATGTTGTTTAAACTACCCCTAAATGCATAACCGAGCTCCCTCTTAGTCTTTCTATCCAGTCCATCATAGAAAATCTCAAAACTCACTTCAGTACCCATATTGTGTCCAGGGAAATTCCTTAGCATTTCCTTGAATCTCTTCCAAGCATCTACAACATCTTCACCACTATCTTGAGTAAAGGCCCTGATTTGATTTTCCAACTGCCTTTGAGTTCTTAAAGAATAGAACTCATCAATGAATCCTTCCCTAAGTTCAGCCCAAGTAGAAAAGGAATTATCCGGCAACTCCTTAAACCATGCAGATGCTTCTCCAACAAGAGTCAAAGGAAAAAGCTCTAATTTCACAGCTTCAGCTTGCCCTTGCCCATACTGATATAATCGGCAAATCTTTTCAAATCTATCAAGATGGGCGTAAGGGTCATTTCTTCTAATCCCGTCGAATTTATCCTCCTCGACGCTCTTGAGATGATTACCTTTTAAAGAGAAGTCTACCAAAATCTGAGAAGGACGGATAGCTGTGCCTCGGTTGGCCGGAATATCTCTTCTTCGTTCCTCGTAAAGACGGGTGTTCGGATCTCTCGGTTTTTCATCACCCATTCCGTTTCTCCTCGGTTGTTGATTAATATTAAGGTTGGTTCGAGGTATGACAATACTGTTCGGTTCAGGTGTTTGAATTTCTCTTCTGTATCTGAGTCCTCTCCTGTCCCAAACACTCTACCTGCTTCTTTCAACCTTTCAATTAATTGATCTTCTGATGCTGAACTTTTCTTGATATAGAATTCGTCTAAGGAAATGTCATGTTGGACTTGGTCTGCGGTTTCTGGATCTATTTTGTCTGATGTGGATGGTTCTGGGTTGTTTTTCTGCACTAAACGACGTCTGACTTTCCCTGGATTAGATAAAGGACCAAGTAAGGGTCGTCCAGAAGCTCTCGTGTTCATCAACTAACAAGAACCTGCACAATCACCACAAGCAAACCGTCAACCGCACCTGGGACAAAGAAAATAAAATAAAACAAAATAAAATCTATCTAGTAAAACAAATAACTTTCTCACAAATGAATGCGAGAAAGGATCGAACTACAAAATTAAACAGCTACTTCAACTAGAGTCCCCGGCAACGGCGCCAAAAACTTGATGTGTGAAATCGAGTAATAAAATTTATAAACACGAATTACGAAAAGACTGACTACAACACACTCACAGGCAGTGAACCTGATCGCATGCAGTATAGTAAATTCGGTAAATCCGAGGTCGATCACAAGGACTATAGTAAGTAATTGTTCAAATTAAGTAATTCAAGTAAAGGGGGTTTTGTGACCGAATTGTCACTTTGCAAAAGGTAAAAGTAAATAAATTAAATCTGGTGTTACCGGGGCAGGATTCGTCGGAAGACGAAAGTAGAAATGATTTTTGTAACAATAATATTAAAAGGGACACCTACTTGGATCAGCTTACATGTCAATCATCGGGTCTAAACATTACTTGAATTATTGAACGACTTAAAAGGTAGTCAAGATGAACTTCCGTTATACTTGAAACTTTAATTGCTCGAAATATAGTTATCGCTTCCGCAAATAATTTCTACTCAAAACAACTAAGCATTAAGAACCTAAGTTGATTTTATGATTTAACCTTTAAAAGCTTTCTTCCGAACTGCTTATTCACCTAATCAGATTCCTCTATCATAGATGTTTACACACTCAAAATGAATTTAATTGTTTAAAATCTTTATCGCTAGTTTCTTACGAACTCCAACGACTTTAGGTTAATTAAAGACCGAATAACCGTTTCATAAATCAATTGACAATGACATAGATTTCTTCCGAACTTCTAATCACAATTATCAATCAATAAATATAAAAGATAAAATCAATATTTAAACTCAAATAAATGCGGTTCTTCGATTAAACATGAAAATCTTGTTCAACAATTGCAAGTAACATTAAATCGACCCTATGACATGTTCACTACCCAAGCGGGTGCTAAGAGATTTAGCCTCTCATAATGAAAAGAGAAAAACAAACAATAATATATGAAAACATATTGTACCGAATGTTGGAATCGACTCAAGAATGATTAACAATAACGAAATAACTCTCCAATCGTGTTCTTGATCTTCAAAGATGAATCTCCAATGGAAAACCCTTCAAAAATCTCTTAAAATCGGCTGGAGGTGTAAAAGTTAGGGTTTTGGAATGATTAAGCATGCTATTTATACTTTCCAAAAATTGTGCAGAATTCGACCCTCATTGCGGCGCAACTAGCCAAGTTGCGGCGCAATGGGTCTTTGACTGCTGTTGACTTTGACTATCGTTGACTGAGGCTGGATCAGAACTGAAGGTGTTGTGCCGCAACTAGCTACATTGCGGCGCAACTCAACTCTCTGGAAATCTGTTGCGGCACAACTAGCTGTTGCGGCGCAATGCCTTATTTGCCAGCTTTTACTTTTGTTGACCAGCTACAATCTTCAT
The DNA here is from genome assembly GCA_034093135.1 of Erigeron breviscapus. Lineage (NCBI taxonomy): Eukaryota > Viridiplantae > Streptophyta > Magnoliopsida > Asterales > Asteraceae > Erigeron > Erigeron breviscapus. The sequence goes on along the minus strand of CM067170.1, from coordinate 121,173,865 downwards.
CCTAATGCTTCGGAAATCATCCGTTAGCACTTATTTCACATCAAAAAGGTCGTTTTCTCCAGATTTACGCTCAAGTACCTGTTATTTCCCTGAAACACTAACAAATACCATAAACGCACCAAATGTATACTAAAACGACTCATAAAACATGCAAAATCAACTAAATACATTGTGGGAAATGGGTATAAAATACGACACATCACAACCCTAGAAACATCTTTGGTTAATCGTTCAACTTCTTGATTGCGTGTCATCATCTTCTTTGATTTGTAAATCTCAACCGTCGCCGGAGATAATGACGGAAACTACTCGTCGTATACAGCAGAACTCCGATCAAAGCTGGAGGAATCTATGATTCCGATGATCGCCGGTAATGGAGCTTCGCCGGAATGAATGGAATCGATAACCAGGAGCGTCGCCGGAGAAGAGGCCGGCGATTAGCTCTAGTACCAATTTGTTATGATAGAAACAAAATTTAGAAAGAGAAATGAATTTACATACACAAAACTAGTGATTATTATTGATATCGGATATATATATATACACATAGTGAGTAACCGTCACCAACAACCTTTCCGGCTCACTATCTATCCGATATTGACACTAGTAGTCCCTCGAGTATCCTATTTTAGAACTAACACCCCCAACTCCTATTTTACATTCAATTGCATCCATTCTATTTTACAATGTAACAGAGCACACCGCCCCAGGGACGTTACGGGCCAAAAATTATTCTCCCTATCCAAAATCGAACACCTGCTTTCTCTTTGACCAACACCCTCCATTCCTCCAACGTTCAGAAAATCCCTTCCCCCCCCCCCAACCCAACGGCTCATTTATCTTTTTCTTCCCAAACCGAAAAATCACACCATTCTTTCACCTTCTTCTTCTCAAAATGCATCTATACAACTACAACCCAAGCATTCGATTCCCAAACCCAAATAACCCAAACCAACCGGATATGAATAATCATAACCTTCACCAAAATCCCCATGTTATTAGCTTTATCGGTAACATGCCAATGCCAACATCTCCTATGCCGGGATTCCAACAAACATCTTCTATTGCCGTGATTCCAACCAGCATCTTCTATGTCGGGATTTCTCATAACCCCTCACTCCAAGGAAAAGCCCCTAGATAATTAAGATGCCACATGGCGAAAGGCCATGAGTTTTGGGGGTTATGGGGAGGCCTCACTCCTTTAGGCCTTACCGATAGTTTTGAGAATGCTATCTATGAAGTTGCCTATAGTTTGATTTACACCAAACATTATTCGTTTGCTGTTAAAAAAAATAAACAAACCGAAGAGTTTACTTATGAAAAAAAGTTGGTCACCAAATTGGGTGGATTGCTACTTGAGATTATGAAGCTAGAGCAAGGCCTAATTGAAACTGAACCGAACTATTAATTGTGTCATAAAGGCCTTTATGCCCACGTCCCAATCGTCCTCCTGGAGGGATATATGAATCAAAAAGATCTTTTGTTATCGTGACAAAATATCAATTTTACATGTCAAAGCCTTGTTAAGGCATCTTAAAATAAAGAAACTTTTAGTATTTTAAATATATTCTTTATAAAACTTATTACAATTGAATAAAATAAACTTTTTTCTTAAAAAGTTGACAATTTTTAACTTATGTAATCGAAGTGATACTCTCACAATAAATCTAAAGTTCCTTTTATTTAAAAAAAAATTTACGACTTCATTCTTAATTCAATATGATTAATATGATAGAACTAAATGGTGTGATAGAGGAAAAAAGACTTTATTAAATGAGAGTGAATGGGTACTGTAACAACCCTCAATTTCCGACTAGGACAATGTACTTAGATTTGTCTAGGTATCTATCCCTAGAGTTATATTAAGAGATTTGACCTTTTAGACATTTAGGGCGTGGTGATATTTGCCCTCTAGTTCAATAGAATGCCAAAAGGAAGCCAGTTGCCTTAGAAATGCCATAAACAATATCTATAATCATTCAAGACAATCTCAAACTATAAATTAGTTCTAACTGAACTTGATGAAACGTCAATGAACCAAAAACTTTATTTCGAGAAGTCAAGTTATAAAAATAATTGTATAAGACTCACAAGATGTGACAACAACAAAAAATCTTTATAAATGTCCAACAATTCAAACACCAAGCTAATTAAAGTACATTTGAACATAAAAATATTATGACACTCTCTAAAATGTAGTTATAAACTATTATGTACATAAAAATGAGTTTGAATAATAATAAGTGTATATATATGTAACTAAAATAAATGCAAGTATTGAATAATTAGTATGTAACAAGTTTTGAAAACACAAAAATATCATATATACATACACATTTACGGATATATATAAACATACATGTAGGAACACATCTTGTACCATAAGGTCCTAATAACTAGTACATAAGTACTTATGCATGAACATATACATACAAGTTATACATACATACAAAACAACTAACACAAACTAAAATCCCTTTCAAATTTTAAAGCATAATTCGGCCCTCCCCCAATACCCAAAACCAAAACAACCAATGGGAGATTAGCTAGTCTTTTATTCTTGCATTATTCCAAGGTACATTGTACCAAAAGCTACACTCAACCTTCTTTACACACACATGCTCACTCTTTCTTTTCCCAACACATACACTTCCTCTTTCCTCTCAAAACTCTCTCTTTTCTTGTTTTTCTTCTTGTACCTACGGTTTAGAGAGCAAAAAGGCAAGGAAAAATCAATCTTAAGTTATAATAATAATAAGGGTTTTTAAAAGGATTAATCAAGGGTTAATACAAGATAGGATTAAGGGTTGTTTCAAGCTTGGATTAAGGGTTATTAGAAGCAAAAGAGGCCACGAAAATTCTGCCCTAAATCATCTTCAAAACCGAGTTCAAGAAGGGTATAAATCTCCATCTCTTTGTTTAATCTATCTTGTTTTTGTATATATTAAAAGATCTTTATCAAAATCATGTTTTTCTTTGATTTTCTTCTTGATTTAAACTCAATGAGGGCAAGGTTGATAGATCCTTATCTCACATGTTCATGCATGTAAAGATCTAGAGAAAGGATTCAATGATTCAACAAGAACAAGACCCAAGAGTTGGTAGTTGTAAGATTTGTTGTATATTTGCTAAATGGGTCTCATAAAAATGGTTTTCTATGAAATAGAACACCCTTATATTTCTGTGATTTTTCATCAAGAATGATATTTTCAAAAGTTAGCTTAAAGTTTATAGCTTGATCTTGTTCAAAAGTGTTAGATCTTAACATGCATGCTTAGATTTATACTAGTTTATGTTGATTTTGAATTAGGATGTGAGAAGGATCTTTGGATGACGATTGATGATTTTGAAATTGATAATAATCTGTAAATTTGATGTTAAGAGCTACAAAATAAAGTATTAATCTTGTAAATGATAAACTCAAGTGTTAATTAAGCAAGAATGGTCATTGGTGAGTTGATATAATCAAGAACATTCTGACAGAAATAATCTTCTGTCTTGGGACGGATAAACTGAGCATGTGAGGGCCGTTTCAAGCAAAACTTTCAAAATAAAAGTTGTAGATAAACGGGTTAAATTTAACCACCAACTGGAATCACTCAAAAATACTGAACAAAACAAAAGATATGATTTTTCTACTAAACCGGGTCAAAACTGCATTTTTGTCTGAATATTTTATCAACTTTGACAATTTTTATCTCCTAATCCATAAGGTTCCAGGAGGCCATACTTGGTGGAAAGTAATTCCAATGTGTCTTAAACTTAAAATAAAATCATGGAATTTTTATTAAGAGCAAAACCCAAAGAACTTTTATAAAACTTTCGTGTAAAAATAGTGACTGTTTTGACCACTTCCATTTGTAAAAATATTTAGAGGTAGTAAAATTCTTTATAAATTAAGCCAAAATTTACAAAATAAGTGGACACATATAGGTTATTGTATAAAAATCAGGAGGGTCCAAATAATTCGGTTTAACCCCAAAACAGTAGCCAACATTTCACAAAAATGTGAAGTAAAAACAGAAAATTCTGAAGTAAACCAATAATTTGTGTAATGGGCTAAAAGATACACTAAGGACCATAATGGGCTAACCCGACCCAAATAATAAACCCTTTTGAACCATAAATCAGTAGGCCACTGGGCCCAATAAACCATGTAGCCCAATAACTAATATAACTCATTAAGCACATAACCCAAATAAGGTTAAGCCCAATAACTAAATTAAGCCCAAGTCATTTAAAAACCCATAATACTTAGGCCCAATTTGGTAATGGCCCATAACACCTAAGCGAATTTCATAAACCCGAATAATCATAAGACATATTGAGGAATATGTGAGTAAAAGATAAGCGTAATCAAAGTAACACAAAAAGATGATTAAGTAGAATGGACATAAGTAATTACGTTAACCAAAATATAGATTGATATCACAAATGCTATTTAGTATTAAAATTGGTTACACATCCAATGATGTTTAAAAGAACATAACTTAATATGGCATTTTCATATGATAACCTAAGATGCCAAACGAAACCACAAATGAAGGCAAGTTACCAAAATTCTAACAACTTATAACTACATGTATAATGAAAGTGACCCTTTTACACCAACACTCTCTACAACCAAAAAGATGCGAATATTAACAATACATTTGGATCCCAAAATTTATAACAACATAATGAAAGTGGCATTCTAAGTGATGGCTTAAGATAGGAACTTACGTATATTAGTCCTATCGTAGGGATAGTCTTGGCATTGAAAGGTGATTGAGGACCATAAGGAATACATGATCAAGGAAGCGATAGATGAGAAGTACCCATTTTGGATAAGTGTATATAATGCTCGGCATATCAAGGTGAGTCATAGCCCCCTTTCAAACTCTTTATGTGTTTTACTTTCGGGGTGAAAAGCATGATAAATAAAATTGCTTTATATATATGAATGATTCTTGAAAGAATGATTATGAAATGGGATATATTGTATGTTCAATGTGTTATAAGTTATATGATGAGCTTGAGTTCTGTCAAACTGTATCACTTCGGTACACTACTATTAACTCCGAAAGGGGAGGCCTGTAGTTAGAGGGTTGCGCAACTAGGAGTCGTCCACTCACCACTAAAATAGGTAACGGTGGAATGTTGGTTGCCTTTGTGGCCACTTTCATTGCCAGTCTGACCCGAGCGGTGCTCTAATCTACTTTATATTAGGCGGTCGTCTCCATGGCACGATCCCCTTCTTTATTAATCGTACTTGATTGACAGCTTGTGCTATGAAATGAAATATCATGTTGGTTGGGACAGGAAATGGTCTTAGTAGTGGCTCAAGCATTTACTCATCAAATTATGCCTTTGGCTAAATATTATTGATATTATTTATGGTTGGATATTATTGAATGAACATACGGTTTGGGTATTGGACTATATATGAAATCTTGAAAATTGTGGGACTTGGCAATAATAAAGTACTAATGACCGCATGATTTGGAAATGATATATGATTAATCGTTTGATATACTTTTTCTCTCATGGTGATTTTGAAAAATGAGAGCTTTATAATTAACCATGGATTTCTCAACGCTTTGAAGTGACATATGGTACTTGGAAATCTCGATAGCTTGACATGAGAATTTTTGTCGGTCATGTGGTTTGGGTATGTTGATAAGTGATAACATGATTCCTAAGTTTTGAAATGGATATGTAACGAATTTTACTTGAAAACCTATGCACTCACCAACTACGTTTTCGTAGTTGACACTTTTTCTTCATGCTTTTCAGGAATTAGCATAAGCTTTGAAGAATTATATGCTTCATGTTTGTTTGCATTGCACTTTGGAGTCAAAGATCAAACCTTGTGATGGGCAATGGAATCCGCCTTGATCATTGTAGTATATCATCTCATGTATTTGTTAATTGTTTCGTGGACTCAATATCCAAGTATGGTAGACGTATTGTACTTGGGAATTGATTCACATGCTTGTGCATTGTAAAATTATTTTTATCAAATAAAGCTATGGTGAATGTTATTTATAATCCTTTGTTTTGAAAACTCGACTTTCTGTACATCTCATTGTTCCGCCTTAGTTGGGGTGTTACAGGTACGAACCCTTTGGTCTCATGCATCGCTTTGTTATTCAGAGCACACGCAGTATAAAACTCATGTCCAATGAAATATATCTGCACACATGGATCACAAAATAAAATTTCTAAGTTTCAATTTGTGGTTCTTTTTATAATTGATCATGTAAGAGTATCATGGACTTAGATTAGAGTTGAACTTGTACCTCATTATATATAAACAGACATTACTTATCAAAACATTAAGGAGCCAATTGTATTATTATATTGTATATTTAATTTAATACTCCATTCGTTTCATAACAAGTGTCTTATTTCAAATTTATAAAGTCTTTGTTTTGTAATTTTGACCATAAATATTTATATCTGATGAAAGTTAGACCAATGAAAACACATTTACACTTAATCAATTCGTAAAACTTTCATTAAGTATTATATAACACAAACAAAGATATTTAAGGTCAAAACTACAAAAAATAAAAATAAAAATTCAATACTACACACTTTAGATGGAACGAAAGGGCAGAAAAGTCAATATATATATATATAAAGATATATATTATTCTATTTTATATAAAAAAAAGTGTTTTTTTCCTAGTCAGGTGTAAACATTTGTGCCAACATCATATTAATAACGGGTTCTTTTACGACATATTCAGACTCGCGCATTATACACGTACCCTCTGAGTAAGTCTACATAGGAGGACGAAATAGATACAAATTATTATATTAAATTATTATATACTATTTAAAAATATTTACACATATTTTCACATACACTACATCCTTAACATTAATGATTAAATTACACTATCAATCTTTTATCTTTAAAAATATCTCTATTAACTTTTTACGTCAATTATCTACACCACTCGCCGCCGCATTCACCACCAACAGTCGCCCCCACCACCACACCTTCGCCGCCACGACCACCGTCGCATTTGCGCGGGTACCGTGCTAGTAAATCATAAAAATATAACATTGTTTTCTAATGCACCAGAATTAGGGCAAAGATTCCCTAAAGTTACTTAACTTGACTAGGGTAAATCTTGACCTTTGATTTAAAATTAAGGGTTAAGATTAAAAGATGATTATTTAATCTTACCTTGAAGTTACTTAACTTGACTAGGGTAAATCTTGACCTTTGATTTAAAATTAAGGGTTAAGATTAAAAGATGATTATTTAATCTTATCCTTGATTTTACTCTCTTGACCTATCAAGTTATTAGTAACTTTAGGAATCCTTTCCCCCATAATTATTACATGAATGCAATTCAATTGGATATAAAACAACCAATGCTACATAGGAAAGGAAAAAAAGAAAAAAAAAAGGGACATTAACAACATTATCATCTGGAAATGATGGAAGCAGTGTATCTACTTTGGTCAATCCTGACCACCACACTCACCTCCATCATTCTATCCCTCTTCCTCCCTTTCCGCCTTCTCTTCTCCAACTCTCCACCCACTTCAGCTGCTGCTCTCTATCAAGGTACAGTCTGGCACGAACGACGTCGTCCCGTTCACCATTCTTTCAAGTACCATGTTCGTTACGCTCTCATTGACCTTGATCACACCCCACTACTTGACCATCTTTCTTCTCAACAAGCTCGAGATATCGCCCAAACCAATGGTCCTGTGTAAGTCTCACTCTATATTGCTTTTCTTTCTTTCTTTCTTTTTTTTTTTTTTATTTCTTGTCTTTTTTTTTTTGTGTAAGTCTCACTCTATATTGCTTTTCTTTCTTTCTTTCTTTTTTTTTTTTAAGTTATCTTGGTCTGTACTTTATAGTTTAAAAAAAGCTATATGGGTTTTCAAGATTTTGATCATTATGTTTGGAAAGTTCCCAAATTTATCAAGCTATATGGGTTTTCAAGATTTTGATCATTATGTTTGGAAAGTTCCCAAATTTATCAAGCTATATGGGTTTTCAAGATTTTGATCATTATGTTTGGAAAGTTCCCAAATTTATCAAGCTATATGGGTTTTCAAGATTTTGATCATTATGTTTGGAAAGTTCCCAAATTTATCAAGCTATATGGGTTTTCAAGATTTTGATCATTATGTTTGGAAAGTTCCCAAATTTATCAAGCTATATGGGTTTTCAAGATTTTGATCATTATGTTCAGAAAGTTCCCAAATTTATCAAGCTATATGGGTTTCACATACACTACATCCTTAACATTAATGATTAAATTACACTATCAATCTTTTATCTTTAAAAATATCTCTATTAACTTTTTACGTCAATTATCTACACCACTCGCCGCCGCATTCACCACCAACAGTCGCCCCCACCACCACACCTTCGCCGCCACGACCACCGTCGCATTTGCGCGGGTACCGTGCTAGTAAATCATAAAAATATAACATTGTTTTCTAATGCACCAGAATTAGGGCAAAGATTCCCTAAAGTTACTTAACTTGACTAGGGTAAATCTTGACCTTTGATTTAAAATTAAGGGTTAAGATTAAAAGATGATTATTTAATCTTATCCTTGATTTTACTCTCTTGACCTATCAAGTTATTAGTAACTTTAGGAATCCTTTCCCCCATAATTATTACATGAATGCAATTCAATTGGATATAAAACAACCAATGCTACATAGGAAAGGAAAAAAAGAAAAAAAAAAGGGACATTAACAACATTATCATCTGGAAATGATGGAAGCAGTGTATCTACTTTGGTCAATCCTGACCACCACACTCACCTCCATCATTCTATCCCTCTTCCTCCCTTTCCGCCTTCTCTTCTCCAACTCTCCACCCACTTCAGCTGCTGCTCTCTATCAAGGTACAGTCTGGCACGAACGACGTCGTCCCGTTCACCATTCTTTCAAGTACCATGTTCGTTACGCTCTCATTGACCTTGATCACACCCCACTACTTGACCATCTTTCTTCTCAACAAGCTCGAGATATCGCCCAAACCAATGGTCCTGTGTAAGTCTCACTCTATATTGCTTTTCTTTCTTTCTTTCTTTTTTTTTTTTAAGTTATCTTGGTCTGTACTTTATAGTTTAAAAAAAGCTATATGGGTTTTCAAGATTTTGATCATTATGTTTGGAAAGTTCCCAAATTTATCAAGCTATATGGGTTTTCAAGATTTTGATCATTATGTTCAGAAAGTTCCCAAATTTAGTGTTTACTAGACTAAATAACATACAATTTTAGGATAGTGTATCAATAGGTCTAAAAAACATACACTTCTGGACTTTATCCATTGCCAGATTCTCATGTGTCTGGTGGGTTGTGGCCCCAAAATATGTTGTGTCAAGAAGGGGAATTTCTTGCTTATGAACCCTCTCACTCCAGTCCACGACCGATACGAGATTTTGCCGAGGGTCTTACAACATATATGTTTGATCTATGGCCTATATAAAGTTGTATTTTAGTTGATTTTTGAGAGATGGAAATAAAAAGGAACTGCCGTCTTCCACGGGTTTTGGGCCCCAATACCTCGACAGTGTATGGGGGAGGTTAAGATGTAGACAGACCTTACCTCTACCTATGTAGAGTATAGGTAGAGAGGCTGTTTCTAGGTTCTACTTAAATGGTAGAAAATGACCCCCGGCTTTTGCATGGGATGAGGATTGAACATGTGACCTCTGTCTCCAGAGGCCAGAGTGTTTACCGCTTATCCAAACCACGCTGCTTTGAGAGATGGAAATCATTTAGCCAATTTTAGTATTTCACATAGTATCAGATGTAAGAACCAATTAAGGTATGATAAACTAATTAGACAAACTAATATGGAAATGTAGTCATGTACTTCGGGACAGAAGAAGTGTTGAGATAAATGTGACTATGCTTGCGCCTAATTATCTGACTTTGATAAATTACAATAGTGACTTCGAAAGTGAATTTCTGAACCCCTCAGATATATATAGTTCAAGTTCTAAGTTTTAATAGTGGGATGGGAAGTTGGGAACTACAAAGGACATACAATAATTCAATGATAAAGTACAATGCCATCCCACGTCGCTTAGGCTTAACCACAACGTAGGAATTAAATGTGAGTCTTTGAATTTTGAGCTTCTTGTAGGCTCTAATAACTTCCACCGTTGGTTATCGCTTGTAAGACGATTTGGAGGATACTGCTCTGCCTCTAGTATAATACTCTAGACATTGAGGCATTCCTAGTTATAATAGAGTGATGAACTGTGAGGCCGAGGTAGGTTAGACTCATGTATTGATTATGGTTCTATTTGTATGACATTAATAATTTAAGTGGTGGAGTTTGTACCAACACTATACTACTATACTACATTGGTTGTGTACCATAATCATAAAATGTGAAGGTATAACCGGAGGGGGATCACTGTTCACGCTACCATGAGAAAGCTTGATGTCCACGCTCCTATTCGCCGTTTCCAGACTCTTCCCTGGTTATCCTATGATATTTCTTGGGAGTTTCTAGTTCCTTGTAACTCAAAGGTAGGAGCTTTCAATTAATAGATTTTAGTCATTTACCATGTCTTCAAGTGGATTTAGAGGTTATTAAGCTAGCAACTCATTCAGCTCGCGCCAGTAGTTGTTGATCATTAATCTCAAAACGACTACCCATCATTGAATGGTATATAGTACCCGTCATCCTAAACAATATTCTATAAATGTACTATGTATATCATTGTCATTTCGTTTGTAATGCAGATAATATATGTGTATTGACTAACTTTTGCACCGTTGGTGTAGTTTCCTATTGACAATTCCTCCTAGTGTTGGATATGAACAAAACCCGTTGAGTTTGTACTATTGCTATGACTTGGAAGGCTCAACTAGATGCTTAAAGAAGTGCATTGCTGAGGTCTGTAAACAGTGACAGATATGGCTGAGCAACTATATATACCTGAGTATGCTTCTTTTGAATGATAACTTGTTTATTTGATTTCTTGTTTTTTATACAATTTTTACTAGGTTACTAATACACCATGGGGAGAACGAGTACAGTTTCTGTTCAACCCGAACTCTGATGTAGTTGCAAAACCGCTCCATGTTAGCCCCTTCATGGTATGTATGTTTGTGTACGGACATTTATCTTTCATATCTATATGTGTGTATGTGTAAAGGAATTGTTTACGCGTGTTGGTTTGATTACTTGTTAATTATAGGATATGCTTGGGAGCTGGAACATGAGAACAAGTGTACCCGGGGATAAACTCATGGTAAAAATTTCAGTTAGCCATCCTAAGCTTGGTGACTATTTCACTGCTACATTGACCGCAAATAGGGTATCTTCATCATCAGTTCGGCATGCCATTTTCTTCTGGCTAATGCCTCACAAAGTTGCACTCTGGATTTACTGGCATGTAAGAATGGTTTCTATTTCATTAGTTTACTTAAGATATTGCAAGTGTACTTAAGAATAGATGGACTTGTATGTGAAGCTGACAAATACTATAACAACAATACACAATCCCACCTTTGGTTATGGGGCGTCAAGTCATTAGAGGTGACAATTTCGACCCCATTTACTTATGAATTGGGTCATTTCGGGTTGTGCTTTTTCTCAGACATGATTTAACTCGCCCATTCTTAAAATGATATGTTTCAAGCCGATCCCATTTTGACTGGTTACACGACCCACCCTCCCCTGACCATTTTGTTACCACCATTGTCATTTTGTGAGGTATCTCATGATTGCACGCTTTCATAACACAGGCTCTCAAACTCTGGTGGAAAAACGTAGTATTTATTAAGCATCCAAGATATGAAAGTTCATCATACAAAGAAGATGCTGTAGCACACGATAGAAGTCTTGGGTGCTGCCAGGCATTTGCAACACAAATAAATGATCAACAGCAGCAAGTTAAGGACCGTTGGTTCAGATGGAGAGACGCTAAATGGCCATGGTGCTAAATCGATCATGTAAGTCATTTTGTTCAAGTTATATAGATCCCATTCATCAAGATGTCCCATTAAATGTAAGATAAACTCCTTGATGAGTTTGTATTATTGTTAAGATTTTTATTGAAAACAAGTTTCAATATTAGACATGATATGTATTCAGTCATATCCTTTTGGGATCAATCATGTTCCTTCAAATTTTATAGATGACATAAGTTATACCAACCTCATTACAGGAGATATCCGTAAGTTTACCAGTTTTTTCAAGTTCCAGTATATTCATAGATATAGTGAGAATGTCAAATCTGTCCGGTATATATAGTGGTTACGACAATAATACATAACCTGAACTCCCGAATTGTTGTTTTTCCTTCACAAAGTAACAAATCGGAACTGTTATTAAAGGACTAAAGCTGCAACCAATACATGAGGTACTCAAGCAAAAGATGCACCAATTTCATTTTCAGTTATCCTTAAAAGATTGGCAAGTTCACCAAAAATACTCATTGGCGACAGTTAGAAGTTTTCCAACTTCCTTATGAGAAGACATTCAAGTAAATCATTACCTTACCTACCAAGACAAGGCAAAGATTTACATACTACTTTATAATTCACGTCCTATTCTAAATCTTCTACCTCGTTGCATAGTTTTGGCTTTGGCTAATTGCAATACTACTTTTGTCAGAATTATTACTAAAGATTCCAAGAATATCTTGTTCTTATAAAAATCCCAGGTCCATATGTAAGAAACATAACTAGAAGTCTAGAACGAAAAGAAAATGAAAAGCTCATAAGTATATAAATGGGTGAATTACATAATATATAGGAGCAAAGAAAAGCATAGCAATGGTACCAGTACGAGAATGGAGACTATTGTCTTTCATTTCTACTGTTAACAACTTTTCTACCGGCAGAGCTGCTCCACTGCAGCCACAATCTGAGGTGGCTGAACTATGGTATATTCTTCTAGCGTCCCTGCATATGGGGTCGGCACATCCTGTGAAGATAAACACACAATTGGTGCATCCAAATAGTCATGGAAGTTTTCATTGATGGCTGCAGTCAGACTGGCACCAATTCCACCGGTTCTCATGCATTCCTCCACAATAAGCACACGGTGCGTCTTTTTTATCGAGTTTCCAATTGTATAAAGATCAAATGGCTTTAAAGACCTGATATCAATGACTTCTGGGTCATAACCCTTGTTGACCAAAGTATTGGCAGCCTGCATCACATGATACCTCATCCGGGAATATGTCAGAATGGTGATATGTTCTCCCGGCCTGACCATTTCAGCTTCCTCAAGATTTAAAACGTATTCCTCATCAGGAATCCGTTCTTTGAGGTTGTAGAGTAAAACATGTTCAAAAAGGATGACTGGGTTGTCACTCCGGATGGCTGCTTTCATTAGCCCCTTTGCATTATAAGGGGTTGAACAAGCTACCATCTGGATTCCAGGAATGGACTGGAAATATGACTCGAGACGTTGGGAATGCTCGGCACCAAGCTGGCGCCCAACTCCTCCTGGTCCTCTGATGACAATCGGGATTTTGAACTGACCTCCAGATGTATAGTGGAGCATACCACAGTTGTTGGAGATTTGATTGAAAGCAAGGAGGAGGAAACCCATGTTCATTCCCTCAATGATTGGTCTTAAGCCAGTCATGGCGGCTCCAATTCCCATTCCAGTGAATGAGTTTTCAGCAATGGGGGTGTCAAGGACTCTCAGATCACCATATTTATCAGCGAGTCCTTTTGTGACCTTGTATGAACCACCATAATGGCCTACATCTTCTCCCATGACACATACACGTGCATCTCTTTCCATTTCTTCTTCCAAGCCTTCTTGGAGTGCTTCAAAGAGTAATAATTCATGTCTGTAGAAGAAATAGTATCACCATTATTGAAAGAAAACGGAATGGGTCTTCTAGATGTATAATTGTGTGTGTACCAGTTAACAGAAGTAGCATATGGCTTATGTATGAAGCAGGATCATTTACTCTTCAAAAGAAAATGTGATTATGTAGTCCAATATGACCAAAAACCAAATCACTTCATATATCACCTTTTTTTTAATAGAACTTACAATGCATAGAGTTCAGGCACATGAAAGTATATTCTGGATCCTCACAGTCAGTAGTCCAATATGACCAAATCACTTCATATATAACCCTTTTCTTAATAGAACTTATGATATGATGCATAGAGTTCAGGCACATGAAAGTATATTCTGGACCCTCACAGTCAGTAGTCCAATATGACCAAAAACCAAATCACTTCATATATCACCTTTTTTTTAATAGAACTTACAATGCATAGAGTTCAGGCACATGAAAGTATATTCTGGATCCTCACAGTCAGTAGTCCAATATGACCAAATCACTTCATATATAACCCTTTTCTCTTAATAGAACTTACAATGCATAGAGTTCAGGCACATGAAAGTATATTCTGGATCCTCACAGTCAGTAGTCCAATATGACCAAATCACTTCATATATAACCCTTTTTTTTAATAGAACTTACAATGCATAGAGTTCAGGCACATGAAAGTATATTCTGGATCCTCACAGTCAGTAGTCCAATATGACCAAATCACTTCATATATAACCCTTTTCTCTTAATAGAACTTACAATGCATAGAGTTCAGGCACATGAAAGTATATTCTGGATCCTCACAGTCAGTAGTCCAATATGACCAAATCACTTCATATATAACCCTTTTCTCTTAATAGAACTTACAATGCATAGAGTTCAGGCACATGAAAGTATATTCTGGATCCTCACAGTCAGTAGTCCAATATGACCAAATCACTTCATATATAACCCTTTTTTTTAATAGAACTTACAATGCATAGAGTTCAGGCACATGAAAGTATATTCTGGATCCTCACAGTCAGTAGTCCAATATGACCAAATCACTTCATATATAACCCTTTTTTTTAATAGAACTTACAATGCATAGAGTTCAGGCACATGAAAGTATATTCTGGATCCTCACAGTCAGTAGTCCAATATGACCAAATCACTTCATATATAACCCTTTTCTCTTAATAGAACTTACAATGCATAGAGTTCAGGCACATGAAAGTATATTCTGGATCCTCACAGTCAGTAGTCCAATATGACCAAATCACTTCATATATAACCCTTTTTTTTAATAGAACTTACAATGCATAGAGTTCAGGCACATGAAAGTATATTCTGGATCCTCACAGTCAGTAGTCCAATATGACCAAATCACTTCATATATAACCCTTTTTTTTAATAGAACTTACAATGCATAGAGTTCAGGCACATGAAAGTATATTCTGGATCCTCACAGTCAGTAGTCCAATATGACCAAATCACTTCATATATAACCCTTTTTTTTAATAGAACTTACAATGCATAGAGTTCAGGCACATGAAAGTATATTCTGGATCCTCACAGTCAGTAGTCCAATATGACCAAATCACTTCATATATAACCCTTTTCTCTTAATAGAACTTACAATGCATAGAGTTCAGGCACATGAAAGTATATTCTGGATCCTCACAGTCAGTAGTCCAATATGACCAAATCACTTCATATATAACCCTTTTCTCTTAATAGAACTTACAATGCATAGAGTTCAGGCACATGAAAGTATATTCTGGATCCTCACAGTCAGTAGTCCAATATGACCAAATCACTTCATATATAACCCTTTTCTCTTAATAGAACTTACAATGCATAGAGTTCAGGCACATGAAAGTATATTCTGGATCCTCACAGTCAGTAGTCCAATATGACCAAATCACTTCATATATAACCCTTTTCTCTTAATAGAACTTACAATGCATAGAGTTCAGGCACATGAAAGTATATTCTGGATCCTCACAGTCAGTAGTCCAATATGACCAAATCACTTCATATATAACCCTTTTCTCTTAATAGAACTTACAATGCATAGAGTTCAGGCACATGAAAGTATATTCTGGATCCTCACAGTCAGTAGTCCAATATGACCAAATCACTTCATATATAACCCTTTTCTCTTAATAGAACTTACAATGCATAGAGTTCAGGCACATGAAAGTATATTCTGGATCCTCACAGTCAGTAGTCCAATATGACCAAATCACTTCATATATAACCCTTTTCTCTTAATAGAACTTACAATGCATAGAGTTCAGGCACATGAAAGTATATTCTGGATCCTCACAGTCAGTAGTCCAATATGACCAAATCACTTCATATATAACCCTTTTCTCTTAATAGAACTTACAATGCATAGAGTTCAGGCACATGAAAGTATATTCTGGATCCTCACAGTCAGTAGTCCAATATGACCAAATCACTTCATATATAACCCTTTTCTTAATAGAACTTATGAAAACTATGCAAGTGCACATGCTGGATAACGAGTAATCAAGTCTGTAGCTAGTTAAAGTCATAACAAGCAAAAGAAATTCATATGCATATGCGCCGAATTATATGTATTACCCTGGCTTCGATGCAGTTGATGCTGGTGGAGTATCAGCCTTTGTCTACGAAACATACACAATACAACATTTAGTAAATCAAAACTACCCACACACACATAATCAACTATATAATGAAATACATATATTCATAGACTCACCGCAACAGCTTTTGTAACCAGCTGGTCAGCTCTGCCAACTATTCGGTTCGAAACACCGTCTGTCTTCACCCCACCACATCTTACCACAACAAAACTAGCTTTCCTGTCTGTGATTCAATGAATAAGCGACACAAATTAAGGCTGCAACTGAGTCGAGATCTTATCAAACAGCTGAAGCTCAGTTCTAGTCGATCTTATTCTATTTGAGATCTAATTGAGTTTGAGTTCAAGCTCGAGCCTTTAAGGGCTTGGCTTAAGTGATATTATGCATTTGCACAGATAAGTATATATGTGACTTGGTATTTACAGATAATATAATTGTTAATATTTTATTATTGTTAGAACCTTATAAAAGCTTTAAACATTTGTACAAGTTTTGTTCTGACGTTTATAAATATATATATATATATTTTTAAAAGTAAATATTATTTTATGTAATCATATATTAGTTGATAAAACATTTATTATTGGATTTAAGCTTTTGGAATTGAGCTAGATCCATCTTGAATTCTTGTCAAGCCAAAACCCAAGCTCATCTTAAACTTAAAAGAGCCGAGCTCAGGCCCGTAAAACATAAACTATAATCTCGAACTATTAACTCGTAAAAAAAGGTATCTTTTTTCGGCATAAAACAGACACTCTGATTAACATGCCTGCCTTGTTTTTCAGGAAAACAACTATATATATAATATTATATATATATATATAGCATCAAACGACATTTATTATTGGATTTAAGCTTTTGGAATTGAGCTAGATCCATCTTGAATTCTTGTCAAGCCAAAACCCAAGCTCATCTTAAACTTAAAAGAGCCGAGCTCAGGCCCGTAAAACATAAACTATAATCTCGAACTATTAACTCGTAAAAAAAGGTATCTTTTTTCGGCATAAAACAGACACTTGTGAAGCGGAATTATGCTCCATTGTTTGTGAGTGTATATATATAATATTATATATATATAGTGTATATATATAATATATATATATTTTTGTGATATATAAATATAAAATATGGATAGATAAGCAAAACTAGCAAGATTTTAGCAACTACAACACATAAAGGTAGCATTTTTATGTGGACAGTTGGCTATCAACATTTTACAAGATAAATATATGATAAATGATATACAGATACATACACACACACATACATACATACATACATACATACATACATACATACATACATACATACATAACGATTAAGTAAATAAATAAATACTCCAGTTTATTAACAAATCTAAGATTAAAATGCAAAAAAAAATGAATTTGAAAAATATAAACAACCTGAAAGGGAATTGCGAGAAGTGAAATTGGTGGACAGGGCTGCTGCTGTTGAAGTAGCACCAATTGCTTGGAACAGAGATGCCATTTCTTTCTCTCTTTTATTTCTTTGTGTGTGTGTGTGTGTGTGTGTGTGTGATGCAGTAGTTGTGTGTGTGTGTGTCGTCGTGTCGAATGAAGGAACTTTTGCTTTGGTTGTATCGACTGTTGAGACAAAAAAGGCTTTGTTGGTAACCAGATTTGGGCGGATTATTTGTTAAAAATAAAAAAACTGTGGGGTACTTCTAAAAACAGTTGTAAGTACTTCTAAAAACAGTCGTGTTATCCTAAGATAAAAGAAACCAGCAATTGCGACTCTAGAAATATAGATAACAGAGTATGCAAAGATAAATATAACTTTTGTAAATTGAATATATTTTGGGTTTTTTTTAACTCAGGATTTAGGTCGGGTTTTTTTTAGCTCAGACGTTCTGGTGACGGTTTTTTATATAACAATCAATCAGTATCCGACATCAAATGTTACTTCACCAAACAATAATGAAAACCTTACACGTACAACCCAGTCAAGAACGTAATAAGTATAGTACAATTTGTTCTTTACATATGTCATTGCCAAAGATGTTCTTTCCACACTAACCGTCGCCACCAGAAAGACCGGTACCAATTTTATAAGTAAGTGATATGATCAAAAGTCTTATGTTTATTTACTTCCACGAGCTTATCGAACATCCTTAATTTCATAAAAATCTTATCTGTTCACATGTCATTAATGTAGATGTCGAGTTGGTCACTAAGGGCATCTCCAATGGTAAATTTTTTTTTTTAAAAGCTTTTTACAAAAAAAACTTTCACTCAAATGATAAAAGTTTTAAAATAGCTTGAAATTTTATTTAAATTACAATTAAATATGAGAGAATGTAATAGCTTTGAAGTTTTTCAAGCTTTTGTCAAAAAAAAAAAACTTTTACATCCAATAGTAAAAAGTCTTTGTAAAAATCTTTTATAATAATAATGAGTTTTAAAAAATGTTTTACAAAAATATTATTGAAGGTGCTGTAATACGATGCAATTCAAGACATAAAAATTCTTTGGATTGTGATCCTCTAAAGTTGATCCAACTTTATAGGTAAAGTTGGATCAACTTTAACCATTGGATTAAATCTAATTGTCAAGATTTAAACATCAAATTTTAATCTTGATCATTGGATTTAATCCAATGGTTAAAGTTGATCCAACTTACCTATAAAGTTGGATCAACTTTAGGGGATTTTAATCCAAATTCTTTACGGTAAAACTTTGCAAGTGCCGACAAGAAGAATAGAAGATACTTAATTTGTTTGTTATAAATTTTCTAATATACTAAGGCCCCGTTTTTTTTACCTAATAAACTTAATAGTTAAGAACTTAATAATTAAGTCAAATTTCATGTTTCTTTTTTACTTAATAAACAAAAATAATTGTCAATTACCTATCTTTTACTGGATACATACATACATTATTCATACATACAACCACTTGATACACTCAACGCTTAATAACTAAAAAATGAAACGGGCCCTTGGTTCTTATTGTGTATGTATTACGAGTATTTATTAATGAGTTGAGTACGTACTTGAGTTAGTGGGCAAATGGGCTGGAAATTTAGTTTAATGATAAAATGGGCTGTATTCTGCTGGGCTCACTTTTCAGGATGTGCAGTAAATTTTTTAAAGGGTATGTTGTATGCATAATTATGTACTCCGTCCGTTTCAATAAATGTGTCATATTTTGAATATTCAAAGTCAACTTTTATAAACTTTGACCTTAAATATTTTGATTTGTGTTATATAATATTTGATGAAAATTATACCAATAAAATATACATTTAAAACTCAATCAATTCATATAACTTTCATCAAATATTATATAACACAAATTAAAATATTTAAGGTCTAAGTTTATAAATGAAGACTTTGAAAATTCAAAACATGACACATTTAGTGGGACGGAGGGAGTATCAGTGTAGTACTAGACTACTAGTTTACTATGTACCAGTGCACATGGATACGCCACTGAAAGCAAGTAAGCAACACCATCTATATTTCATTTTCTCTGTCTCGCGACTCTCGTGCTTGTTTATGGCCAAAATAGGTACAGTTGTTGATGTTGTTTAGATTACAAAATTATAAGAAATACTATCATATTTAAATTACAAAATTAAGTAAAATCTACGCACTCTAACAAGGGTATCCCGAGGATGCTTCTAAACCTCTTCCTGACCACAATTCTAAGTTGAAATCTTTTGTAAAAAGGTTTAGGATGTTAACTATCAGACCACTTTGGAGATGGTTCAAAACCTAGTTAGTATTTACTCTAATTTATGTATGCTATATAAAGATAAAGTTAAATGTGTGACAAGTTTATGGACTCCCTTTACCCCACCCCCCTTTCTCTCCCTCTGTGACTTTCACGCTACTTAATTATTTTTGTTAGTGTTATTCATTTTTTTTGAACGGCAATAGTATTATTATTATTATAATAAAAAAGGCTAGAAAGAAGCTAGCCGAACACACACGACTAAACTTAAATAACGATCCCTAAAACATACTGACCCAAATGAGAAAAGGGACGTACAAAGACAACACGTGAATGAAAAAGACAAAAGAAAGCGACGCACAATGGCAACATGCAAACAAACACTTGAAAGCATCCCCAAACACTAGCTGCAGACAACCACCGATACAGAGAGACCTAGCCGACATTAGATTTTCCTTCGACACTATCCTCCCCCTTAAAAGCTAGGTGTATCAGAACACCGTCTTTTTCTGAGCCAAAAGTGTTCCAAACCTTAACATCATCGGGGAAATCATTTATCCAGTTCCGCAACTGAATAAATGAAAAAGGACCTTGTATTTTCTTGGTCGGATCTCTATAAAACCAAATCTTTTCTGAATCATTAACCTGAAGTTTACCTACAACACTTGAATCTGGACCCTCATTCTGTTGTTCTCCCATCGAAGGCACTACACCATTGTCTTTTCCAACGTCATTAACTTCATTAATATGTTGTTCTTGCTGATCTTGTGTATCATTATCTAACTCATTTTCTGGCCTATCGTCTCGAGCAAGAATATCCTGATGAACTGGAGCTTGTATACATGACTGAGTATCTGGGGTGGTTGAATCTAAAGGTGGAGTATTGGCTGAAGCGGATGAAAGAGGTAAAGCTTCAGCCTCAAGAGTGGGTATCCCTGGTTTCTTGAGAATGTATTGTACCTTGGGATTGGGAATCTGAGTAGCACCTACTGTCTCGGCCTTCTTGGGCCTTCTTCTTCTTCTTCTTCTTGGCTTCTTCTTCTTCTTCTTCTTCTTCTTCTTCTTCTTCTTCTTCTCTTGGGCAGCTGAAAATCCTGGTAATCTTGATTACCCTGTATAACCTGATCATTAGAGCCAGATTGGCCATCCTCCTTAGCTGAAGCTGCATTGGCCATCCTACCTTCCATTTCCTCTGTTGAACTAGGTCTGTCTACACAATCAATAAACTTATGCCCAAAGATATTACAATGTGAGCATCTGTCGGGTTTCCAGTAAAAATGTAACCTGAATTTCTTCATTTTACCCAAGACTAATGCCTCAACAAAAGAAGGAATATCCCGTTCGGCACTAACCTTAACCAACACTCTGGCAAATATGACCCTGCCAGACTTTTTCTCACATATCTCCTCAGTATACCTGTCTATAGTAACGGGAACCCCAATCACACTAACAATATGGCTTAGAATATCATAATCCCACATACTAGCATGCAGGTCGTAAATGTTTACCCATAATGGAACTATAGATGGTATAACCTTATTTGTTAGAAATAAACTTTGTAGTAGTTGATTTGTTTCTATTATGTAATTTGTACTTATATTGTAAAGTTGTAAGTGTGGAAGGGGGTGTAGTGTAAATTGTATAGGAAGTATATAAACCCCCTCCACTTCAATATTTTGTAACCTTTCACCCTTCAAGCAATCTAATCTTCCCATTTCACACACACTTTCTCTCTCTACTCACTCACACCTTAACCGCCATTAACACACACTAAAACACACACTTAAGCTCAATTTCATTGAATATCAGTTGGTATCAGAGCACAATCAGCATATCTGAACGATCCACAAGCTTAATCGAAGCTGTTTTTGTGCTTAATTTTTCTTGTTTTTGAGCTTTTTCTGAAACTGTCATTTGCCGAGATAACTGCTCGGCAAATCAACATTTCTCAAGAAATTTGATTCAAAACTATTTTTGATCAAAATTCTTCACTTGTGCAAAATTTGAATTTTTCAAAAATCATTTGAGCAATTTGCCGAGATCTGAGCTCGGCAAATCAACATTTCTCAAGAAATTTGATTCAAAACTATTTTTGATCAAAATTCTTCACTTGTGCAAAATTTGAATTTTTCAAAAATCATTTGAGCAATTTGCCGAGATCTGAGCTCGGCAAAT
Source organism: Erigeron breviscapus (assembly GCA_034093135.1). NCBI lineage: Eukaryota > Viridiplantae > Streptophyta > Magnoliopsida > Asterales > Asteraceae > Erigeron > Erigeron breviscapus. The sequence goes on along the minus strand of CM067170.1, from coordinate 121,151,584 downwards.
CAACATTTCTCAAGAAATTTGATTCAAAACTATTTTTGATCAAAATTCTTCACTTGTGCAAAATTTGAATTTTTCAAAAATCATTTGAGCAATTTGCCGAGATACTGAGCTCGGCAAATCAACATTTCTCAAGAAATTTGATTCAAAACTATTTTTGATCAAAATTCTTCACTTGTGCAAAATTTGAATTTTTCAAAAATCATTTGAGCAATTTGCCGAGATCTAAGCTCGGCAAATACGTGTGTTGTCTGGATTTGGTTAAGTGTTGATTCTGTTTATACTGTTTGCAGAGATATTATCTCGGCAAATCAACATTTCTCAAGAAATTTGATTCAAAACCATTTTTGATCAAAATTCTTCACTTGTGCAAAATTTGAATTTTTCAAAAATCATTTGAGCAATTTGCCGAGATAACTGCTCGGCAAATCAACATTTCTCAAGAAATTTGATTCAAAACTATTTTTGATCAAAATTCTTCACTTGTGCAAAATTTGAATTTTTCAAAAATCATTTGAGCAATTTGCCGAGATCTGAGCTCGGCAAATACGTGTGATGTCTGGATTTGGTTAAGTGTTGATTCTGTTTATATTGTTTGCAGAGATATAAGCTCGGCAAATCATTGATTCAAGTAAATTTGGCTAAGTATCATTCACTTTGTACCATTTGCAGAGATCTAAGCTCGGCAAATACGTGTGTTGTCTGGATTTGGTTAAGTGTTGATTCTGTTTATACTGTTTGCAGAGATATTATCTCGGCAAATCAACATTTCTCAAGAAATTTGATTCAAAACTATTTTTGATCAAAATTCTTCACTTGTGCAAAATTTGAATTTTTCAAAAATCATTTGAGCAATTTGCCGAGATCTGCTCGGCAAATCAACATTTCTCAAGAAATTTGATTCAAAACTATTTTTGATCAAAATTCTTCACTTGTGCAAAATTTGAATTTTTCAAAAATCATTTGAGCAATTTGCCGAGATAACTGCTCGGCAAATCAACATTTCTCAAGAAATTTGATTCAAAACTATTTTTGATCAAAATTCTTCACTTGTGCAAAATTTGAATTTTTCAAAAATCATTTGAGCAATTTGCCGAGATCTGAGCTCGGCATCCAATACATTTCAACAAAATTTTTCTAAGTCTTTTCATTACTTGATCATCATGGCTTCAAGGGAAGCATTGGCTCTTGGTTCTGAAGGCAGACCTCCTGTGTTGTTTCGAGGCTCCTATCCACAATGGAAGAAGAGGTTTTTGAACTGGATTGACAGACAAAAGAATGGGAAGCTCTTAAGGAAATCTTACAAGGATGGTCCAGACATTCCCAAGAACCCAGTGAATAATGAACCTTTACCAGAAGAAAGTTGGAATACAGAACAGAGAAGTCGTGCAGAGGCTGATCAAATGTCCATTGCTTATCTTTACCAAGCACTTCCAGATGATATCTATTGCAATGTTGACTCATATGAAACTGGTAAGGATATTTGGGATGAAGTTGAAAAACAGATGGAAGGGTCTGATGTTTCAAACACCATAAGATTGTCCACTGTACTTAATATGTATGAGATCTTTAAGCAACAGAAGGGTGAACCTCTGAATGAAGTATACATCAGATTCTGCAATGTTATCAATGAATTGAGAAAGAATGATGTCAAAAGAACCAATATGGAATTGAACATCAAATTTATCAAGAACCTTGAGGAGGAATGGCAAGTTTATGGTACTCAACTCAATCAGCAATCAGATTTTGGTAAACTCACCATTCATACTTTGTATGAAAAGTTGAAGTTGAACATTGATGATGTTCTGAAGGCTCAAAAGAAGAAAGAAGAAAGTGTTCATTCTGATCCCCTGGCTTTGGTAGCTGAAAAGAAGTCTTCAAGAGTTTCAAGAAAGAACTTTATTGAATTTGAAACTGATTCTGATTCAAGTGAAATGAGTGATCCTGATATGGATGAGAAAGAGAAAGAAGTGTACAAGGAACTTGCTTATTTCACAAAGGCTTTCAAGAAGAAGTTCTTCAAAAAGAAACCTACCAACAATCAACTTAGGATCTCATCAGTTTCTTCCTATGCAAAGAATGCAAATGCTCCTAAGTTTGAGACTAAGAATGAGTTTGTTGGTGGAGAAAAGAAGTTTGAAAATCAAAAGAAGTTTGAGAAGAAGGTCATGGACAAGAGAAATGAGGATAAGAAATGTTACAATTGTTGTACTCCAGGCCATTTTGCTATTGATTGTAAGAAACCTCGTCAGAAGAACTCGGATTATTACAAGTACAAACTTATGCTTGCAAGACAAGAAGAAAGTGTTCATTCTGATCCCCTGGCTTTGGTAGCTGAAAAGAAGTCTTCAAGAGTTTCAAGAAAGAACTTTATTGAATTTGAAACTGATTCTGATTCAAGTGAAATGAGTGATCCTGATATGGATGAGAAAGAGAAAGAAGAAAGTGTTCATTCTGATCCCCTGGCTTTGGTAGCTGAAAAGAAGTCTTCAAGAGTTTCAAGAAAGAACTTTATTGAATTTGAAACTGATTCTGATTCAAGTGAAATGAGTGATCCTGATATGGATGAGAAAGAGAAAGAAGTGTACAAGGAACTTGCTTATTTCACAAAGGCTTTCAAGAAGAAGTTCTTCAAAAAGAAACCTACCAACAATCAACTTAGGATCTCATCAGTTTCTTCCTATGCAAAGAATGCAAATGCTCCTAAGTTTGAGACTAAGAATGAGTTTGTTGGTGGAGAAAAGAAGTTTGAAAATCAAAAGAAGTTTGAGAAGAAGGTCATGGACAAGAGAAATGAGGATAAGAAATGTTACAATTGTTGTACTCCAGGCCATTTTGCTATTGATTGTAAGAAACCTCGTCAGAAGAACTCGGATTATTACAAGTACAAACTTATGCTTGCAAGACAAGAAGAAAGTGGAATTGCTCTTCTAGCTGAGGATGACAAATGGCTACATCTTTCTGATGAAGAGACTGATGAACTTGCAGCAAATGTGTGCTTCATGACAAAAATCAAGAAGTCAAAGGAGTTAGATGAAGGCTCTACAGAGGAAGATGATGAGGTAATCACTATTTCCAAGAAACTTTTAAAATATTATATGGATGAAAGTGAAGCAGCAATGACAGATGGTGTAAGGTTGAGTGAAAAGATTTCAAACATAACCAAAGTTTTGGAAGACAAAGAAAAAGAATAACTAAATACAAAGATCAGTATGGTTGGTTGTCACCTAATAACATCAAGAAAGTGCAAAAGCCCAAAGAAACCATCAAGAAGAACCCTGTCAAGAACATAAATCCCAAATATTTTTCTAACTCAAAGAATGTTCGTGTTTCAGGTGACTTGTGCTTAACTAGTAGCTGTAAGTGGATTCCTAAAGATAGATTTTTGCATGCTTCTAGAAAAGTCAAGCTTGATGGAAATACAACTCATGTCAAACAATTTTGGATTGTCCGTAGATCAAATTATTTAGATAGTGCCGATACATCTAGGACTAGTCCTGCTTGTATCAAAACTTGTGTATAATCTGTTACTTTACTTTGCTTGTAATTTGTATTTCTTGTCTGAACTAGTATGTGTGTTTGTTTGTTTCCTTGAATAAAATGTTTGTTTGTGTGCTATTTTAATCTGTTTCATAGATAGTTTATGTTTGTTTATGTGTACTTGCATGTTTTTCCTCTAACCTGCAAGGACCCAGTATATGTGGGTACCTAAACCATATTCCTTGTCCTTGCAGGAATATCTCATTTGTGTTTGGTATGTTGACTCGGGATGTTCACGTCACATGACTGGTAACAAGTCGTTACTAAAGAACTTTGTTGAGAAATTTATGGGCACTGTCAGATTTCGAAATGATCATATCGCTCCTATACTTGGTTATGGAGACATTGTTAAGAATGGATTCACAATCAAGAGAGTCTCCTATGTTGAAGGCTTAGGTCATAATCTTTTCAGTGTTGGACAATTCTGTGACAATGATCTTCAAGTGCTTTTCAGAAGATATGAATGTAAAGTGCAAACTGAAGAGGGTGTGGATATTCTCACTGGAACAAGAGATAATAATTTGTTCACAATTGATCTCAACAACATCCCGACTCCTTCTTCTGAGATCTGTCTTCTGTTAAAGGCTACTGCACAAAATTCTTGGTTATGGCATCGCCGTTTTTCTCATCTTAATTTTCAAACGATTAATGCTCTTGTGGATAAACAACTTGTTGAAGGTCTTCCTGATTACAAGTATGAGAGTGAACATGTTTGTCCAGCTTGTGCAATTGGAAAGATGAAGAAAGCCTCACACAAACCAAAGAAGCATCTTAGTACTGAAGGTCCTTTGCACCTTATTCATATGGATTTGTGTGGACCAATGAAGGTACAAAGTATCCATGGAAAGCGGTACATTCTTGTAATTGTAGATGATTATTCTCGCTACACTTGGGTATTTTTTCTTCATGCAAAAAGTGATGCTCCGAATGTGATCATTGATTTCATCAAGAAAACCCAAGTAAATCTTCAATCATCTGTTCGAATTGTTCGCTCCGACAATGGCACTGAATTCAAGAATTCTACTATTGATTCTTTCTTCAAGTCCATGGGTATTACTCATCAATTTTCTGCTGCTCGAACACCTCAACAAAATGGAGTAGTTGAAAGACGAAATCGTACTCTTGTTGAAGCAGCTCGAACTATGCTTGCTTATTCTAAGTTGCCTCCGAATCTATGGGCTGAGGCTGTAGCTACTGCTTGTTTTACTAGGTTTCAGTTGATTGCATATTCGGATGCTGACCATGTAGGTTGTAAGCTTGATCGAAAGAGTACTTCTGGAAGTGTACAGTTTTTAGGAGATAGGTTGGTCAGTTGGTCTTCAAAGAAGCAGAATTGTGTATCTACATCTACTGCAGAAGCTGAATACGTTGCTGCAGCTAGCTGCTGTTCACAAGTCCTTTGGATGAAGACATAGTTGACTGATTATGGTTTTCAGTTCAACAGAATTCCAATCTACTGTGACTCTAAGAGTGCTATTGCCATTTCTTGCAACCCGGTCCAGCATACTAAGACCAAGCACATAGATGTTCGGTACCCCCCCCCCCCCCCCCCCCCCCCCCCCCCCCCCCCCCCCCCCCCCCCCCCCCCCCCCCCCCCCCCCCCCCCCCCCCCCCCCCCCCCCCCCCCCCCCCCCCCCCCCCCCCCCCCCCCCCCCCCCCCCCCCCCCCCCCCCCCCCCCCCCCCCCCCCCCCCCCCATTTTCTTGAAGATCATGTCGAGAAAGGTAATATCGAACTCTATTTTCTCCCTATAGACTACCAACTTGCTGACCTTTTCACCAAACCGTTGGATGAACAGAGGTTTAATTTCTTAAAAACCAAGTTAGGAATGCTTGATTTACAAACTTAAATGCTTTCATGCCATGTATTATGTTCATTTTCTGTTTCAAACATTGATGTGTTTTACTTGTTATTACATGCAAAGTTTGAGGGGGAGAAAAAGGGTAGAATGCATGATTGTAGGGGGAGTTTGTAAATTCTGTTTTAATTCATGTATACTTATGTTGAGGGGGAGTGTGCAAATACGAGTAAATATTTGTTCGCTTATCAAGTTTGTTTAAATTTTTTATTATTTTTATTTTTATTTGTTTAAATTTGGTGTGCTTGTTTTAATATGAAAAACCAAATACAAAATTGGATAATATAAAAAGACAAAAAGATTTTTTATGTGTTTTTTTTTTTTACTTTTAGTTAAAAAAAATTTGTTGTTATTTTGTCTTAGCCCTTTTATTTGAAAAACCCAAAAAGATTTTAGCCCAAATCGTGATTTAAGCCCAAAAACCAAGGTGGGATCCGGGTTGACACGCGGGTCAAACCCAGACCCGCGACCCGGGTTTGCTGTTTAAATTGAAAATATGGGCGGGAAACTCATTTCTTTTCAAATTCATATCAAAAAAAAATATCTATCTTTTCTCTCAAAACCGATTACTTTTTCATCAATCAATCAATCTTTATCTTCAGTTGAGTAATAATCGAAGTGGGTTTATATTTGTGATCATATTTGTGGTACATTTCATCTCATTTCATCTATCAGATCATCCGTTTAAAGGTAATATTCTTAACTTTGATCTTAAATACCAAGTGTTTGGTGAAATGTGTGTATGAACTGATCATGATCTGTATGCTTTCTGTGATGATTTGCTTTGTGTTTTGAATATATTAGATGCATGATTAGGGGCTATGTTTGTTGATTATCTGTTTTAAAGGACTTAATCTGCATAGTTTTGATTTTCCGGGCTTGAATTTTTGAAGGACTGGGTAATAAGTTGTGTTTTTGAAGATTTGTGTCATTTGCCGAGGTATTTGCTCGGCAAACACTATGTTTGTTCCTAACCATATTCAAATCTTCATAAGTCTGGATTATCATGTTCTTATTTTTCCTTAACAAATTTTTAGATCAAAAAGACCATATGCCGAGGTTTTTGCTCGGCAAATGCATGTTTTTCTCAAATTTTTCAAAATCTTGTTTTTAATCATAACCCAAGTCAAAAATTTTCTAAGTCCTGAACTTGCCATTTGCAGAACTCTGAGCTCGGCAAATCATTCATTTGATAGAAAATTTTTCTAAGTTCTGAACTTGCCATTTGCAGAGCTCTGAGCTCGGCAAATCATTCATTTGGTAGAAAATTTTTGTAAGTCTTGAACTTGCCATTTGCAGAGCTTCTTGCTCGGCAAATCAACTTTTCTTGTGAAATTTTTTCTAAATCATTGATTTTTCAATATATCATTTGCAGAGCTTTTTGCTCAGCAAATGCTTAAAATTTTTCCCAAAAAGACTTAACAATTTTCTTGTGATTTAAATCAATAGTGCTATTTGCAGAGATTTTATCTCGGCAAATGCACACTTTTTCATTGAAATATTCCTTTATCATTTGTCAACATTCTTGTTGATTTAATCAAAGGAGTTTTCATACATTATAACGAAGTATGGTCTGAAATGCTCATTTGCCGAGGTATTTGCTCGACATTTACGAGACTTCACTTCAATACACAATGACTTGACAAACTGTTGGCTGATTTTCCCAATTCTCGCATTTGCCGAGGTTTTTGCTCGGCAAATCATACATTTTGTCAAAGTTTTTGTCAAAACCATTTTTCAATCATAATCATTGTCTGGGCAAATTTTTTATCAAACATGCCATTTGCCTAGATGTTTGCTTGGCAAATGCATATATTTGTTGTGTGTTTTATTCTAAGTGTCTTTCTTATTTTGTTTATGTCAACCTTGTTTTGTTTTTAAATTTATGTGTATGTGTTCATTGTGTTTGTCTATATAGTTTTTCATAAGTGTTAGGGTGAGAAGCAAGGTATCGAACGCCTTTGTGTACTACCTTCGTTGTCTTATCTTTTAATACTTATGTGATTCTATATGTCGTATTGTTTCTTATATATATTAGGGTGAGAAGCAAGGTATCGAACGCCTTTGTGTACTACCTTTGTTGTCTCATTTTTAATATATGTACGAAACATTGTCTATATGTAATAAATGTGTCTAAAATGTTGGTGTGTTTCTTTATTTTATGCTTAGAATGTCTTTCTGGTCAAAATTTGGTCAGTTTATTTTCAGAAAATTCTATAAAAACAAAGATGGTGATGTTCTAAGAAGGTGCTACTATGAAGATGCAAGCCAATCAAGCACTTCATATTCCATTTACTTCCAAATTCCCAATCATCACTGAGATTCTAAACCGTCATCCATTGAATGTTGCATTGACTAA
>CM067170.1:121088129-121142831 GCA_034093135.1 Erigeron breviscapus | reverse complement strand
CCCTTAAGAAGTTCACCCATGCTTTCTCAAACCTATTCTTTTTTGCCTTTGCATCCAAAACATTCACCATTTCAACCCATTCAGTGAACCCATACTGTATTGCACCAGGATTGTCAGTTTTAACCAGTGGCCCTCTGGTATAACTAACTTCAACTTGAAAGTGCTTGGTGCCTGGCTTAATGGTTACATTAACATCATTAATAGTCCCACTATGTCTTCTGGTTGCCATGATCTGGGAGTAATAGCTTCTTGCTTCAGATTCATTTGTTATTTTAATACTCCCAGCTCCAGCAGCCAGTACAGCGGACTTGATGTCTTCATTTGATACCTCGCCAGTTGGTTCAACAAATGTGCTAAGGTCAGCATCTCTTGGTCAGTGGTTTTCTTGGTTGAGGAATCCTCCTTGGTGGATTCAATACCCTTTTCACAACCTTCTTTACATGTTCAATTCTTTTTAGAATCCCACTGGCCCTATTCTCTTTAGCCTTCTCCACTGATATATTCAAGCTTCTGGCATCAAATTCAGCTTCATCCTCAGGATAGTGTCTGTCCAGTTCAACATCAAGCATTTCTTTCAACTGGTCAACTATCCTGGATCATTCTTAACTCTGGCATACTCCTCCTTAGTAATTCCCAAAAGATGAGCATCACTCATATCAAGCAGTTTGATTTTAGCAAGATGCTCTCTGGCTTGAACTTGGTTGGCTTGTTTCATTTTCTTTCTTTCTTTTATTTGATTACCAAGTCTAGCCAGTTGTTTGCTAACACTTTCAGAAACTGGAGGAAGTACATCAGCATTGCCAGTTTCCAACATAGGTACATCAGTGGCCGGCTGGGCAGATACATCACATGCTAAACCTTTGCCCTTATCAACAACATTCCCCCTATCACCTACATCACCAGTTTCAACAACTCTTTGCTCACCAACTTCAGTACTGGCAGCCACAATCAATTCTATACCAGATTGACCTCCAGATGGAGTGCTTTCAGTTGCAATTGTTGCAAGAACTGCACTTCTTTCCCCCTTGGCAGCATCTAGACCTGCCCTAATCACTTCCCATTCAGAATGGTGAGCTGGCAACCGGTCAAGAGGCTTCCATGTTCTTGCATTCTTTGAAGATTGTGCACATCATCCTGAAAGATCTCCAAAGGTGGTTGGTTTCTTTAGACTGGGTCAGAACATTAGCTGCAACTTGTTCCTGACCAGTTTTCAATTCATTTAAAATCTTGGAATCTTCATCCAAACCAGAAACCACCTTATCCTTCACTTCTTCATCCTTCTTCTTCAAACTTTCTACTTTAGTTGTCAGTTTATCCAAAGATTGAGCATGAAGTGATACCTGGGTGTTCAAGTTATCAATGCTGCCCCTCAACTGGTTGATCTCATTTGTGAGTGGGGCCAGATCAACCTGAGGAGTGGCCAGCTTGGTGATCTCAGACATCACCTTTTCAATCAATTGTTGTTCTCTAGCACCCAACGTATCATCTATCTTCTGACCAACTGAAGTCATTAACTGCTGCCCAAGGTCAGTCACATTCAACCCAGGCTTGTCAACTAGTTCTTTTACCTGTTTTTCAATCTCCCTTAAGTCCACTTCTGATGTTCTAACAGTGTTGCCAAGCAGATTGGAGATTGAGGTTGTAACCTTGGACTGAGTAAGGTCAAAGGCTTCTTTCAAAGTACCAGCCAGATTGTTGCAGCCAGTGACCAACTCATTTAGCTTTTTAACACCAAGTCTTCATTAGATGAAAACTTGTTAATCCCCAGATCAACCACTTTAATATTGGTCAAGTGATCCTTGTGTATCTGGAGAAAGACTTGGTGTTTTTGTCAAGTGTCTTTTGAATCTCCTCCACCCTGGGGAGAAGGTTTTGGAGATCGGCTTGTACAGAGACAACTTGACTGTCCAGTGACGGAGGAGAAGGTGTCACTGGACCAGCAGCAGTTTCTACTGGAGCAACTGGAGGAGGCAAACTAAGAGAAGTCTCCCCAGTTGTCAGCCAGCAGTTGAAGAAATTATTGGAGTGGTGGTTGAAGAAAGGACTGGAAAATCAAATTGTTGTTCATGCTGAGAATGCTCAGGTGTGAACACGATGGTTAAAGTGCCATACGTCTGTTTCCAGACATATAATTATAAGTTGGGAATGAAATATCTGTAGGCTCATTTTGTTGGGATGGTAAAACTGAAATTGAAGTATCTGGAAGCGAGACTGAGATGAAGGGGTTTGATCTTGTACAGAAGACTCAAAAATCTCCAAGTCTGAAGCAGTACCTTCAGAATCCGAAGACTCTATAAGGATTTCCTCGTCATTAACATTCATGTCCAGATCCATGAATGTAACTGAGGGCTGACCATAAGGGTCAGTCTCCAGATGACCTTCCCCAGTTTCCTGGTTGGGTGCATCTGTTGGAGGATCAGATACCGAGGTATCTTCACCAGGGATAGATATTGGAGTTGCCTCAGTTATGGTTGCTCTATCCTCAACCATAACATTAGACGAACTGGAGGGTCCCTCATTATTTTGAGGCCCGCCCAGTTGTCTTTCTGACTCTCCTAGAATTGGTGCATCAGTTTTGGCGAATGCCAGCTGCATTCGATCTGGAATCTCGACCTCTCCAGCTTCAGATACTAGAGAGTCTAAAATCCTCAACAAATCTGGCACAGTGTAAGGTGAATCTGTGCTTAAGTATGCTTCACTGCCCAGAATTTGTAGAAAGCAAAGAGAGAGAAACCTTGAGAAGGGGATACAAACTCCCTGGTGCCCTTCAGTTTTTGTACTAGGCTTCTAAACAGGATATCAACAAAGTCTACTCTCAATCCATTCCACAAGCAGTATGCCATCTCTGCTTGTGAGGAGTTAATCTGGTCAAGACCACCAGAACTCCCACCCATTCTCTCCACCAGGTGGATGAAAAAATACCTCCATGAAGGTGTAAGACCCTTCATGGTCATCGCACCCTTTGTCTTCAAAACCCCTTTCTCCAAGCACTCCTTATGTCCCATTTCAAGGAGGACTTGGCGAAAATTAACGTTTGGGGGTAAGACAACTAGAGATTCACCCTCTCTCCAGTAGTTGAGGTGTAAGGCATCCCTCAACACATCAGCGGACAAGGTACACTGGATTGTTCCACCTTTTAATGTAAAAGTGGAGGGAACAATTGGAAGAAAGAGTGGCAGTGTACCAAAACTCACACAAGTAGTTGTGAAACAACTTGCGTGGATTTAGAGAGAATGAGGGTCCTATTGGAGAATCCTTCAAAAAATTTTGAATTCTTCCAATAAGGGTATTTGACCCTTGAGATCCTTGTAAACTCGCCATCGGATTATTTGGATTGAGTTTGATGAGCGAAGTGTTACTAGGAGCACCAGATGCCGGTTTGACATCTGGTGAAGGAGCATATGGAACAGTTAAGAGATTTACATCTCTTGAACGGGATGATTTAGGAGCCATTTGAAAATGAAATTGAAATTTAGGAATTAGGGTTCTTGATTTATGAAGCAGAGAGAGAAATGAAGCAATTTTTTGATGATTGGGAAGTAAATGAAAGAATGTGAAGGAAAGTAAATGTGTTCGGAGTAAATAAGGGTATTTATAAGGAATTCAGATCCCAATGTAATACCAAAAATTATATTTTATTAACAAAATCAATTTTGTAGATATTTTTACAAAATAAGTTTTAATTTTGAAATAAAAACATAATTTACCGTGTCAGCATTAAATGCTACGACGGCTTAACTTACCCACGCGCCCATTAATATTATTTTCCCAATAAAAACAGTGTTCATTTACCAAAATGACTTTAAACACGTCAGATGACGATACCAAGTGGTTTAAAACACTCGAGTACATCACGTGTCACAAATATTGACCAAGTATTTCTAACGTTATAAAAAATAAGACAAGACTGAATCTGGTCACTGGAGGATTAGTCCAGTGCCAGTTTCCAACTGGAGAGTTCTCCAGTTGCCATTTTCAAACAAAAACGAATTTTAGTCAGAAAATTATTTTGAGTATTTCCCCCTAAAATGATGATCCAGAAATCAATTAGTGCCAAGATAGTATCACAAAGGCGTTCGATAGCCTGGCGAGCAAAGATTATCTGGACCTCCTCAACTGGAGAACTTCATCAGTGTCACTGACGCGTTCAATAACAAAAAATCTCCAGTTTTAAGGATTTAACATTCCCAGTTCGCTGATGAGATGTTTAAAGGTTTCTCATCAAGAGGTTTTGTAAAAACATCAGCGAGCTGTTTGTCAGTGGGGATGAAATGAATTTCAATGTCTCCTTTCTTAACATGATCACGAATACAATGATACCTGATGTCAATATGCTTTGTCTTGGAGTGCATCACTGGGTTGTGAGATATAGCAATTGCACTGGTGTTGTCACAAAAGGTTGGGGTCCTTGTATACTTTTGACCATAATCTAGTAACTGGTTCTTGATCCAGAGAATCTGGGCACATCAACTGGCCGCAGAAATGTACTCTGCCTCAGCAGTGGACATAGAGACTGAAGTCTGCTTGTTGCTGGTCCAACTTACCAGTTTTCCTCCAAGGAAATGACAACCACCAATTGTTGATTTTCTATCTATCTTACAACCTGCGTGATCTGAATCTGAATAACCCATTAGATCTAATCCTGAGCCTTTGGGGTACCAAAGACCAAGATTAGGACACCCTTTCAGGTATCTAAAGATACGCTTAACAGCGTGCAAGTGTGATTCTTTTGGGTTAGCCTGAAACCTGGCACATAGACATGTTGCAAACATTATATCTGGTCGACTAGCAGTTAAGTACATCAGTGAACCAACCATACCACGATAGTCAGTTATGTTAACTGGTTTGCCAGTTGGGTCAGAGTCCAAATTTCAATGGTGCTGCAATAGGTGTGTTTTTTTCGATGGGATTGAATCATATTTGTATTTTCTTAACAAATCTCTGACATATTTTCCTTGGTTTATGAAAAATTCCATTTTCAGTTTGCTTAATCTGAAGACCTAAGAAAAATGTTAATTCTCCCCTTAAACTCATCTCATACTCAGATGACATGATTTTAGAAAACTTTTTACACATTGCATCATCAGTTGAACCAAATATAATGTCATCAACATAAATTTGTACCAATAAGATATTACCTCTTTCTTTCAAGATAAATAAGGTATTATCTCTTGCACCTCTTTGAAAGCCATTTTTAAGAAGATGTTTAGTTAAAGTATCATACCAGGCTCTTGGGGCTTGTCTTAGACCATACAAGCTTTGTTCAGTCTATAAACCCAATGAGGATGCTTCTCATCGATGAAGCCTGGAGTCTGCTTAACATACACAACTTCTTCCAATGTTCCATTAAGGAACGCACTTTTGACATCCATCTGGAAGACCTTGAACTGCATATGGGCTGCATAAGCCAGAATATTCTGATGGCTTCAAGTCTTGCAACTGGAGCAAAAGTTTCATCAAAGTCAATGCCTTCTGCTTGACAATAACCCTGGGCAACTATCTGGCCTTGTTTCTTACAACATGGCCATCTTCATCCATCTTGTTTCGGTAGACCCATCTGGTACCAATAGTTTCTTTCTTTAACCCTAGTGGACAAGGAACAAGCTCCCAAACATTGTTCCTTTCAAACTGGACGAGCTCTTCTTGCATAGCTTCCACCCAGCTTGGGTCTTCCATAGCCTCGTCAATCTTCTTTGGTTCAATTAGTGATAAGAAGGTGACGTTTAAGCATTGCTCACTGGTTGCTCTTCTAGTCTGAACCCCACTATTTGGATCTCCCACAATCTGTTCAATTGGATGTGCTCGAGTCCATCTAGTGTATTGACTAGGCTGGTGTAAAAAAATATCAGTGCAAGTCACCTGGCGATCTTCTTCAGTTGCAGTAGCTTCTGGAGGAGGATCAGTCCAAACTACTTCTACATCCTCATCAGAGTCAATGAGGTCACGATTTGCATCATGAAATTCTTCATTCAAAAGCATTTCTTGAAGAACTGGAGAAGTTGGAGTTTGAACTGGTGCTGATATTGGAGTGGCACGTACATCAGATCCAATCACCAATTCTTATGGGAAGTTGAAATTGATGGAGGGATAGAATGATGTGTCACTGGTGGTGTTCTTCTTCTTAACTGGTTCCAATTTGTTGTAACTGAAAACATCTTTTGGTGAAACAACTGACGGATGAACTTGGTCAGTTTCGCCAAAATTTATTGGAATGACTGGAGAAATATCAAGGCTTGGTCTCTTGTTGATTGCTTCAGTTGATTCGTCGAATGTGACATGAATTGTCTCATGAACCTTTTGGAGTCTATAATTATAAACTCTAAAGGCCTTTCGAATATCTTAATAACCTAAAAATACCCCTTCATCAGCTTTTGCATCAAACTTTCCAAGCTGACTGGAATCGTTTAAAATATAAACTGGACAACCAAATACATGAAAGTATCCAATATTAGGTTTATGATTCCTGAGTACTTCATAGGCAGTCTTCTTATGTCTCTTGATGTTGCATACTTCTGGCTGCTTCTATCAGTGTGCGATTCTTTCTTTCCACAACTCCATTCTGCTCTGGAGAGTGTGCCGATGAGAAGTTTTGAGAGATGCCAGTGTCATTTCAAAATGTTTCAAGTACCTTATTTTGAAATTCAGTACCATTATCACTTCGCAACTGACAACTTTTCGAGTATACTTGAGTTCAATTCTTTTGATGAGAGAGATGATCTCAGCAGGTGCATCACTTTTGGATCTGAGGAATACTACCCAACAGTATCTGGTGAATTCATCAACCACAACTAGAGTGTACTTCTTTCCAGCTCTAGTTTGAACATTCACTGGACCAAAGAGATCCATATGTAGCATGTGAAGAGGTTCAGTGATGCTAAATTTTTGCCTAGTTTTGAAACTGGCCCTTTTTCTGCTTGCCCATCTCACCCTGGACATGGCTTTTCTTTATTAAAAGAAATCTGTGGTATCCCATCAACCAGTTGTTTGCGAGACAACTTGTTAATAATTTTGAAATTAAGATGGGATAATCTTTTATGCCACAGCCAGTTGGTGTCCTCATCAGCTTTGGTATAGAAGCACTGCTCTTTTGGAGCTGGTTCCATATCCATGATGTACACATTACCTTTTCTTGGTGCAACCATCACCACTTTCCAATCCTTGTTAAATATGGTGCCTTGAGCAATATCGAACAAAACTCTGAAGCCATCATCAAAGTTGGCTGACACTGATCAGGTTGTATTTCAAACCATTCACAAATGCAACTCTTTTGAATTCGACTTGTCCATTATTGAGCACACCATATCCTTCAGTCTTTCCATTTTGATCATTACCAAACGTCACTGTCGGTCCATCTTGGACAGTGAACTCTTCAAGCAGGGGCTTACATCCGGTCATAGTCCGGCCAGCAGCGCTGTCCAGATACCAGATATTTTTCTTTCGATCGCCCTGCACACACACAAAAATCATTAGTTATTTTTGTGAACCCATCTTTTCTTGATGGGTTCACTGGACTTCTCTACAGAAGTCACAGTTGATTTGTGGTGGTAAACTGAAGACTACATCTGGATCTTTTTCACCAGATCCAGGTGCAAGAGTAAAAACGATTGGTATTTGATACTTGCTCCCCTTATTTTTACCAGATTTAGTTCCAGATGGAACATTCTTTTGTTTAGGTTTTGAAAGGGGGGTTTAATATTTTGTTTAAAAACTGGAGGTGATGAACCTCCTTCCAGATTTTTAATCCGGGCAGTACAACTCTGAACCTGTCGAACAAAAGTTGGAGTTGACTTTCCAGTTTAAACAAAATATTGTTTTCATCAGGCAACTGAACCTTGGACCTTGGTTCAGCTGGAGTTTTAGTCTTTTGGGTCTTGGGCACCTTAGACTTTTGAGGTAAAGGCTTGTTACCAGTGGCCTTTTTAACTGGAGCACTAGCCTGTTTGGCTCCAGGTTTAACCTCAATGGGGGTGGTCTCAATGGGTTCAGCTTTAACAGCTTCAGGTTAATCATAAGAAGTTTCAACCCTGAGAGCTGGAGGCAATGCATGAAGATCTGGTATGAGAGCTGCCATCTCCAGATCTCCAATTTCCATGCATTCTTCTGGGCATCAATAGTTCTAGAAAATGCATCAAAGTTCTTTCCAGATGCTTTTACCCATGACTTGATAATCTTTTGTTCTTTTTCAATATCAGAAAATAATTTTTGATTATCAAGTTCCAAAGCCTCAATTTTTAAAACTGACTCCTTGAGAGCCAACTGGACACTTTGTAAATCATTCAGTTGTGGTTTAACATTGTTCAGTTCAATTAAGATAGTGTCAAGATATCTTTCACTATCTGCTCTAACAGTTTCCACAAAAGCTAAATCACCACTTAATGATTCAGCCAGTCCAGTTTCAGTTCTGGGTCAACTTGGTTGTCATAATCACATACCTTTTTCAAAATGATGTCCACCCATCTTCCAGTGATGACATCTTCTTTTGCCACATGCTGCTGTTGATCTTCCAAGGCCATGAAACACATGTCCCTTTCCTCTTCTTCATCAGCTGATGAGTCATCAGAGTACTCCCATTTTCCCTCAGTTTGTGCCATTAAGCACTGATCCTTTTCTTTTTCCATGGACAGGAGGGCAATCTGGGCCTTAAGCTTTTTATATTTAGCTTTGTAGCTATCATCAGGCCGATTGAATTAGGGACAGGGGGGCCAGTTTGGTTGTTCATCTGACTAGATCTGCATTCCTTCATAAAATGACCTTTCTTACCGCATTTATAGCAGGTAAGAATGGTTTTATCCAGAGAGCTGGAGCTGGAAGCATTGTTTGGGCCATTAAATCTTTTAGATTTATGCTTAAACCTGTTAAAGGTTTTAGCAATCATGGCTACCAGATCATCATCGTCAGTTTCCTCACAACCATCACTGATTTCAGTGGTCAGGCCAGAGTTCAAGAAACTGTTTAACATCTCCTTCATTGAGTGTGCCTGGACACTCTCTGCAGACATTAAGGCAGCACAAGGTCACTCAGGTACACTAGCAACCTTGGAACTCTGGGTATGGTTCATGGCATCCTGCTCAGCCACCAGTCTTGCAGCATTATTATCTTCAGTGAATCTGAAGGCTCCATAGAGCGATGCAAGAGTATGGATGTGCAAGGTTTTACCTTGTCTTAAGACAAGAACCATGTTTTCCCATTTGGAAGGAAGAATATCACAAAACTTCTCAAGAAGAATATCCTTATCCTTCTCTACACCCAAGCCTCTCAGCTGATTAATGAGGCTAGAAATCTGGTGTATGTACCAGTTAGACTTTCATTGGGTAGAGCAAAGAAGGATTCATACTTCTTGTTCAAGGCAACTTTCCTGGTGACAATAGTTTCATCACCTCCTTCAAACTGAATAACTAATTCATCCCACATTGACTTGGCACTGGGGAACAACACAAGTGTTGGAATTAGATCTTCAGGAACAGCTCCAAGGATCATGTTCTTGAGTCTGGTGTCCAGATCTACAAGTCTACGATCCTCATCAGACCAATGGTCTTTGAGCTTTTCTCTTGAACCTCTTCTTCCAGTTGGATCTAGAATAGGACTTACCCCAAGAGACATGGGTATATATGGTCCATCCTTAAGGATTTTCAACATATACCTCTCTATCCCACCAAAATGCAAAAGCATTCTGGCCTTCCATGTACCAAAGGTCTCACTATTTCCATTAAATTTTGGAACAGGAGTGTTAGAATAATGTACATGGACGTAGTTTGGGGCAGTAGGAGGAGGAGGGTTAGTATTAACATTTTGAAAAGGATGTATTAGTATTCAAAGGGTTTTCACCTTGACCAGAACCATCTCCACCTTCAGTAGTGTTCATCTTAAGCAGATCTAGGCAAGTTTATTAGCCTTCTGCTCTGATACCACTTGTAAGTCCCAACTCAATAGATGGTACTTCCTGAAGACACCTCAATGTCGATGGTGGAGTTACTTTGCAATATAAGCTCTGAACTGGAGACGACCAGTTACAGAGAGTATATACCAAGTTCTAGATAGATTACTTATTATGTGACAATAAGTAAAGAACAATGCAATAAAGTAAAATACTCAAAGTAAATTGGTGAGACAATATGTAATTTTCAAGTGTAATCTATTTATTAACTTTAAATAAATTACAAGGTTGTTGCGGAACCAAGATAATACAAAGTATGTAAATATCCTAACAACCTATGAACTACAATTGATCTACACTTAGAATTTCTCTAAACAATCGAAACACTTAAAGTTGTGAAATGTTCCTTTTTGTGATTGAGAGAATATTGTACAAGTTCACCAAGAATATTGCAGGTATGCAAAGTGTGAATTCTTTCGAAGTGTGTTCGAAGAAGTAATATTCTTGTTGTGCAATGACTTGTATTTATAGGCAAAGTTAACATTGGGATGTTAACTTTGGCCGTACAAATGTGGTTGAGATCATTTAAGGAAAAGCATTTAATTCCTTAAAAAGCAGTGTAAAGTTGCAGTATAAAGCAACTTTACTCAACCAGCTTTATGTACCTTTTATTACTTAAATAATAAGATGAATCTTATTATCCGGGTAAAAGCACATAAAGCATAAAAGTCAATTCCTCGTAATCAGTGTAAAGATTTGTAAGAGCTTTCCACTGACGGTCTCCAGTTTGTAACTGACTAGAAAGTCAACTGGGCTTCGCTGCCATTGTCATTCTCTATCTTCCACTTGTTGTCTTCGACTTCAACTGGAAGGATTCTTTAACTGGTCAGTTCTCAACTGGAGGAAGTCTTCAGTTGCGTTAACTGTACGATGCAACTGGACTTCAATATATTTCTGGACAAATCTTCTGGGTCTCCAGTTTCACTGGTCTCCAGGTGCAACTGGAGACTGGCTAGTTTACCAGTAAACTGGTCCTAACAGTCTATCAAACGCTGGTAAGTAGCTCCAGCATTTTTTAAACTGAAAGGCATTTTCTTAAAGCAATAGATTCCTTGATCGGTGTGAAAAGCTGTCTTGTCCTCGTCCATCTTCTTCATTGAGATTTGATGATATCCTTTGTAAGCATCCAAAAAGCACTTTAGTCTGAACCCATCAAGTGATTCTACCTTCCAATCAATCTCTGGGAGAGGATAGTTATCTTTTGGGCAAGCTTTGTTAATGTCCTTGAAATCTACACAAAGCCTCCAGGAACCATCTGGCTTCTTTACCATGACTGGGTTGGCTACCCAAGTCTGGTATTTTACTTCTCTTAATATCCCAGCTTCAACCATTTGGTTGACTTGCTCAATTGCAGACTTGCTCCTATCTTGAGACATTCCCCTCTTCTTCTGTCTTATCGGCAAGATGTTGGGATTGGCATTTAATGCATGCTCCGCGAACTCTCTTGGGACTCCGGTCATGTCAGATGTTTGCCAAGCAAAAATGTCTAAATTGCTTTTCAATAAGTTTATCAAATCTTCCTTGGTTTTTCTTGGGAGCTGTGACCCTATGATCACGGGTTGGTCTGGAAACTTCTTGTTAATTATCACTTTCTCTTCAGGGCCGTCTTGCCCTTGGCCTTCTTGCACCTTCTCTTTCTTCTTTGGAAAAGTTCTTTCCACTTGCTTACATTCTTCTGGCCAAGTCATACGTCCCTGAATGGTGGCAACACCTGAAGGCGTTGGAAACTTTACCATTCCATGAATGGTTGAGGGAATAGCTCCAAATTTTTGCATTGAGGGTCTGCCCAATATAACATTATACGCAGATGGGGGTCTTATTATCATAATCAATAAGTTCAATTCTATGGAAAGGGTATTCTCCCATCATGACCTCCATAGTAATTGTAACATCCCAAAACTTAATCGTATATGTTGACTAACGTCGTTAGGTCAAATTCTAAGTCCGTGATATGTTTATGTGGAAATATGTGTTTATATGTTTATGTGCCCTATATGTGAGATTTAATTATCTTTAATGAGTGACAATAAAGTGGACTAAATGATGTGTAAAAGGCCTTTGTAGTGTGTGAAAGTGCTTTAGTGTGTTATATGTATCCCCAATAAGTGTTTTTAAGCGAAATAAAGTCGATATGAAGTCCAGGGACCAATTTTGCCAAAGTTGAAAAGTTAAAAACGGGTTTGGCTTGGGATTAGCCTAATCTAGGTTAATTTTGCAGCCATTAATCTTAATTAAAACAAATACAAAAGTTCCTTCAATTCTCTCTTGAATTCTTAAGCATAATCTTCAAGTTTTGGTCAATCAAAGTTTGTATTGAATCGGATCAGCCACTGTTTGTTCAGGTAATCAATGATTTATTACTTATACTTCAGATCTAAAGATGTTTCTAATTGAATCAAATCTGATTTTATAAAGGGTTTTTGATAAGTTAGGGTTTATTATGTGTTTAAGCCAATTAATGTTCAAAACGATGTTTAACGAGTCTATAATCGATCTTGATGATCAATGGATGTTTATTTATGTCAAAAACATGTTTTGGGAAAAGATTTAATCGTTCGTTTATGGAAAAATCGAAGAACTTGGTTGTTTTTGAAATCTGGACGAAATTACGTTAAATTCGTTAGCTGAGTCTGATTTTGTACTTGCGAAGATAATCTTCGTTTTGCTATCTTCGTAAGAACAAATCTATCTTCATTTTGCTATCTTCGTAAGAACAAATCTATCTTCGTTTTGCTATCTTCGTAAGAACAAATCTATCTTCGTTTTGCTATCTTCGTAAGAACAAACTATCTTCGTAAGAACAAACTATCTTCGTAAGAACTGTAGCTAAGTTCGTAAGAAGGATTTTCCAGACTAATTTCGTGAGGTCTGTAAGGTTCGTTTGGGTCCCAAATGACTTATATTTTGTATATTAATGTATCTTAGGTGTCGGGGATTATTGTTAAGCACTTTTAGCCTTTCATTACGCGCGTACACTACTACCAGGTAAGATACACTACTTTTGTCACGCTGAGGGTGCAACAAAAAATAGTTTCATAAACTATAACCTCCAAACGGTAATGTATAACCTATATTGTGGTTGGGTTGATATGGGAGGTATTCGGGGATTAAAGATGACGATGCCTATGCCTAAAATGCTTCCCCGTAAATACGTTTATGATATGATATGTGATGATATGTTTAACGATATGATATGTTATGATGAACGGTGGTTAATGATATGATGTAATGATGATATGTGCATGTATATGTGGCTTGTTCATCTAGAACACTAGACCTTTTTAGTTTGCCATGACACGTGCACGTTTTAAGGGCCCTAACGTGAAATGATGATAGATGATGACTAGTTTAGGATAACATAAGAAACCTAAACTAAATGTGGTAAATGCTCGAGCTAATTAGATGATGAGTGTTATGCATAACCCGTGCCTGACGGTGGATATAGGTACGCTGAGGTGGTTGCTTGGGTTGCTCCTTGCAACAGTCATACGTGGCGAGTAGTTTTGGGTGGTCTGATGACCCACCTAATGTCATGAACATAACGTGCTACTCAGGGATCGACATTGTCTTTCCTTAACGACGCAGATGGACCGTCGAAAGACTTCTCCATCAAGTCGGGTGTGAGGCTTCCTTGAGGTCGTATGACCGCCTGCACACAAACTCATACCCTATATGATAACGGTAACTTTGGTTACAACTTAACGGTAACTTCGGTTACAACTTAACGGTAACTTCGGTTACAACTTAACGGTGACCTAGTCACAATTTAACGAGATGAATCAAGTGACGAAATTGATTAGGCACATTTAGGGTCATGAACTCTATGCTTATATGTGACGTGGATATGTTTATATGATGATATGTATGCCTAATTAAAATGACTTAAAGTTTTAAAGGACGATTTAAATGGATGAAATGTTTTGCTTAAACCTGGTGTCATCTTACTTAGCTATTTATAGCTAACACTTGTTCTTTAAATGTGTTGTTCCCCTCAGGTTAAGCAGTGAAATGACTTGTGAAGCTTTGACGAGAGATGGGTAGAGGATCAAGAGGGCCTTAGTCTACCCATAGTTTCTCATAGACTTTATGATATTGTTTCCTCTTGGAACCCTATGTAATGACTGCTGTTTTGATTGCTTTATGTTTGGGCAATCTTATGGATTTTCTTTTATTATTTCTACGATACGTTAGTAACACCACTATTGCTTCTCAACTGTTTTCCTTGTGAGAGTTTTTAATAAATCGTTTCCGCATAATTGATGCCGTTAGGCAAAAGTTTTTGGAAATCCATATTTTTACGAAACGGGTGTTACATTAATCTCCCCTACTGGCCTGTTGGATTCTCCCATAAAACTAACAAGTTGTGTCATTGATGGACGCTTGAGATCTCTAATTCTTTGGGGAAGCTTTTGGAAACAATGGTCATACATTATATCTGATGAGCTTTCATTGTCTAAATATACTTTCCCGACTTCAAAGTTTGCTACTCTGGCTTGTATCACCACTGGATCAGAAGAGACAACTTTTACTGGAGGGAAGGAAATTGAAACCATTCTCCATGGCTCAAGAACTTCTGCCTTTCTTTTCTCATACTTATGTTTTCCTCTTATCATGTACACGTGGCCATCTGGAGGTGGTGGTCTATCATTTCTCCCATCCTTCTTTTGCCAGGTGTAAGTTTTCTTAGCCTGAGCAGCTCTTTTTCCTTGCTTTGCTCCAGGGACCAAGTGTTCTAACTTTCCCTCGTCCAGAGCTCTCTTTATCTCTATTTGGAGTTCCCTACAAGCATTCGTTTCATGACCATGATCTTCATGGAATTCACAATATTTAGACATATCTTTCTTTCCAGTCCTGTGTATCATAGGACGTGGGGGTTTGAAAGTTTCGCCAACCCTTTCTGTCTTGAGGATTTCTCTTGGGGATTTTATTAGGTTAACTGTTCTGTCAAATGGACCATTCCTTCTTTCCCTTCTGTCATCCCTTCTATCATCTCTCCTTTCCTCTCTTCTTTTGTTGTCACGATGCTGGTCAAACCTTCTATCATGTCTTCTAATGTCATATCTGTTGCCACTTGAGCCTCCTGCTGCTCCCGGACCTCCCCCAGGCCTATCCTTCCTCACCACTCCCTTCACAAGGAGGGTTGTTTCCTTGGACCGAATGAAGTCATATGCCGTATTAATAGCTTCTTGAAATGTTAATGGAATTCTCTTGCTTAAATCATCTTGGAGTTGGCCAGGGAGTAATGCCAAAGTGAAGCCCGAGATTTGCTGACTTTCCGGGAGCCCAGGTATCTTCTGGCATTCTTCAGTATATCTTGCAATGAAATCCCTTAGTGGTTCACTTTCCTTTTGTCTTATTAGGTGAGCTTCCAAATGACTTCTTTGACATTTCTTCTGTTGGACGAACTGAGCTATAAACTTCTGCTTCAAATCTGCATAGTCTTTGATGCTTTTCTTCGGAAGCTTAGTAAACCACTCTAAGGCGTAACCTTGTAAAGTGCCCGGGAACAAATGGCAAGCCACGGGATCCACCCACTTTTCTGTTAGCATAGCCTGGTCATAGATTGCTAAATGATCTTCCGGATCCCTAGTGCCATCATAAGTGCCAACAATGGTAGGGACCTTCTGGCCATCCGGGAAAGCATAATTTGCCACCTAATCACAAAACCTTGATTTAGTAGCTAACTTTGGAACCTTGGCCACTCTCTCTTGCTCATCAGCTTCCTCCCCCGCTGCTATCTTTAACATTTTTAACAACTCTTTTGCCGGGTTGACCGGTTCAGGAGCAGGCTCGACTGGCTTTTGCTTTTTCATCTCGTCCACTAACAACTTCATTATGGACTCCATGCCTGTAGGCTGTGGGGGAGGTTGTGGGGCCGGTTGAGGTGGAGTTGGTCTTAACGCAGCAGAGAGTTGAGAAAACCAATCGGTTGGAGGAGGGGTTGGTGTTTGTACCTGCTAAGTGCCTTTGGCAGCTAATTTTATCAACTCTAACAAATGATTTTCTTGGATGGTTACAGCTTGAGAGGAACTGGCCTGACCTCCCACCAAGGAAGAACTAGGCATGCTAGCCATGGTGGAAGTTATTATGCCAGTGGGTTGGGGGTGTTGAGAACAAATATATAGAGGGAGATATAGAAGGTTAGGGTATGGAGAAAAGTGTCCCCACACTGATACTACTAGACCCAAGGCTAGATGCAAAACTTACCTTGGGTGGCCACCTAGATCCACCACCAGAAACAACATTAGCTACATTTGTCATTACTTCACCAGATCTAGTATCAAATTCTGGAAATTTTTCACTTGAATTTCTTTGAATGCCATCATCAGGAGTTTCCAGATTTATCAATGGAGATTCTCCTCCATCAATGTTTACCCCCAACCCAGAAGAAACAACCTGGGAAATCGGAGTGGATTCTTCAGCCATATGAAACTAAAGAACAAATAAGAACAAAAATGAAGATTTTTGCCTTGAAATAACCAAAAGACCGTCCAATAATCAGTAAATCACGGATGGCGCCAATATTTGAGCATGATCTGTCACACTCAATCATAAAAGGGGTTTAACCATGAAAACCATTATAATCTCCTACCATGTAGTGCAAACCTACTAAATTCTTCGCGAATCTAAGGTGAATAATGGTTTCCCAGAGAGATGTATCGATCTCTGGAGGATATTGAATGTTTGATGATTTTGATGATGATTGATTGAGAATTTTGAGAGAGAATGGAATATGTGTGTGTAAACGTAATGAATGAATGTTGAATGAATGTTCTGACATCCAATCATTGGGTATTTATAGGCCTCAGATTAGGTTACATTGTATTTTGGGCCTATCAGATATGGGTCATCACCGTTAGGACTTGACCCAATACGAGGTATAGAATCTTCTCGAATGATAAATGTATCATGTACTTATTGTGTGATTGGAGATCTCATTCCCAATCGCAAATAAACTTATAGCGACAAGTATACCTTGGGGAATGGATTTGACCATATAATGACGTGTACCTCCAAGCTTTGGTACTCTCGATAACTTGTCATATTTCACTTCACATATTCGTATATATATATAAAACATATACATATATACCTAGCGGCCTATTAAAAGGAGATACCCCTAGCTCGCTCTCGGCTAGGGTGAGATGGATGGGCTCAGACTTTCTCTTCAAGAATTGTACTCCCGGTCTGGTGGGCTCTAGAATATCTGTCTTGTTTGTTGATGGGCCTTAAGCCCGTTTATTATTTCCAATCTTGCTAGGTTAAAATAGAAACATATATTATTTGTTTGGAACACTCTTGTTCGGCTAGGGTTACTCTCGCCAAGTATTCCAGCCTCGTCACATTCTTGTGCTCTCTTCTTTTTCGTCTGGGCCCTACCAGATTACTCTCGGAATTCTCTCATTAAGGAGCTTTCAGTCTCGTCACAAATATATAACATATATATATAGCTCTCGGCTAGAGAGGTCTCGTTTCTCTCTCCTCCTTAAGGTGAGCTCTCGGCTGGACCCAACCTTCTATTTCTCTTCCCTCTCTTCCCTTCACTCTCGTCATATATATACATATATATAGCTCTCGGATATTATTCACTCCCGCTCCACTCTCTCCTCTTGGGTCTTTCTTTTCTTCCTTCCCTTTGTTGCTTTCGGCTGGGATCTACTTCTTACTCTTGTAACAACCCTACTTTTTAACATTATATATGTTCTAGTTATGTTGTCTATGATCCCGCAAGCCATAGTTATACTTGAAGCTAGTAGATAATGCCCCTAAATTAGCAATCCAAAGCTATTGTCCAGTTCTAAATTTAATTTATAAAATGCCATTGAACAAAAATTTTTATTGATGATCAATCAAGTTATAAATGATAAATTGAGCCTCACAAGTTGAGATATCAATCAAAAATTTTATAAATGTCCAACAAATCAATCACCAAACCAATTTAAGTAAATATGACATGAGAATAAAGATTTCTATCTCAAAGTATATTTATAAATTAATATGTACATAAAAGTGTTTAAATAATAATAAGTATATGTATATGTGCTTAAAATAAATACAAGTTTATAAATAAAGGCTTATGTAACAAATTAAAAACACAAAAATATATACATACATACATATATACACGACATATATATGTATATACATACTAGAATAAAAATTAACTTACACTACAAACTAATACAATTAACCTTACAAAATATATAAATACACTTACATCTAACATACATACACATTTTATACAACAAATTTATAAAAAAAAAAAAGAGAAAAACCCTCCCAATACCCCATGAGGCCCCCCCCCCCCTTCACACCACACACATTCATTTCAAAACTATACTTACACTCTTTCACTCTTGGAACTCACCACTCCAACACACACTTCTTACACTCTTCACACACTTCTTTTCTCTCAAGAAAAACTCTCCATCTCTTCCTTTTCTCCTTCTTATTTTCGGCCAAGAGAAAAAGCAAGAACAAGGCTAGCATAAATCAATATAAACATATATT
Source organism: Erigeron breviscapus (assembly GCA_034093135.1). Taxonomy (NCBI): domain Eukaryota; kingdom Viridiplantae; phylum Streptophyta; class Magnoliopsida; order Asterales; family Asteraceae; genus Erigeron; species Erigeron breviscapus. The sequence continues at coordinate 121,124,386 of CM067170.1, read as the reverse complement.
AATAATAAGGGTTTTAGGCTAGATTGTTAAGGGTTAATCCAAGGTATATTTAAGGGTTGTTCTAAGCTTAGATTAAAGGTATTATAGGGGTTTGGAGGCCACGAAAATCTGCATCATTTCTTCATCAAAAACCAAGTTCAAGAGGGTATAATCTTCATCCTTTTTACTAGATCTAATCTTGTTCTTGTTTATATTCAAAGGTTTTATCAAAAACTCATACTTTCTTCTTGTTTTCTTTGTAATATACACTTAATGAGGGCAAAGTTGATAGGATCTTTCTTTCCATGCTCATGCATGTCGAATCTAAGAAGAAAAATCCAAGGATTCAACAAGTTTAAGACCCAAAAGTGTTGTTATAGATTAGTAGCTTTTAAAGTGATTTTCTTTTTGATAGATCTATATGTTTTTGTATATTTTTGAAGAATATATTCTGAGATTTTTCATTTAAACGATATTTTTATGTTGTTGAATGTTAGATCTATAAAAGTTGGTATTAAAAAGTGTTGATTTGAATGCATGTATGCTAGATTTAAGAAAGTTGGATCTTTTGTTGGATTATGAAATGGATATGGACTTGTTATAAGTGAAAAATATGTTAATATTAATGTTAATATTCTGGAAAAATTTATGAAATAACAAAGAGACAAAGCTTGGACCAAAACTAGTAAAAATAAGCTTGAAATCACAAACCGAAAACATGCAAAAAGCTATTTTGAGCACACACTTGCACCATAATCAAAAGACAAGAAAAATATATTAAACCTACTGGAAATAAGTTGAAATAAAAGTATAAAACTCAAGTCTTTTGGTTCATGACAACAATAAGCTCAAAAACCACCTTTTCGGATCAAATAATCACTAACCGAAAGCACTAAATTGCACATATCACACCACCACCACTATCACGACTTTGGACACCAAAATATGATGAACTTTCTGGAAATAATGAAACAAGAATGAAAACCCCTTTTGAAGCACTTTAATTGTTTAAGAAATGAGGCTAAAATCACTATTTCGGTAAACGATTTTTAATCATAAAATCCTCAAAATGAGCAAGACACAAGAGAGGTTGAATTGATATGAATTTGTATTGATAAAAGTTGCCTAAAAGGCCTGGGATTTTTGGCTAAAATGTTTAGTGATGATTTCTAAGAATTTCCATGAATTATTGAATTTAAATGGTAATTAAAAGACATAAAAATCAATAAATAAATTATGTAAATCAAGAATGGGGTTAAATAATCATAACCATTGATAAAAATAACTAAAACCTACTGGAAAAAAATAGTTAAAAGGCAAGAGACATGTGTTACATAATTTAAAGATAAATAATTAAGTAAAAATAACTAATTAAATATTATTATTAAAATTAATGGAAAATACACAAATAAAAGTATAAAACATGAAATTATAAATTAAGGAGCATGTATATCAGAAGATAATTCAAATGAAATTATTCATAATTTATAAAGGCAATTATGACACTTAAAAGTATTTTTAAGGAATTATTTAGTAAATAAATCAATAAAGTGAATAAATAAGTAATTAAATATTAAAATTAAATATTATTATTAAAATTAATGGAAAATACACAAATAAAAGTATAAAACATGAAATTATAAATTAAGGAGCATGTATATCAGAAGATAATTCAAATGAAATTATTCATAATTTATAAAGGCAATTATGACACTTAAAAGTATTTTTAAGGAATTATTTAGTAAATAAATCAATAAAGTGAATAAATAAGTAATTAAATGTTATTAAATTAAATATTATTATTAAAATTAATGGAAAATACACAAATAAAAGTATAAAACATGAAATTATAAATTAAGGAGCATGTATATCAGAAGATAATTCAAATGAAATTATTCATAATTTATAAAGGCAATTATGACACTTAAAAGTATTTTTAAGGAATTATTTAGTAAATAAATCAATAAAGTGAATAAATAAGTAATTAAATGTTATTAAATTAAATATTATTATTAAAATTAATGGAAAATACACAAATAAAAGTATAAAACATGAAATTATAAATTAAGGAGCATGTATATCAGAAGATAATTCAAATGAAATTATTCATAATTTATAAAGGCAATTATGACACTTAAAAGTATTTTTAAGGAATTATTTAGTAAATAAATCAATAAAGTGAATAAATAAGTAATTAAATGTTATTAAATTAAATATTATTATTAAAATTAATGGAAAATACACAAATAAAAGTATAAAACATGAAATTATAAATTAAGGAGCATGTATATCAGAAGATAATTCAAATGAAATTATTCATAATTTATAAAGGCAATTATGACACTTAAAAGTATTTTTAAGGAATTATTTAGTAAATAAATCAATAAAGTGAATAAATAAGTAATTAAATGTTATTAAATTAAATATTATTATTAAAATTAATGGAAAATACACAAATAAAAGTATAAAACATGAAATTATAAATTAAGGAGCATGTATATCAGAAGATAATTCAAATGAAATATTATGTTGTTTGGGACATGTAAATGGTCTTAGTAGTGGCTCAAGCATATACTCATCGAATTATGCCTTTGGCTGAATGGAAATTATTATTATTGTGGATGGAAATTATTGATTGAACATACGGTTTGGGTACGGATATTATGAACGATATTCTTGGAAACTATATGATTTACTACTTCATAATTTGATTTGGTTGTACGTATAATTGGTAGAATAAACCTATGAACTCACTCAACTCTCGTAGTTGACACTTTTTCTTCATGCTTTTCAGGTCTAGAGCAGTAAGTTAGCACTATGGACCGCCTCATGGATGATGTGTTTATTTGTTGCATGTTGGACTAGTAATTCGAACATTTGATCTTTTGATAATGAATTTGGTTATGTAATGTTTATTAAACGTCAACTTGAACTTGTAACCTTTTGAATTTGAATGGCATTTGAAACTTTATGGTGATGTTTTATATTTAAATCTTTTGTACCATGTTGTTCTGTGACATCTCGTGTTCCACCTTAGTCGGGGTGTTACAGAAAAATGGTATCAGAGACAAGGTTATAGAGAATTTTTGCTATAACCTACGTATTTTTAAAACGAGTCGAATATTTCTTAAACAATTGAGTCGATCATAAAGTATTCTTGTTTTACTTATGCATAGCCTGATCAACTATGCCTAACTAAAAATTAATATGGAATGATCGAAATGGTTGTCTAAGGGATATTCAAAATGAGTCTTTTGAAAATAAGCTTTAAAAATGATTCTTGGTGCAAAGGATACATAACCAAATCCAATGTTTGCATTACCTATTAGAACCCTTAGTTAATACCCCCACTTGGCTAGTATTACCTTGTCCATTTAGGTATTATACATGAGAGCTATGCACAAGTTGAATCCTAGTCATTACTTTAATTATAAATGGATATGTTGGTCGTGCGAGTCGAGTTGGTCGTCGGTTGTGGATGGTCATGTCATTGTTTAGTTGTTAAGCTTGTGAGTCGTTGGTCGAGTTGATTGGTTGCTTGTCAAATGGTTAAGGTCGTCTCATGGTCCGTCGAGTCGTCTTGCTGTCCGTAAGTTGCCATATGGGTCGTCAATGGTCAAGTCAGTCGTCCATGGTCGTCTAAGCATCGAGTCAAGTCGTCATCTCACGCCTTGTGAAACTTGTGTAGGAACATCATGTCGCAAGCAAGTGGAACTTCCGGATCAGCCCCTAGACCAAGGAATTTGTATGGATTCGTGGACCACATGGAAGAGGAAGAAAGGAGACGCCTAGAGCAAGAGCAACCTCCCTAACCACTCCAAGAAGAAGAAGAAGAAGAGACTGAGCCAATGGAAGACCCCTCGGAAGACGATAATGCTAGAAGTGTTGCCTCTAGCCAACCTGGACGCCGCTCACCCTCGCCACCACCATCACCACCAGCCCCTAGAGCACCCGCTCCGCCAAGGCAAGATGCACCCATGAACCTAAGTGATGGGCGATTTCCATCCCAAGACCCATACTTTCAGCCGCGCCTTCCTCGTGATCATCCCTGGTACCATCTCGGACATAGGCGTCAAGAAGGAGAACCACATCGCCCAGTCTATGGGGTACCCCCTCCACCTCCCATTGGTATGACTCGTGAAGAAAGGGAGAGGTGTGGGGAATAGCAAATGGATTAAGGGATGCTAGACTAAGGGTAAGGACTCAAGAGGTGATGATGGAAAGGGCCTTGGGAGTTATGGATCGAACGGGGGATTATGCGAGGTTGGCGATATCGGAAGTTCGTCGAGTTAATGAGGTGATATTTATGATGGGATGTGTGCTCACGGCTGTTTGCACTCTCGTGGTAGTTCTCATGCTTAGGAAGTGAACCTAAGGACTTCTTTATTTATGAACTTATTCGATGTATGAACGTTTGTACTTTGTTTCACTTTCTTGAACTTTCTAGCTTATATGTGACGATGATCACATCGTATTTGGCATGTAGCAATTTTGTAAACTTATCTTAAATGATATATATGTATGCTTAATGCCTCTCTATGGTTACATGATGTGCTATCCTTATTGTGTTATACCTATCCCTATTATAAAGGTTATAGTTACAGCAGGAAATCAGTTCTGACCACTTTTGGTAGAACGACCATATCTTGAGTTATATTTCGTCTTTTGACCTGATTCCAGTTGGAGGTGGAACTTAACTCATAGGGCTACGTTTTATATTTTATGAGTTTTTCCCAGATCATCCATCTTAAGCCACTTTTACGTGCTCCAAGTTCGTACACAGATTCTGTAATTCTCTTAGCTAACCTTGAAAGCATGGTTGATAAATTTCAGAATTTTACCTAGTCATTTCTCTGCTCATAATGACAAGTGTGTCGTGATTAAGGAAAAGAATATGAATATACATATGGGTGCGAACGAGCCCCTATGCACTAAATAACTTTAGATATACTCGTGTGAGATCAAGAAGTCGTGAGTCGAGTTTATGTCATATGATTCAATACACGAATGACTAAACTATATTATCCTTTGTAGAGACATGGCACCACGAAGGACCGGCGGAGAAACAAGTGATGAGGCCTGGTGCCAAGAGGAAGAGGCCCAGCGAAGGACCGAGTTAGCTGAGCTTATCTCCCAACAAATCAATGCCGCCATGCCAAACATTGCCACCCAAATTGCGGAGAATGTGACCGCTACACTCAACACGGCTAGAAGGTAAGATGGAGGAGGCAATGCCAATGAAAGGAATGCTTACAAGACTTTCACGTCTTGCAATCCCAAGGAGTTTTATGGGACGGAAGGTCCTGTTGGATTGCTCACATGGTTCCAAAGCATGGAAGCCACTTTGAACATCATCGATTGCGCACCGGCCGACCGTGTCAAGTTTGCGGCTAGCAAGCTCCAAGGAAGGGCACTCACTTGGTGGAACCTCCGAGTCACTACGAGAGGTCGCGCCGTAATGAATGCTTTGACTTGGGAGCAACTCAAGGAGGAAATGAAGCAAGAATACTGTCCCCGCCCAGCGGTGCAAAAGTTGGAGATTGAGTTTTGGGGCCATGCTATGAAAGGAATGGAGCTGGAGGCATATGCCATTCGCTTCCACGAGTTGTGTGTGCTGGTACCTGAGATGGTGAACACTGAGGCTAAGAAGGTTGAAAGGTTTATCTATGGATTAGTACCTGAGATCAGATTGATGGTCACGGCCGCGAACCCCACCACAATTGAAGAAGCTATAAGCTTGGCAACCAAGTTAGTAAATGACTTGGTTAGGAGTGGAAGATACTCGCGTGGTGAATCAAGCTCTAGGCAAGGAGGAGGAAATCGATTTGGTGATAGGAAAGGTAATGGGCCAGATAAAAGACAAAAAGTAGTGAGAAACTATGGAATTGCTGATGTTAACCCCAACCCAAACGGTGGCATGCCGCCAAGATGTAATCGTTGTGGCTACCACCATCGAGGAGAATGTAGGCAGTGCACGACTTGCAATCGATTTGGACACCTTGCTGCCTATTGCCGAAGTGGAGCAAGAGTTGGAGGAAACCCCGGAGCATGTCGTGAATGTGGAGCCATGGATCATTGGAGGAATGCCTGTCCTAGGTTGAGAAGGGCTCAAGGAGGTCGTGGAAACATGAACAATAATCGTGGGAATTTTCGAAATGTTGGCAACCGTGGGAATCAAGCAAACCAAGGAAATAATGGGAATCGAGTGAACCAAGGAAATGGTGGAAATAGAGCAAATGGAGGGAATCAAGGTAACAACGTGAACCGAGGAAACCAAGGAGGTCCAGCAAGAGGACGGGTGTATGCGATGGGAGCAAATGAGGCACGTGATGACCCAAATGTCATCGTAGGTACGTTTCCATTAAATAATGTCTATGCCTCTATGTTGTTTGATTCTGGAGCTGAGAGAAGTTTCATTTCCTTTGAATTTAAAGAATTAATTGATAAGATACCTAGTGAGCTTGAGGAAACTTGTTATGTTGAATATGCTAATGGAAACGAGTATAAGACTAAGGAAATTATTGCTGATTGTAAGTTAACTTTAGATGAGAAGGACTATAGTATAGACTTGATTCCCATAGAAATAGGAAGTTTTGATGTGATAGTAGGAATAGATTGGTTGTCGAAAATGCGTGCTGAAATAATTTGCCATGAAAAGATCATTAAAATTCCTTTAGATAACGGTGAGGTGCTAATAGTTCAAGGCCATAAGGCGGGAATCCAACCCAAGATAGTGTCGTCTATGAAAGTGAGGAAGTATTTACGCAAGGAATACCACACATACTTGGCACAAGTAGTAGATAAGCGAGTGAAAGATAAGGATCCTCTCAAGGTAACGGTGGTTAGAGATTTTCTAGATGTATTTCCGGACGAACTACCTGGACTTCCCCCAGCGAGACAAGTAGAGTTTACTATCGATTTAGTTCCTGGGGCAGCCCCCGTAGCTAAAGCACCGTATAGGCTAGCGCCCTCCGAAATGCGAGAACTCTCGGAGCAATTGCAAGAATTGCTTGATAAAGGTTTAATCCAACCTAGTTCTTCGCCATGGGGTGCGCCAATTCTCTTTGTCAAGAAAAAGGATGGAACTCTGAGAATGTGCATCGACTATAGAGAGTTGAATAAATTGACGATCAAGAATAGATACCCGCTGCCGCGAATAGACGATTTGTTCGACCAACTGCAAGGAGCGTCGCATTTCTCGAAAATTGACCTTAGGTCCGGCTATCATCAGTTGAGGGTACGAGAGGAAGATGTACCTAAAACGGCCTTTAGAACTCACTATGGGCATTATGAGTTCCTAGTGATGCCATTTGGTCTCACAAATGCGCCAGCCGTTTTCATGGACCTAATGAATAGGATCTGTAGGCCATACTTGGACAAATTCATCATAGTGTTCATCGATGACATTTTGATATACTCTAGAAGTAAGGAGGAGCACGAGAAGCACCTGAGGATAATCTTACAGCTACTTAGAGACGAGAAGCTATATGCTAAGTTTTCTAAGTGTGAATTTTGGCTACGTCAAGTCCAATTTCTGGGGCACGTTGTGAACGAAGAAGGAATCCATGTGGATCCGTCTAAGATAGAAGCAATCAAGAAATGGGAGACACCCAAGACACCAACGGAAGTGTGTAGCTTCCTAGGTTTGGCGGGTTATTATAGGAGGTTCATTCAAGGATTCTCTAAGATTGCGGTACCTTTAACCCAATTAACCCAAAAGTCAAGAGAGTTCGAATGGGGTGAAGAACAAGAGCAAGCGTTTCAAACGCTTAAAAACATGTTGTGTGAAGCACCAATACTAGCATTTCCGGATGGAATGGAAGGATTTGTAGTGTATTGTGATGCGTCGAATAAAGGGCTAGGGTGCGTACTAATGCAAAGAGACAAGGTTATTGCATACGCATCTAGGCAATTGAAGCCACATGCGAAGATTTATTCGACACACGATTTGGAGCTAGGAGCCGTAGTGTTTGCCTTGAAGATATGGCGACATTATCTTTATGGCACCAAGTGCACCATATTTACCGATCACAAGAGCTTGCAACACATCTTCGATCAGAAGATGTTGAACATGAGGCAAAGGAGGTGGATGGAGCTGCTTAACGATTACGAGTGCGAAATTAAGTACCACCCCGGAAAGGCAAATGTTGTTGCTGACGCTCTTAGTAGGAAGGTGAGCACTAGGGTGTCGAGGACAAGAATTTATCACTTACGAGTGAAAATGTCTCTAAGGGACAAATTCTTAGAAGATCAAGCAAAGGCTTTTGAAGGGAAGAACATTGAAGAAGAGGCATTGAGTGGGGTAGAAACAAGATTCGATAGGGATGATGAAGGCATCTTGTATTTCAAAGGAAGAGCTTGGGTCCCAAAGATCAATGGGCTGAGAGAGGTATTAATGAATGAAGCTCACAATTCAAAATACTCGATTCATCCGGGAGCGGATAAGATGTACCAAGGTCTAAAAAGGGACTTTTGGTGGCCTGGGATGAAAGGTGATGTAGCCCTATATGTGAGCCGATGCATGACGTGTGCGATGGTCAAAGCTGAGCACCAAAAGCCAGCTGGACTTTTAAAGCAGCCAGAAATTCCTGAGTGGAAGTGGGAGCAAATAGCAATGGACCTAGTGACGAAATTGCCTCGGACAAAGAAAGGTCACGATGCTATATGGGTGATTGTTGATCGTCTTACGAAATCAGCCCATTTCATCCCCATCAAAGAAGATTGGAACACTGAGCGTTTAGCTCGTCTGTACGTTGAAAAGATTGTGACATTACATGGTGTACCTCTGTCCATAATATCCGATAGGGATGGTAGGTTTACCTCACATTTCTGGGGTCTTGTGCAAGAAGCAATGGGCACTACGTTAGCATTAAGCATGGCTTACCACCCACAAACGGATGGGCAAAGTGAGCGTACAATACAAACGCTGGAGGATATGCTAAGGGCTTGCGCATTAGAATTTAGTGGAAGTTGGGATGAACACTTTCCATACGCGGAATTTACTTACAACAATAGTTATCACTCTAGCATACAATGTGCGCCGTTTGAAGCCCTATACGGGCGTAAATGTAGATCACCCATGTGTTGGGTAGAGGCGGGTGAGAGAAGCCTAGCTACCATTGATTTTGTCCAAGAGACAACGGACAAGGTGGCGATCATTAAAGAAAAGCTTAAGGCCGCAAGAGATCGGCAAAAGAGTTATGCGGATCAAAGGAGGAAGCCCCTAGAATTCGAGGTTGGCGACAAGGTACTATTAAAGGTGTTGCCATGGAAGGGAACCGTAAGGTTCGGCAAAAGAGGAAAGTTGAGCCCCCGATACATTGGGCCATTCGAAATTGTTGCTAGAATAGGCCCCGTAGCCTATAAGTTGAAATTACCCCAAGAATTGGGAGATGTTCATGACACATTCCATGTGTCGAACTTGAAAAATGCGTGGCGGATGATTCGAAAGTGGTCCCACTTGAAGAACTACGTGTGGAAGATAAGCTCCAATTTCGTGAGGAGCCAATAGAAGTTCTCGATCGAGATGAGAAACGCCTTAAGAGAAGCAAGATCCCTATCGTTAAAGTTAGATGGGATACCAAACGCGGACCCGAGTTTACATGGGAGCGCGAGGACTTTATACGCGAGAAATATCCGCACTTACTCCCTAAGTAAATTCAAATTCCGAGACGGAATTCTTCTAAGGGGGTAAGGATGTAACAACCCTACTTTTTAACATTATATATGTTCTAGTTATGTTGTCTATGATCCCGCAAGCCATAGTTATACTTGAAGCTAGTAGATAATGCCCCTAAATTAGCAATCCAAAGCTATTGTCCAGTTCTAAATTTAATTTATAAAATGTCATTGAACAAAAATTTTTATTGATGATCAATCAAGTTATAAATGATAAATTGAGCCTCACAAGTTGAGATATCAATCAAAAAATTTTATAAATGTCCAACAAATCAATCACCAAACCAATTTAAGTAAATATGACATGAGAATAAAGATTTCTATCTCAAAGTATATTTATAAATTAATATGTACATAAAAGTGTTTAAATAATAATAAGTATATGTATATGTGCTTAAAATAAATACAAGTTTATAAATAAAGGCTTATGTAACAAATTAAAAACACAAAAATATATACATACTAGAATAAAAATTAACTTACACTACAAACTAATACAATTAACCTTACAATGTATATACATACTAGAATAAAAATTAACTTACACTACAAACTAATACAATTAACCTTACAAAATATATAAATACACTTACATCTAACATACATACACATTTTATACAACAAATTTATAAAAAAAAAAAAAAGAGAAAAACCCTCCCAATACCCCATGAGGCCCCCCCCCCCCTTCACACCACACACATTCATTTCAAAACTATACTTACACTCTTTCACTCTTGGAACTCACCACTCCAACACACACTTCTTACACTCTTCACACACTTCTTTTCTCTCAAGAAAAACTCTCCATCTCTTCCTTTTCTCCTTCTTATTTTCGGCCAAGAGAAAAAGCAAGAACAAGGCTAGCATAAATCAATATAAACATATATTAATAATAAGGGTTTTAGGCTAGATTGTTAAGGGTTAATCCAAGGTATATTTAAGGGTTGTTCTAAGCTTAGATTAAAGGTATTATAGGGGTTTGGAGGCCACGAAAATCTGCATCATTTCTTCATCAAAAACCAAGTTCAAGAGGGTATAATCTTCATCCTTTTTACTAGATCTAATCTTGTTCTTGTTTATATTCAAAGGTTTATCAAAAACTCATACTTTCTTCTTGTTTTCTTTGTAATATACACTTAATGAGGGCAAAGTTGATAGGATCTTTCTTTCCATGCTCATACATGTCGAATCTAAGAAGAAAAATCCAAGGATTCAACAAGTTTAAGACCCAAAAGTGTTGTTATAGATTAGTAGCTTTTAAAGTGATTTTATTTTTGATAGATCTATATGTTTTTGTATATTTTTGAAGAATATATTCTGAGATTTTTCATTTAAAAGATGTTTTTATGTTGTTGAATGTTAGATCTATAAAAGTTGGTATTAAAAAGTGTTGATTTGAATGCATGTATGCTAGATTTAAGAAAGTTGGATCTTTTGTTGGATTATGAGATGGATATGGACTTGTTATAAGTGAAAATTATGTTAATATTAATGTTAATATTCTGGAAAAATTTATGAAATAACAAAGAGACAAAGCTTGGACCAAAACTAGTAAAAATAAGCTTGAAATCACAAACCGAAAACATGCAAAAAGCTATTTTGAGCACACACTTGCACCATAATCAAAAGACAAGAAAAATATATTAAACCTACTGGAAATAAGTTGAAATAAAAGTATAAAACTCAAGTCTTTTGGTTCATGACAACAATAAGCTCAAAAATCACCTTTTCGGGTCAAATAATCACTAACCGAAAGCACTAAATTGCACATATCACACCACCACCACTATCACGAATTTGGACACCAAAATATGATGAACTTTCTGGAAATAATGAAACAAGAATGAAAACCCCTTTTGAAGCACTTTAATTGTTTAAGAAATGAGGCTAAAATCACTATTTCGGTAAACGATTTTTAATCATAAAATCCTTAAAATGAGCAAGACACAAGAGAGGTTGAATTGATATGAATTTGTATTGATAAAAGTTGCCTAAAAGGCCTGGGATTTTTGGCTAAAATGTTTAGTGATGATTTCTAAGAATTTCCATGAATTATTGAATTTAAATGGTAATTAAAAGACATAAAAATCAATAAATAAATTATGTAAATCAAGAATGGGGTTAAATCATCATAACCATTGATAAAAATAACTAAAACCTACTGGATAAAAATAGTTAAAAGGCAAGAGACATGTGTTACATAATTTAAAGATAAATAATTAAGTAAAAATAACTAATTAAATATTATTATTAAAATTAATGGAAAATACACAAATAAAAGTATAAAACATGAAATTATAAATTAAGGAGCATGTATATCAGAAGATAATTCAAATGAAATTATTCATAATTTATAAAGGCAATTATGACACTTAAAAGTATTTTTAAGGAATTATTTAGTAAATAAATCAATAAAGTGAATAAATAAGTAATTAAATGTTATTAAATTAAATATATAATTACAAGTCAGAAAATATACATAAATATTAATATTATAAGACCACTAATGTCAAATATTATTACCAAGCAAAGTATACAATGGAGATCATATAAATCAAAGCCAAACTACCGAAATTCCAATAAACATACAAAAACGTTTAATGAGAAAACAACTCCTACCACCAAATCTCTTTTAACCAAATAATGAGAGCATCATAATGTACTTAAATTTCCACAATTAAGTAACAACCAAAGATGGGCAAGTCTACTAGCAAACATCTCATGATCTAGCACACTAGTTCATGCTACACACTCTTACGTTGTGTATATATAAATACCATGGTTTAGGCTTGCTTGGGGAGCAACATGACTAGACGAAGATCTCGCATTTGATCAGCCCCTAACACTCTCAAATCAAGTGAGTCATAGCCCCCTTTCAAACTCTTTATGTGTTTTACTTTCGGGGTGAAAAGCATGATAAACAAAATTGTTTTATATATATGAATGGTTCTTGAAAGAATGATTATGAAATGGGATATATTGTATGTTCAATGTATTATAAGTTATACGATGAGCTTGAGTTCTGTCAAACTGTATCACTTCGGTACACTACTATTAACTCCGAAAGGGGAGGCCTGTAGTTAGAGGGTTGCGCAACTAGGAGTCGTCCACTCACCCACTAAATAGGTAACGGTGGAATGTTTGGTCTGCCTTTGTGGCCACCTCCATTGCCAGTCCGACCCGAGCGGTGCTCTAACTATCTTTGAATTTAAATGGTCGTCTCCCAATTGTGATTAAAGCACTTGATTGACAGCTTGTGCTATGAAATGAAATATTATGTTGTTTGGGACATGTAAATGGTCTTAGTAGTGGCTCAAGCATATACTCATCGAATTATGCCTTTGGCTGAATGGAAATTATTATTATTGTGGATGGAAATTATTGATTGAACATACGGTTTGGGTACGGATATTATGAACGATATTCTTGGAAACTATATGATTTACTACTTCATAATTTGATTTGGTTGTACGTATAATTGGTAGAATAAACCTATGAACTCACTCAACTCTCGTAGTTGACACTTTTTCTTCATGCTTTTCAGGTCTAGAGCAGTAAGTTAGCACTATGGACCGCCTCATAGATGATGTGTTTATTTGTTGCATGTTGGACTAGTAATGCGAACATTTGATCTTTTGATAATGAATTTGGTTATGTAATGTTTATTAAATGTCAACTTGAACTTGTAACCTTTTGAATTTGAATGGCATTTGAAACTTTATGGTGATGTTTTATATTTAAATCTTTTGTACCATGTCGTTCTGTGACATCTCGTGTTCCGCCTTAGTCGGGGTGTTACAGAAAAATGGTATCAGAGACAAGGTTATAGAGAATTTTTGCTATAACCTACGTATTTTCAAAACGAGTCGAATATTTCTTAAACAATTGAGTCGATCATAAAGTATTCTTGTTTTACTTATGCATAGCCTGATCAACTATGCCTAACTAAAAATTTAATATGGAATGATCGAAATGGTTGTCTAAGGGATATTCAAAATGAGTCTTTTGAAAATAAGCTTTAAAAACGATTCTTGGTGCAAAGGATACATAACCAAATCCAATGTTTGCATTACCTATTAGAACCCTTAGTTAATACCCCCACTTGGCTAGTATTACCTTGTCCATTTAGGTGTTATACATGAGAGCTATGCACAAGTTGAATCCTAGTCATTACTTTAATTATAAATGGATATGTTGGTCGTGCGAGTCGAGTTGGTCGTCGGTTGTGGATGGTCATGTCGTTGTTTAGTTGTTAAGCTTGTGAGTCGTTGGTCGAGTTGGTTGGTTGCTTGTCAAATGGTTAAGGTCGTCTCATGGTCCGTCGAGTCGTCTTGCTGTCCGTAAGTTGCCATATGGGTCGTCAATGGTCAAGTCGGTCATCCATGGTCGTCTAAGCGTCGAGTCAAGTCGTCATCTCACGCCTTGTGAAACTTGTGTAGGAACATCATGTCGCAAGCAAGTGGAACTTCCGGATCAGCCCCTAGACCAAGGAATTTGTATGGATTCGTGGACCACATGGAAGAGGAAGAAAGGAGACGCCTAGAGCAAGAGCAACCTCCCCAACCACCCCAAGAAGAAGAAGAAGAAGAGACTGAGCCAATGGAAGACCCCTCGGAAGACGATAATGCTAGAAGTGTTGCCTCTAGCCAACCTGGACGCCGCTCACCCTCGCCACCACCATCACCACCAGCCCCTAGAGCACCCGCTCCGCCAAGGCAAGATGCACCCATGAACCTAAGTGATGGGCGATTTCCATCCCAAGACCCATACTTTCAGCCGCGCCTTCCTCGTGATCATCCCTAGTACCATCTCGGACATAGGCGTCAAGAAGGAGAACCACATCGCCCAGTCTATGGGGTACCCCGTCCACCTCCCATTGGTATGACTCGTGAAGAAAGGGAGAGGGTGTGGGGAATAGCAAATGGATTAAGGGATGCTAGACTAAGGGTAAGGACTCAAGAGGTGATGATGGAAAGGGCCTTGGGAGTTATGTATCGAACGGGGGATTATGCGAGGTTGGCGATATCGGAAGTTCGTCGAGTTAATAAGGTGATATTTATGATGGGATGTGTGCTCACGGCTGTTTGCACTCTCGTGGTAGCTCTCATGCTTAGGAAGTGAACCTAAGGACTTCTTTATTTATGAACTTATTCGATGTATGAACGTTTGTACTTTGTTTCACTTTCTTGAACTTTCTAGCTTATATGTGACGATGATCACATCGTATTTGGCATGTAGCAATTTTGTAAACTTATCTTAAATGATATATATGTATGCTTAATGCCTCTCTATGGTTACATGATGTGCTATCCTGATTGTGTTATAGTTATCCCTATTATAAAGGTTATAGTTATAGCAGGAAATCAGTTCTGACCACTTTTGGTAGAACGGCCATATCTGGAGTTATATTTCGTCTTTTGACCTGATTCCAGTTGGAGGTGAAACTTAACTCATAGGGCTACGTTTTATATTTTATGAGTTTTGCCCAGATCGTCCATCTTAAGCCACTTTTACGTGCTCCAAGTTCGTACACAGATTCTGTAATTCTCTTAGCTAACCTTGAAAGCATGGTTGATAAATTTCAGAATTTTACCTAGTCATTTCTCTGCTCATAATGACAAGTGTGTCGTGATTAAGGAAAAGAATATGAATATACATATGGGTGCGAACGAGCCCCTATGCACTAAATAACTTTAGATATACTCGTGTGAGATCAAGAAGTCATGAGTCGAGTTTATGTCATATGATTCAATACACGAATGACTAAACTATATTATCCTTTGTAGAGACATGGCACCACGAAGGACCGGCGGAGAAACAAGTGATGAGGCCTGGTGCCAAGAGGAAGAGGCCCAGCGAAGGACCGAGTTAGCTGAGCTTATCTCCCAACAAATCAATGTCGCCATGCCAAACATTGCCACCCAAATTGCGGAGAATGTGACCGCTACACTCAACACGGCTAGAAGGTAAGATGGAGGAGGCAATGCCAATGAAAGGAATGCTTACAAGACTTTCATGTCTTGCAATCCCAAGGAGTTTTATGGGACGGAAGGTCCTGTTGGATTGCTCACATGGTTCCAAAGCATGGAAGCCACTTTGAACATCATCGATTGCGCACCGGCCGACCGTGTCAAGTTTGCGGCTAGCAAGCTCCAAGGAAGGGCACTCACTTGGTGGAACCTCTGAGTCACTACGAGAGGTCGCGCCGTAATGAATGCTTTGACTTGGGAGCAACTCAAGGAGGAAATGAAGCAAGAATACTGTCCCCGCCCAGCGGTGCAAAAGTTGGAGATTGAGTTTTGGGGCCATGCTATGAAAGGAATGGAGCTGGAGGAATATGCCGTTCGCTTCCACGAGTTGTGTGTGCTGGTACCTGAGATGGTGAACACTGAGGCTAAGAAGGTTGAAAGGTTTATCTATGGATTAGTACCTGAGATCAGATTGATGGTCACGGCCGCGAACCCCACCACAATTGAAGAAGCTATAAGCTTGGCAACCAAGTTAGTAAATGACTTGGTTAGGAGTGGAAGATACTCGCGTGGTGAATCAAGCTCTAGGCAAGGAGGAGGAAATCGATTTGGTGATAGGAAAGGTAATGGGCCAGATAAAAGACAAAAAGTAGTGAGAAACTATGGAATTGCTGATGTTAACCCCAACCCAAACGGTGGCATGCCGCCAAGATGTAATCGTTGTGGCTACCACCATCGAGGAGAATGTAGGCAGTGCATGACTTGCAATCGATTTGGACACCTTGCTGCCTATTGCCAAAGTGGAGCAAGAGTTGGAGGAAACCCCGGAGCATGTCGTGAATGTGGAGCCATGGATCATTGGAGGAATGCCTGTCCTAGGTTGAGAAGGGCTCAAGGAGGTCGTGGAAACATGAACAATAATCGTGGGAATTTTTGAAATGTTGGCAACCGTGGGAATCAAGTAAACCAAGGAAATAATGGGAATCGAGTGAACCAGGGAAATGGTGGAAATAGAGCAAATGGAGGGAATCAAGGTAACAACGTGAATCGAGGAAACCAAAGAGGTCCAGCAAGAGGACGGGTGTATGCGATGGGAGCAAATGAGGCACGTGATGACCCAAATGTCATCGTAGGTACGTTTCCATTAAATAATGTCTATGCCTCTATGTTGTTTGATTCTGGAGCCGAGACAAGTTTCATTTCCTTTGAATTTAAAGAATTAATTGATAAGATACCTAGTGAGCTTAAGGAAACTTGTTATGTTGAATATGCTAATGGAAACGAGTATAAGACTAAGGAAATTATTGCTGATTGTAAGTTAACTTTAGATGAGAAGGACTATAGTATAGACTTGATTCCCATAGAAATAGGAAGTTTTGATGTGATAGTAGGAATGGATTGGTTGTCGAAAATGCGTGCTGAAATAATTTGCCATGAAAAGATCATTAAAATTCCTTTAGATAACGGTGAGGTGCTAATAGTTCAAGGCCATAAGGCGGGAATCCAACCCAAGATAGTGTCGTCTATGAAAGTGAGGAAGTATTTACGCAAGGAATACCACACATACTTGGCACAAGTAGTGGATAAGCGAGTGAAAGATAAGGATCCTCTCAAGGTAACGGTGGTTAGAGATTTTCTAGATGTATTTCCGGACGAACTACCTGGACTTCCCCCAGCGAAAGGGAGGGAAAAAAACAAATGAAAGCACAATAAATTTATATAAATGAAAACATAAGTAAAAGGAAAACTAAAAAAACAATACATAAGATGAAAAAAGAAAAAATATATTAATTTTTTTTATGAGAACAAAACTGTAAACAAAAATATATAATTTGCATAACCCACGTGTTAAGTTTTCATA
The DNA here is from genome assembly GCA_034093135.1 of Erigeron breviscapus. Lineage (NCBI taxonomy): Eukaryota > Viridiplantae > Streptophyta > Magnoliopsida > Asterales > Asteraceae > Erigeron > Erigeron breviscapus. The sequence continues at coordinate 121,106,899 of CM067170.1, read as the reverse complement.
CGCAATAACCTATCTTATTGTTGAGTCAAGAATTCGCTAATGAGTCTTGGTCGCTGATGGTGTTCATCAACGAGACATCAGCGAGTTCAGTAACTTTTTGCCAACAATGCATTCTGATCCAAATTGTGAGTCAAGGCGGGAAGAATTCAAACAAGAAGAAGACAAGAGTCACATGGTGGTTGTCTCAATTGTAATATACCTTGTATGGCAAAGGTTCAGTTGGATCCAAAAGAGAAGGGTTTCTCTCTCATACTTGTTTTGGTAAAGAAGACAAAGTTGCAAGTACTTTAAGACAATAAGATCTCGACAACCACCATCCCATCACTATCAAGAAGAGGTTGTGTTGCCCTAATTCCTCCCCTATATAAAGCAACACAGCCGTACACAAGTATGTGCGTTTGTCACCAGAAGTATGTGTCACTTATTGATGTGACCAATTTATACATATCGCCCACATCATTATTGGCCATTTTATTAAGTGTTTTAAGTCGATTTTGTGTGCATTTGGCGCGTTTATGTTGTTTGTTAGTGTTTTCAGGCTCTAAACAGGTTACGTGTCCATTTGGTACAATTTCAGATGATTTCTGAGGCCAAGAAGTTGATTTGTGAGTTCGAGAGTTGTTTAAAGTTGAGAAGATAGAAAATTTCAGCAAGTTCATAGTGAAAAGGTTGTCTTCGGATCAACAGGATTGGACTGCGCCGCAGTGGGAGCATCACCAGCCCACTGCGCCGCAGTCGGCTAGTGGAAAAGTGAGAACTCGGTCAGCAGTTTTAGACTGCGCCGCAGTGGGGGTGACCAAGGCCCACTGCGCCGCAGTCAGACAAGGTGGAAAATGAGCACCTAGATCAGTTAATATCCACTGCGCCGCAGTGGGGGCATCACTCGCCCACTGCGCCGCAGTGGGACGACGGGGCTGAAGGGCTTTTGGCCGATGTTTGCATCAGATTTCCAAGGGGTATAAATAGAAAACAAAAACCTAATTCCCAATTTATCCAAATTCTTTCTAAGAGCTGCTCTCCAAGGGATTCCTTCAAGGATCAAGGGTAGATTTCTTCGTCTGATTCATTGAAGATTCACGGGCACCCACTTAGATCGTATCTATTTTATTGTCTTGCAATTTCAATTTCAAGAACGATTGGTACATCATGTTCTTCTTTTATTTTGATTGTTATTTTAAATTAATCATGAGTGGCTAAACATTCAATCATCCACCTTGAGGAAACTAGACGAATGATGTGATTGCTATATGTTTTAATCCAAAGAGTTGATTTCAATTATCGTTGTGTCGAGATCTTGATGATTTAATTCCTTTTTATATATTATTATGATATTGGTGGCATGTGTGTTCTTCGTTAGTGGTACTAGTTGGATGCATATGTGATTTTCAAATGGTTGTTTGTCTATGAGCAATTATCACTAGTTCATGGTATGATAGTGAATATCATTTTAATAAACGAGTCATTTTGTCAACGTGTTTTATAACGGTTGGTGGTACCACGTTATCTTCACATAGGCACAATTGTTAATCCGGTAGTCAAGCAAACTAATTGTTGGTAAGTTTGTCTAGGCATTGGTGGTACCAGCTTGGGTAATTAAACTAGCAACTTAGGTGATTGGGTAATTTGCTCACGGTTGGTGGTACCACGTGAGCACCTTAATCCTTTTACGATTATCTTTTCAACTCAATGAATTTGGTCTTAATTGAATGCAATCATGTTTGAAGTCTAGCGAATTCAAGGTGGATGATCTTTATTAATATTGTCAGAAGCTTTTCTTTACTTTTATGCGTTTTGTCTTTTAAATTTATTTTAATTTAATTGTCAAAGTGAGACTCGAAGCAACACCCTATTTTCCAAACCATTTTATTAAACAACTAGTTCAAACCAATCCCCGAGAACGAACACGGACTTACCTCTTAACTATATTGCATACGAACGGGTCCACTGCCCGATAGTGTGTAGTAGTGAGTTTCTAGGTATTTCTAGTTTATAATTTTTAACCTCGATTTAGCACATCAAGTTTTTGGCGCCGCTGCCGGGGAGTGTGTGCCGATTTAGTTGTTAATTTAGTGGTTTGATCCTTTCTCACGCATGAGGAAGTTACTTGTTTATTAGTTTAGTTTTCTTTTCTTATCACAGGTGCATTTGACGTGTTTGTGTTAGTTGTGTGTTTGCAGGTATTGTTTTAGTTGATGAACTTGCGTTCTTCGGGTCTCCCTTTGAATAGTCCTTTGTCTACTCCGAGAAGACCAAGAGGGCGTAGGTTTAACTTCACTTAACCCACAACACCAATACCGATACCATTTTCACCTATAGCTAAACCCACTCCTGATTCGGACGAGGAAGGGTTCTTTTTGGACGAGTTTTTCAATTTAGAAGTAAAGCAAGAGGAAATGGGGGACAAACAACCAAGGGGTCCAAATGACACTCGCTATGACGAGAGGGTCCGTACGATCCCAACTGGCCGTGGTTCCGCCATTAGACCTCCAACCATTGATCACACTTTCGCTTTGAAAGGAAACCATCTAAAGAGCATAGAAGAGCATCAATTTGATGGGAAACGGAAATGGGATCCTTACCAACACTTGGATAGGTTTGAAAAGTTGGCTCGACTATATCAATATGGGCAAAACCAAATGAATGCCGTGAAACTTGAGACATTTCCCATGTCAATCACCGGAGAAGCACTTGATTGGTTCAATGATCTTCCAGAAAATTCTATTACTACTTGGAACCAACTCAAGGAGGCTTTCATTGGTGAGTTTTATTCACTTAGAACTCAAAGAAGGTTGGAGAACATGATTATATCTTTTGAACAAGATGATGGAGAAGATGTTGTTGAGGCTTGGATTCGTTTCAAGGAAATGTTGAGAAATTGTCCAGGTCACGATTTGACTAGGGAAAATATGTGGAGCTTTTCTTTGAGGGTTAGATAAAAAGTCTAAACGAGAATTGGGGTATGCCTTCGGGGGTAGTTTCAATAACATTACACCCAATGAAGGTTATCAAATCTTGGAAGACATGGCGAAGGATAGCTCAACTTTGGATGATGAAAGGTTTTTGAAGAATGAGAGAAAGATGAAGAGAGGTATTAACCAAGGGAGAGTTGCTAAGGTTGAAGCTAGCAATGACCCAGGGGTTATTGGAGAGATTAGGGCGCTATCTGAGCGCATGGAAAAGGGGTTTGCTACTCAAGAGAATAGGTTTGGAGCAATTGAGAGGGATGTTAAGGTAGTAGCCGATGGGTGTGATCATTGTGGTGATATGCACTATTCTGATGAGTGTCCAAATCGGGCACCCGAAGATGTGAGTTATGTTCAAAATCAACCCCAAGGGAATTTCTACCGCAACACCGGTTTCAGAACCGGCCTTCAGGTAATACTTCTTATAACTCTTCTTTTCAGTCTAATAATTCTCGTTTTTCAGGTAATAGGTGGCAAAGAGATAATTATCAGAATCAGCCACAACAGTAGACTCAGCAAGGACAAGGATCAGGTTCTTCTTCTTCTAATGTCGATCCTAATGCCGAGTTGAGAGAGATGATGAAGCAGTTGGCTAGTAATTAGGTTGAAACAAATACTAGCATTCAAATAATCAGGGAAGATACTAAGACTTTGAGTGAAAGGTTGGATCAGTTAAGTGGGAAGGTGGAGATCAACATGAAAAACCAGGGAGTTAATTTCAAGGATCTCGAAAGTAGGATGGCCGCTTTTGCTAGGCCCACGGGGACTCTTCCTAGCAACACACAGCAGAATCCTAGACCTCAGTTTAGTCTTGGACAGAATCAAGGATAGAATCAGGGACAGAAATACACTCCACCTCCAGTCCGCAATGAGCAAGCCAAAGCCATCACCACTCGTACTGGTAGGTCTTATGACTCACCTCTTATGCCTAATGTTGTTGTTTCAGATGTGCAGGATAAAGGGAGTGATGATGATGAGGTTGATGAAGAGATTAAAATGGAGGAAGATTCAACCGTGAAGACTCCGGTCACTCCACCAAAACCGGATGTGGTTCCAAAGGTTAAACCATACAAGCCAAAGATACCATTTTCAAAAAGGCAAAGCTGAAGGAGCAATATAACAAGTTTGTGGAGATGATTACAAATTTTCACATTAATGTGCCTTTAGTTGATCTTATTCAGGGGATGCCCCATTATGCCAAGTTCATTAAGGAGCTTGTGACTGACAAAGGAAAGATGGATGAGGTGAAAGCTACTTATCTTAATGCCGAGTGTTCTGCTATCTTGCAGAAACGCATCCCACCTAAGCTTGAAGATCCAGGGAGTTTCCTTATTACTTGTTCTATTCGTACTCTTACTTGTAAGGCACTTGCTGATTTAGGTGCTAGCATTAATTTGATGCCTTACTCGGTTTGGAGTAAGTTGGCTCTAGGAGTTTTGAGACCTACCCGCATGAGTATTAGATTAGCTGACCATTTTTTTCAGTATCCCATTGGGATTGCTGAAAACATGACTATCCGGGTAGGCCATATTGTGTTTCTAGTTGACTTCGTTATCCTCGAGATGGAGGAAGATACGAAGGTACCCCTTATTCTTGGATGACCATTCCTTAATACCGCGGATGCTATCATCCGTGTGAAGGATAAGGAAATTTCTTTGGGTGTGGGTACGGATAGAATTGTGTTTAATGTTGAAAAGACTATCAAGCATTCATATTCTAATGATGAGTCTTGTTTCAGGATTGACGTTATTGATGATGCTTTAGACCGAGAGTTTTAGGAACTAATGGAGACCGACACTGGAGATGAGGAGATTGCTAATTTAGGATCGGGAGATATATCTGATGATGATTTGTTTGCAGAGGTTATGGCGCTTAGCTTGGATGAGACACCTACCGAGGATGAGAGTTTTGAGGAGGTTGTTGCTGATGGAAGTTCGAGGGTACCGAATTCTGTTGATGTACCACCCACTGATTTGGAGCTTAAGCCATTACCTTCCCATTTGGAGTATGCTTATTTTTCAGGTGAATCTTCTTTATCCGTGGTTATCTCGTCCTCACTCTCGAGTGACGAGAAGGATTGTCTTTTGTCTGTGCTTCGAGCCCATAAGCGGGCTTTTGCTTGGAAGACCACCGATATTCCAGGTATTAGTCCTAACTTTTTCCAGCATAAAATAGATTTTGTTGATGATGTTAAGCCCGTTGTCCAGAGACAAAGGAGGCTTAATCCGAACATGAAAGAAGTTGTTAAGAAAGAGGTCATTAAGTTGTTAGATGCTGGGATCATTTTTCCTATTGCTGATAGTCCTTGGGTTAGTCCTGTTCATTGTGTGCCCAAAAAGGGGGGCATGACAGTTATTGAGAATGAGAATAAGGAACTCTTGGCCACTTGGACTATAACGGGTTGGCGGGTTTGTATTGATTACTGTAAGCTTAATGATGCCACCCGTAAGGATCACTTTCCCCTTCCTTTTATTGATCAGATGTTAGAAAGACTTGCAGGTAATGAATATTTTTGTTTCTTAGATGGGTTTTTCGGGTACTTCCAAATACCCATTGATCCCAAGGACCAAGAAAAGACCACCTTCACATGCCCATTTGGTACTTTTGCTTATCGGCGAATGCCGTTTGGTTTGTGTAATGCCCCAGGCACCTTTCAAAGGTGCATGATAGCTATTTTCCAGGACATGCTTGAAACCTCCATGGAGGTTTTCATGGATGATTTCTCGGTTTTTGGGGACTCTTTTCATACTTGCTTGCATAATTTGGAAAGGATGTTAGAACGGTGTGAGAGGGCACACCTTGTTTTGAATTGGGAAAAGTGCCATTTTATGGTGACCGAGGGAATTGTTTTAGGGCATAAAGTGTCTAAGGCCGGGATTGAAGTTGATAGGGCTAAGATAGATGTTATAGCCAAATTACCCCGCCTTCCAATGTGAAAGGGGTAAGGAGTTTTCTTGGACATGCCGGTTTTTACCGTCGTTTTATTAAGGATTTTTCTAAGATTACTCGTCCTATAACCCACTTGTTGGAGAAGGACGTCCCTTTTGTGTTTGATGATGCTTGCTTGAGTGCATTTCAGGTTTTAAAGGAGAAGTTGACTAATTCTCCTATCATGGTTGGACCGGATTGGGAATTGCCATTTGAATTGATGTGTGATGCAAGTGACTATGCTGTGGGAGCCGTGCTTGGGCAAAGGGTTGATAAGCATTTCAAGCCAATTTACTTTGCTAGTAAGACCTTGAACCCCGCTCAGCAAAATTACACCACTACTGAGAAGGAGTTGCTTCACCGACCATTCAGCCCTTAAGTACTTGATCTCGAAGCAAGATGCTAAACCTAGGCTTATCCGATGGATTTTGTTGTTACAAGAGTTTGATATAGAGATTAAGGATAAGAAAGGTACTGAAAACTTGGCGGCCGACCATTTGAGTCGTTTGGAAGATCCTCACCGGGAGGAACTTCGAGATGGGGAGATTAATGATCATTTCCCCGATGAGTCTTTAATGTTTATTTCTAACTCTGATGATGCTCCTTGGTTTGCAGATATTGCTATTATTTGGTTGCAGGTGAGATACCGAATGATTTCACGTCCCAGCAAAAGAAGAAGCTCATATCGGATGCTAAGCACTATTTTTGGGATAGTCCATACTTGTTTCGGTATTTGTGCAGATGGTATGGTAAGGAGATGTGTAGCTGGAGCTGAGACGAGGGAGATTCTTGATGCTTGTCACTATTGTCCAAATGGAGGTCATTACGGTCCTTCAGTTACTGGTAAGAAAGTTTTTGATGCAGGTTTCTATTGGCCTACATATTTCAAGGAGGCCCAGACTTTGGTAGAGACTTGTGACATTTGTCAAAGACAAGGGAGCATTACTAAGCGGGATGAGATGCCTCAACAAAGCATTCAAGTATGCGAGGTATTTGATATTTGGGGTATAGACTTCATGGGACCATTCCCACCGTCTAATAAGTTTCAATATATTCTTGTCGCCGTTGACTACGTGTCTAAATGGGCCGAAGCCAAGGCTTTGCCCACAAATGACGCGAGGGTAGTCATTGATTTCTTGAAACAATTATTCTGTCGATTTGGTTGCCCTAGAGCTTTGATTAGTGACCGAGGAACCCATTTTGCAAATCATCAATTAGCTAAGGTCATGAAGAGGTATGGTGTTGTGCATTATTTTTCTACTTCTTATCATCCACAAACTAGTGGACAAGTAGAAAACACCAATAGGGCTTTGAAAAGGATTTTAGAGAAAACTATTGGAGATAACCCCAAGGTTTGGTCAAAGAAGTTAGATGACGCCTTGTGGGCGTTTAGGACGGCTTTTAAGATGCCGATTGGCACCACGCCATACCGGCTGCTCTATGGCAAAACTTGTCATCTTCCTATTGAGATAGAGCATAAGGCGTATTGGGCGTTGAGGAATCTGAATTTGGATATGATGGAAGCTAGTGAACTTAGAATGTTGCAACTTCATGAGCTTGATGAGCTTAGGCTAGGTGCTTATGAAAATTCTAGGCTTTACAAGGAAAGGACCAAAGTTTGGCATGATAAGAGGATCCGTAGGAAGGAGTTTAAGGTTGGAGCTAAGGTTTTGTTATTCTTGTCTAAATTTAAGATTAAGCAACCTAAACTCACTTCTAGATGGATTGGACCATTTGTGATTAAGCATGTGTATCCGTCGGGTTATGTAGAGTTGTTTAAGCGTAATGGTGACGGGTCATTCATTGTCAATGGTCATAGGCTTAAGTTGTATTTGGAAGAAGAGCAAGTTGAGGGGATAATCGAGGAGATCCCCATTTTTGAATTGGAAACTTGAAAGTTGGTCGAGTCTAGCTAAAGACTCGTTAATAACTTAAGCGCTTCTCGGGAGGCAACCCGTGTTATTTTATCGCATTTTATTTTCTTTTTATTAGTTAGATTTGATTTTGATTTGTCAAGAAAGTGCAGGTGCAGATTTGGTGTGAAGCGGATTGAGGTAAGTTGTTTTTAGTTTGTCATACAAAAAATTTTCTAAGGCAAAATGAGGGAATTCGGAACAGTGAATCCCCACTGCGCCGCAGTGGGGATGTAACTTGGTCACTGCGCCGCAGCCAAAATGTTCTGTCCATCGGGAGCAAAATAGCCCCACTGCGCAGCAGTGGGGGAGGCCGAAGCCCACTGCGCCGCAGTGGGCACGTTGACTGGTCAATCAGGGGAGCGGGGTAATAAGTTAGTCAAGGGAGGATTTAATTCTTTTTCACCTCAAAATTCTTATCTTTTTTCTCTCTTGTCTCTTGAAACCGAAAAAGCTTCACAAAACCCCCCAAGCACCCGAATTTACCCATAAATTCACATCAATCTTGCATTTTCTTCCTTTTTTCTCCTAGATTATCATCTATCTATCATCATCATGGGAAGAGGAGTAAGTTTTCTTGATTATTTTCTTTATTTTACTTAATTTTTGATTTTTAATTTCTAGGGTTTTCAATTCCGAATTAATTCGTGGGTTTTGTTATTTTAGGCTATTGATGCTAATGGGGTGGTTAATTTCTCAATTCAAACACTTGTTCTTCCGAATTTGACTTTGAAATTGAAGTTAGGGTTTTGAAAAATTTGGGGATTTATGGATGAATAAGTGTGGGGGGGAAGTAATGTTTGATTATGTGGTGATTATTGCTTGTTGTTGCTGATGGAATGATTAATTGCCCCTAATTTTTGGCTGCCTTTCGTAATGAAAACAAGAACCTACCCAGATTTCTTAGCCCACTGCGCCGCAGTGGTGTTGTGTGTTGGCCACTGCGCCGCAGTGGTGTTGTGTGTTGGCCACTGCGCCGCAGTGGCCGCACCTGACCTGCACGTGTTACTTGCCTCACTGCGCCGCAGTGGTGTTGTGTGTTGGCCACTGCGCCGCAGTGGCCGCACCTGACCTGCACGTGTTACTTGTCCCACTGCGCCGCACTGGGAATCTTCTGACCCGCAGTTGAGTTTGATATTGAATGAGGTTTCAAGTTTTGCATTCCACATTTAACGTGTTTGTTTGCTTTAATGTTTGTGATTGCAGACTGCTACTACTGATAAGAGGAAGCAAGCGGAGGTGGGACAATCTAGCGGGACTGCCGATGTCCCCGCTAAGACGGCTAGGAGAGAACCAGCGGTACCTCTCTTAATTATTGGCCGGGTGAATTGAACGAGAAGTATGCATGGTTAGAGTTTGATGGGGCTAGGCAACCCCACAAGAACAATTATTTGAACAAGCTTTACACGCTTCATAAGCAAGTTGTTTGCCCACCCAGGTATCTTACTCAATCTGATGCTCGGTTTTTTGGGGTTCAGGGTGATATTGGAAGGTGGTTTAGTATAGAAGCGAGGGTTGGTGATAGGATAGTTAATAGTGATATGTGGCAACAGATTTTTCTTAACAGGGAACCTGTCTATCGTGAGTTATGCCTTGAGTTTTATTCTAGTTTGAAATTGACTAAGGAATTGAATAAGATCAAGGATATTTTTGAAGAAAGGGTTGTTTTGTTTTACTGTGGGGGACAGTAGAGGAAGCTGTCTATAGCTGAGTTTGGGTTTTATGCTGGTATGTATTCTAGGCAAGAGTTGGATAACCAGGACTTCAGGCAACTTTTGAGACAGGGTTTTATGTCAAAGGTGATTTGGGTGATGGTGAGTCCATTCCACAGTATTGGGGTCGGATTTCTGGAAGAGAGGCTTGGCCTTCTGGTGGGACGGTTAGTGTGTCTAAGATCCACAGTGTTAAGCTTCGGTTGCTTCACAGGATGATAGTTACATTTTTGGTCCAGAGGTCTACTCATTGGGACAAGGCATACCAGACTGATTTGTGGTTGCTAAAGCTGTTTTCAGAGGGGGCTCCTAGGAAGTTTGCATTGGCCCTGATGGTTGTGATTGATCGCATGTGTAATCATTCTGACTCAGAGTTGGTTTTGGGACATTTCATCACCTGGATTTACAAGAGGATGGGTGTATTTGATTCCGAGGAGTGCCAGACCCATCTGTCTCCACAAGTTAACCAGGAGGATTTCCATGTTAAAGAGTTGATTCGGGGGAAGATAGTGAAGAAGAAGTAGGGGAGCCAGCCTGCTAGATTGTTGGATGACACTGGTGTTGTTGAGGAACCACCTCCAGACTTGGAGGCTGCTGATGTAGAGATGGGTGATGCTTCCCAGGAGCCACCTAGGATGCGTGGTCGTAGCATCCCTGTCCCGAGCTCCTTTGATCTTACGCTTTTGGGACAGACTGTTCAGAATATATATGATGATCAGCAGGCTAGCCCCGGGCTTTTGATGACTGCCAGCGGAGGATGGATCAGGACATCACCTGGATTGGATCACAGCAGGCCCACACTAACTATAGCCTTGATTATTATCAGCCTATGTGGGATGCTCAGTATCATGGCCGGGAGTTTGTTCGACCTGACCCGATTCCTCCATTCTCTCCACCGCCTATTTATGTCCCTGATTATCGTCAGGGGGTCAGCCTTTTTTCTCTCAGACGACTGTTCCGGGAACATGTCACCACGACCCCATGATTTAGGAGGTTCTCCTCGTGGTCCAGTACAGTTTGGGGTTTTACAGGGAGGACATGATGCTGGTGGATCCGGAGGTTTTGCCGGTGGTTCATCTTCCTTTGTTCCTGGTTTTGTTGCAGGTTCGAGTTCGGGTTTAGGCAGTGGACAGTCTGGAGGAGATGCTGGAGGCTCAGGTTCAGGTCAAGAAGAGGAGCGCAATTGGATTATTGACCTTTTTGGTCCACCCGGTCTTCCATATGGTTATCATGGACATCAGCAGTGAGTGGAGATGATTCCCATCCGGTACCGTTGGATGGAATCATTTGGTGATTGATATTGTTGGTATTCTGATGACTGTATTTTTCTTATCTTTGTCTGGTATCCACCCTACGGGGTGATGAAACATTTGTACTCTTTTCTTTTCTTTTGTTCCTTTAATTTTCTGCATAAGACTTTAGATTAGTTTGAATTTTTGTATGGATATTTGGTTGTGTTTGTTATTTGAAGTTGGGCAGGTTCTATCCGTTTGATGGCAATACCTAGTAGAACCCAAGTGTGGGGGAGAACCCGTTGGATTTGTTTGATTGTGTGATCGTGTTAGTAGCTCACTATGATGTCATATGCATATGCTGGCAGTAAGTTCAGCGCAATATTTTTGATTGGCATTTTTACTGACATTGTTTCACACACAGCTCTCGCACCTTCCGTTTTGGGGCTAGTTTGTTTCTCCCGTCAAGCAAAGTGTTCTTCCTTTTTAGGAAGCGCCATTTGTGACGCGGGGTCGACTTACTTGTTTTGAAACGGAGTGTGTCCTTAATCCGGTATGTGTTCTCATTCTTTATGTCTATCTTGCTTACCCCTATTTACCTTTGTTTTGACCGAATATGGACATTGAGGGCATTGTCCATCTTAAGTGTGGGGGGTGGCAAATAGGTTTAAGCAACCGGATATATCTCTTTTTTTGTTTTGCCATTGAGATTTAGCCGTTCTTGTGGATGTGTCCCTCTCGTAGGCTTTTGGGTTTTATCCAAGAGTAAGGGTTCTATCTTGAACTCTGAACTATGATGTGCATGTTTGAGATTGGTTGTTTCGATTTGGTAAGATGACGGAAGATGATATGATTTGAAACTTGTGTTGATCTTGTCCTTGTGGTAAATTGCTTTTGTCACTTAATTCATAACAACTTAATGAGCAATTTTACTACAAAATTTTTCCTTGACACAATTTTTATCGGCGAAATGTGTTCTGAACGGTTATTGGGCTGATCCTTGTGGATTGATAACATTACTTGCATACTCAAATTTCCCAAACACCTAAAGTTGTGAGATTCATCATTCATTTATAGATGTGCTAGGTGTTTACGGTTTTGGTTTGATTGCCTTGTAATTTGTCCCTCTCTTAGGCTCTTGGATTTATTCGGGAATAAGGGTTCCATTTCAAACTCTGAACTAAGATGTGCGAATTTGAGGTTTATTTATTCCATTTCCGGGTTCATTTCTTTGATATGAGTGTGCCGGTGATGTGTTGAGCTAGAACTTGGCCTGGTGATCGTTACGAGACCGCAGTGAGATCACTTTTGTGATATAAGTACATTGGATGACGAATTGGCATATTAGGTTTGACCCGTATTTTCTTTCTTCTTTGCACCTTTGCTTTTGTATATTTTTACCTTTACTATACATACACTTTCTTTCCTTCCTTTGTAAACCTTTGTTGCACTCATCCTTAGTGCAAAGTACACTTATACATCCTTTTTAACTTAGCCTTTTCCTTTGTATATATCCACTTATATATGTAAACTTTACCTAATTATACCTTACTATACCGATAGTCTAATCTGGGGGGTCATTGATTGTCATTGGTTTGTTTGGATGGTTTGGGAGAGCTTCAGTGGATTGTCTAGTGGAATATTCTTGTCTATGAGAATACGTCAATTGGTCAAGTTATTGAGGATTATCTTGGATTGTTCAAAGGAAGTAAGTGTTATAGACATGTTCATCATTGTAAGAGGGTGCCTACTAGTAGAGTAAAAGTACTTCAATTTCAAAAAAAAAAAAAAAAAAAAAACTTGGGCTACTAGTGGGTACTTCTCATTTTTAGATGTCTAAAGTTTTGTTGTATCATTAAGAATGGAAGACTTGGTTGAATTTAAGTTGTTTGAAGTTGATACACCACAATGGTGTCGGGTTTTGCTTGGTATTTTTGAGGTGTCTTAGCGGGATAACATCTTAGGGGTTGGTAGTTTGTTGGCAATCAATGGTACGGGTTTTGATTAGACTATTTTGTACATATTTCATACATACCCTATACTTTTGATTGTTTCCTGTCATTTCTAACCTACACTCCCATACTCCATTGTAAATATCCATTATATATTCATTAGCCTAACTATACAACCGTCCTATATGCCTATTTTGATGATGTACTTGGTGCTTACGCCACGTCGGTGGAGCTATGATCCTTGTTCAAGCCTATGGTAAGATATGCATCACGACCGAGCAATGAGTGGTTATTCATATATATATTCAACCCCAATAGTAAGTTCGTTGGAGTAGGATGATTTTGATAGGCTCATTTGTTTCACTTTTGCTTAGTCGTGTTATTGAGGCTTGTAGACTGTTCAGATATTGTCAAACATTTCGGGTTTTCATTTAAGATTAAAACTGCTTCACCCAACTTTTTGTCATTGACATGCTTGGTGTGGCTTCTTTTTGATACTCGTAATTTGTTTCTATAGCTTCATTGCCAAGGAATACTTTTACTTTAATTCCGGATTTGCTTGAGGACAAGCAATGCTCAAGTGTGGGGGGATTTGATGTGACCAATTTATACATATCGCCCACATCATTATTGGCCATTTTATTAAGTGTTTTAAGTCGATTTTGTGTGCATTTGGCGCGTTTATGTTGTTTGTTAGTGTTTTCAGGCTCTAAACAGGTTACGTGTCCATTTGGTGCAATTTCGGATGATTTCTGAGGCCAAGAAGTTGATTTGTGAGTTCGAGAGTTGTTTAAAGTTGAGAAGATAGAAAATTTCAGCAAGTTCATAGTGAAAAGGTTGTCTTCGGATCAACAGGATTGGACTGCGCCGCAGTGGGAGCATCACCAGCCCACTGCGCCGCAGTCGGCTAGTGGAAAAGTGAGAACTCGGTCAGCAGTTTTAGACTGCGCCGCAGTGGGGGTGACCAAGGCCCACTGCGCCACAGTCAGACAAGGTGGAAAACGAGCACCTAGATCAGTTAATATCCACTGCGCCGCAGTGGGGGCATCACTCGCCCACTGCGCCGCAGTGGGACGACGAGGCTGAAGGGCTTTTGGCCGATGTTTGCATCAGATTTCCAAGGGGTATAAATAGAAAACAAAAACCTAATTCCCATTTATCCAAATTCTTTCTAAGAGCTGCTCTCCAAGGGATTCCTTCAAGGATCAAGGGTAGATTTCTTCGTCTGATTCATTGAAGATTCACGGGCACCCACTTAGATCGTATCTATTTTATTGTCTTGCAATTTCAATTTCAAGAACGATTGGTACATCATGTTCTTCTTTTATTTTGATTGTTATTTTAAATTAATCATGAGTGGCTAAACATTCAATCATCCACCTTGAGGAAACTAGACGAATGATGTGATTGCTATATGTTTTAATCCAAAGAGTTGATTTCAATTATCGTTGTGTCGAGATCTTGATGATTTAATTCCTTTTTATATATTATTATGATATTGGTGGCATGTGTGTTCTTCGTTAGTGGTACTAGTTGGATGCATATGTGATTTTCAAATGGTTGTTTGTCTATGAGCAATTATCACTAGTTCATGGTATGATAGTGAATATCATTTTAATAAAAGGAGTCATTTTCTCAACGTGTTTTATAACGGTTGGTGGTACCACGTTATCTTCACATAGGCACAATTGTTAATTCGGTAGTCAAGCAAACTAATTGTTGGTAAGGTTGTCTAGGCATTGGTGGTACCGGCTTGTGTAATTAAACTAGCAACTTAGGTGATTGGGTAATTTGCTCACGGTTGGTGGTACCACGTGAGCACCTTAATCCTTTTACGATTATCTTTTCAACTCAATGAATTTGGTCTTAATTGAATGCAATCATGTTTGAAGTCTAGCGAATTCAAGGTGGATGATCTTTATTAATATTGTCTGAAGCTTTTCTTTACTTTTATGCGTTTTGTCTTTTAAATTTATTTTAATTTAATTGTCAAAGTGAGACTCGAAGCAACACCCTGTTTTCCAAACCATTTTATTAAACAACCAGTTCAAACCAATCCCCGAGAACGAACACGGACTTACCTCTTAACTATATTGCATACGAACGGGTCCACTGCCCGATAGTGTGTAGTAGTGAGTTTCTAGGTATTTCTAGTTTATAATTTTTAACCTCGATTTAGCACATCACTTATTTTTTCTCTTGTAATTGTTTAAGTTTCTAGTTAGTCTAAACTTAACAATTGTATGTTCATTTACTTTCTTGTAAGACAAGTTGTAATATCGACCACGTATTTACTGTTTAATCAATGATACATATGATTAGACTTACATAGATTCTTTTATTTGAATTCTACTCTTGTTCTTGTTCTTTACTTATTGTTCTTTACGTTGTCTAGTTAATTAATATAAGTTAAGCAAATAAGTGGACTGTCACTTATAACAATCATTTGGACAATTATTTATAAGAAACGTAAAGTAAAAAACTACCATGATAACAATATTTTAAATCAAATTGTTGCTTTAGGTGTCTTGTTGAAAGCTGTTAGTAATTCAAACTAATGTATTTAAAAACATAACAACAGAGAGCTAAAAAAGAAAAACGAAAAGAGAAAGGAAAAGAAAGAAATTAATTCAAGCTAGCAACCAGCCACGCCGCGCTCTATGCAGCTGGTTACCCATCCTTCAAGAAACACAAAAAGATCCAACCAAGCCCAACCAATCCTTCTTGGAAAACAAACTGAAAAAATTTCAGGTGAAAATAAGAGACTTACACTATGAGTTGGACCGGATACATACATTGTTTTCAAGTTTTTCTTGGAAACTAATTCACGTGTAATATATGATCCCAAAGATCATGGACAGACAATTTTTGGGCATCTTCAGTACATTAGATATTATGAACTAAAATTAAAGTATAATCCAAAACAACATTTGCAATTTAGTTGAGAAAAACAACATATCTAATATTCTCCAGCTCAAACATTTCTTGTAACATCAAAACACAACTAAATAGTCTTACGTCAATCACAACCATAGATGCAATCATGCAAACCAAACCACACAGTACCGTTCATTGCATATCATAGACGGTCTTCTCTTTACTAAACTAGGTACTTGTAGAACGAGACCCACTTGCAATAAAATGAATCTCACAATACCTGGATGCCCGTGGAAGCTTCAACAACTCTGCTTTTAATCGCAATTCTTCCTCCACGGGAATGCTATCGCACATGATTGCTAGCGTCTTCAAAACTTGAGCATTTCTCAACATGTATGCCATAAACTGTATATCCGATTTCCGACCCTTAACAATTACAAACTTTATGGTTATGAGATTCTTTAGCATACAAGTCGAAACAGACTGCGGCTCAATCCAGCAAGAATCTTCAGGTTCAACCGTATTACGACCTTTGGGCGTCTATATAAACACAAATCATGTGTGACATATCAAAAGTTAGAAGTAGAAAAGTTTAAAAGATACCAAACAAAACCAATTAAAGCTCGTGAAGTACCTACCTCTTCAATACATAAATGCTCCAACTCATCAGAGCTTTCAATAATTTGATTAATTAATAGCCAATTCATAGGATCACCATATCTATATCTGAACTCCAAGTGCTTCAGATTAAGAAATTTGGGCATAGGTGATTTAAATGGATGCTTCAACAAGAAAACAAACAAACAAAAATATAGTTAAAAGGATCATCCAAAGGTGAAAATATTGAAATTAGCTCGCTGATGTGTTTAATTAAAAACAGAACTTACAATACTTTTTTTTAATTATATACTACTATTTAGTTAGACAGGACTTAGGGTTATACTAACACACGATAATTGATGATACAAACAATATAGAAACAAAGAAACCAACCAACGGAGATAACACTTGTTGATGGAACAGTCCGCGATGAGCCGATGATGGAAAAGGCAATTTATTTATTAATAGTGCAAGTCTAATACTCGTATATTATTAGGGCGTATATAAGGGCTGTTAATGGATTGAAGTTTGATCCATATCCAATCCATCCAAATCCATTTATATAACTTAAAAATGGATCACTATATTGATCCATCGATCCATTCATTTATATCCAATAATTCCAAAGTGACCAGTTTTATTCAAATTGACATTGTCAAATAGACATGTAAATGAGTTAAGTTACTCGAGTTGGGTATAGATAATTAGAAACCGAGTTCATCAATGTTTTAAAACTAGTTTGAACAGGCCGGTTGAACTGGTAACGAGGACCTGTTTTATAGTTTTTCCCAGTTAAACCGGCCAGTAAAAAACTGGTTTTAGATCAAAATTTATTTTTTTTGAAAGCTATTCTTATTAAAGGCGAAACCTTCTCTAAAGATAATATTGATTTTTTAATCTTTTCATTTTTGTTGATCGTCTTGTCCAAATTAAATGTTGTTTGTTCACTTGTTTGATACAATCATACAATGACTTGTATACTTTAATGTTATTTTTGTAACACCCCAAGCCAGGGCTCGAAATATTACGGAAATCATATAGCACAAGGTGGGATTAATGTAGAACATGAACTAAATGCAAATAAAGGATTCGGTGAATCCAAAAAGAACGATAAACAAGTATCAAAATACATAAAGAGTAAGTCACCATCACGAAATACAACTGAACATCAGAAGATGGCTAACGATCCTAAGTACAATGCAAAAGAAGGCAAATGGATCCTTGATCCATATAAGTCCAAGTCCGGGTTCAACAGCAAGAATCTTCAGGTTCAACCGTATTACGACCTTTGGGCGTCTATATAAACACAAATCATGTGTGACATATCAAAAGTTAGAAGTAGAAAAGTTTAAAAGATACCAAACAAAACCAATTAAAGCTCGTGAAGTACCTACCTCTTCAATACATAAATGCTCCAACTCATCAGAGCTTTCAATAATTTGATTAATTAATAGCCAATTCATAGGATCACCATATCTATATCTGAACTCCAAGTGCTTCAGATTAAGAAATTTGGGCATAGGTGATTTAAATGGATGCTTCAACAAGAAAACAAACAAACAAAAATATAGTTAAAAGGATCATCCAAAGGTGAAAATATTGAAATTAGCTCGCTGATGTGTTTAATTAAAAACAGAACTTACATTTTTAATTATATACTACTATTTAGTTAGACAGGACTTAGGGTTATACTAACACACGATAATTGATGATACAAACAATATAGAAACAAAGAAACCAACCAACGGAGATAACACTTGTTGATGGAACAGTCCGCGATGAGCCGATGATGGAAAAGGCAATTTATTTATTAATAGTGCAAGTCTAATACTCGTATATTATTAGGGCGTATATAAGGGCTGTTAATGGATTGAAGTTTGATCCATATCCAATCCATCCAAATCCATTTATATAACTTAAAAATGGATCACTATATTGATCCATCGATCCATTCATTTATATCCAATAATTCCAAAGTGACCAGTTTTATTCAAATTGACATTGTCAAATAGACATGTAAATGAGTTAAGTTACTCGAGTTGGGTATAGATAATTAGAAACCGAGTTCATCAATGTTTTAAAACTAGTTTGAACAGGCCGGTTGAACTGGTAACGAGGACCTGTTTTATAGTTTTTCCCAGTTAAACCGGCCAGTAAAAAACTGGTTTTAGATCAAAATTTATTTTTTTTGAAAGCTATTCTTATTAAAGGCGAAACCTTCTCTAAAGATAATATTGATTTTTTAATCTTTTCATTTTTGTTGATCGTCTTGTCCAAATTAAATGTTGTTTGTTCACTTGTTTGATACAATCATACAATGACTTGTATACTTTAATGTTATTTTTGTAACACCCCAAGCCAGGGCTCGAAATATTACGGAAATCATATAGCACAAGGTGGGATTAATGTAGAACATGAACTAAATGCAAATAAAGGATTCGGTGAATCCAAAAAGAACGATAAACAAGTATCAAAATACATAAAGAGCAAGTCACCATCACGAAATACAACTGAACATCAGAAGATGGCTAACGATCCTAAGTACAATGCAAAAGAAGGCAAATGGATCCTTGATCCATATAAGTCCAAGTCC
>CM067170.1:121060629-121083129 GCA_034093135.1 Erigeron breviscapus | reverse complement strand
TAGCTCACTGATGTGTTTAATTAAAAAGAGAACTTACCTCATTAACTAACTCCATCGTAATTGATTTAGCTCCACTTATTCCTGTTAGAAGTTCAACCCATGGCTGATCAAGTCCATAGGGAAATGAACATGAAAGTGTCACGGATACCAGTGGCGGGAAACTTTCCATCACAACAGGTGACCACAAACGCCCAGAAACAAAGAGCTCTTCAAGATTAGGGACATTTAGCACAACTTTTTTAATGCATACACCTTTACCAAAGTGTAACTTCAAACGCTTCAATGTAGGAATATTAAAATTCCACACTTCGTTGCCATAATGAAGTGATACTTCTAGAGATAAAGTTTCAAGCAACGGACAGCCGGGGATAAGTTTAAATGCATTAAAATTAGGAGTTGTAAGCACCTTGATATCAAGAGTTTTCAAAAGAGGAAGATCAATGGATGTAATGTTCCAGCCACTCTCATATTGAGTGGAAACTAATGTTAACTTTGTGAGTGTCTTACAAATGAACGAACGAGGCAAATCAACGACGAAAGTACGTATTTCAATCTCGGAAACATTTAACTTGGTAGCTTTGTCAATCCACTTTTTTATAAAAGTAGGTCGAACCCAAATTTCCGAACAATGCAACCTAAAAACTTTAACTTGGGATGCTTCACGAGGCTCGAGTACCCCATTAACGAATTTATTTAAGCAATGCATATCATGAAAAGTATGATGACAATCAATGTCAAGTTTTGTAACAGACTTCCAAGAGTGAATCCATGATTTAGATAAAACACAAGTTCGAACTGCATATTCAGTAGGCATTAGAGAAAGTATGTGTGATATAACCTCATCGGGCATGCTACTAAGTCTATCTACGTTCCACCGTGAACCCATTGTATTGTTTGTTTATCCACTTCTTCTAACTGGTTTCCTAAAAATATGAACACTTTAGAATGCATCATCTAAGAGGGAAATTATACACAATTAAAAACACAAATTACCATTACTTTTTTCTTCTTCTCTAGCTTGTTTGTCGATTAATTATTTTGCACATAATATTCTAATATATCTATATGTATGTATATGTTTATAAATTATTAGTCGCGTACAAAAGTATGAACATAGAACCACAATCTGATGACAGAAACAGAAACAAACAAAGAAACAAACCTAATAATAAGGTTGATTGAACTTGTGACCGGGAGGAGTTTGACCAGAAGCAGAAACAAGTATGCGGTTTGAGGAATTTTTTTAAGGGCCGAGGCTTTAGGACTTAAAAAAAAACCTTTTTTGGAGTAAGAGGTTTAAGGATTTTATTTTGAAAATTAAAGCCCAATGGGCTTAAAACAAAAGCTTTCAACTCAGTATGAGGTAATTATCCAAGTCCAAAATAAGTCTTTACATAGTCTGCTTTCAACAGTTATGGTGATACTTGTGTCCAGAAATTTATTGCATTAATGTAATGTAATGTTGATTATTGGGTATTTAAAGATGGTCAATCAGTAGGCAAGTCAAGGATGACGGAATGCGCAACGGGCCAGAGTGGTTTCATGTTGAAATGGGTAATGCCTTAATGTACGGGCCAAAATTTTTAGCAAAACTCAGAAAAGTGCAGCCGGAACGCTTACAAATCGTTTTGGGTTGTTTTGGGGGTTTTTGGGTTCGTGTTGCCTGTGAAACTGCTGGTGCTGGCTGCAGGTGGTGGTCACTGCGGCGCAGTGAGCTAGTTCTTGCCCACTGCGGCGCAGTGCATAGTTCTTGCCCACTGCGGCGCAGTGGGCATAGTTCTTGCCCACTGCGGCGCAGTGGGCATAGTTCTTGCCCACTGCGGCGCAGTGGGCATAGTTCTTGCCCACTGCGGCGCAGTGGGCATAGTTCTTGCCCACTGCGGCGCAGTGGGCATAGTTCTTGCCCACTGCGGCGCAGTGGGCATAGTTCTTGCCACTGCGGCGCAGTGGGCATAGTTCTTGCCCACTGCGGCGCAGTGGGCATAGTTCTTGCCCACTGCGGCGCAGTGGGCATAGTTCTTGCCCACTGCGGCGCAGTGGGCATAGTTCTTGCCCACTGCGGCGCAGTGGGCATAGTTCTTGCCCACTGCGGCGCAGTGGGCATAGTTCTTGCCACTGCGGCGCAGTGGGCATAGTTCTTGCCCACTGCGGCGCAGTGGGCATAGTTCTTGCCACTGCGGCGCAGTGGGCATAGTTCTTGCCCACTGCGGCGCAGTGGGCATAGTTCTTGCCACTGCGGCGCAGTGGGCATAGTTCTTGCCACTGCGGCGCAGTGGGCATAGTTCTTGCCACTGCGGCGCAGTGGGCATAGTTCTTGCCACTGCGGCGCAGTGGGCATAGTTTTGCCACTGCGGCGCAGTGGGCATAGTTCTTGCCACTGCGGCGCAGTGGGCATAGTTCTTGCCACTGCGGCGCAGTGGGCATAGTTCTTGCCACTGCGGCGCAGTGGGCATAGTTCTTGCCACTGCGGCGCAGTGGGCATAGTTCTTGCCACTGCGGCGCAGTGGGCATAGTTCTTGCCACTGCGGCGCAGTGGGCATAGTTCTTGCCACTGCGGCGCAGTGGGCATAGTTCTTGCCACTGCGGCGCAGTGGGCATAGTTCTTGCCACTGCGGCGCAGTGGGCATAGTTCTTGCCCACTGCGGCGCAGTGGGCATAGTTCTTGCCACTGCGGCGCAGTGGGCATAGTTTTGCCACTGCGGCGCAGTGGGCATAGTTCTTGCCACTGCGGCGCAGTGGGCATAGTTTTGCCACTGCGGCGCAGTGGGCATAGTTCTTGCCACTGCGGCGCAGTGGGCATAGTTCTTGCCACTGCGGCGCAGTGGGCATAGTTCTTGCCACTGCGGCGCAGTGGGCATAGTTCTTGCCACTGCGGCGCAGTGGGCATAGTTCTGCCCACTGCGGCGCAGTGCATAGTTCTGTCCACTGCGGCGCAGTGCATAGTTTGCCACTGCGGCGCAGTGCATAGTTCTGCTCCACTGCGGCGCAGTGCATAGTTCTGCCCACTGCGGCGCAGTGCATAGTTCTGCTCCACTGCGGCGCAGTGCATAGTTCTGCCCACTGCGGCGCAGTGCATAGTTCTGCTCCACTGCGGCGCAGTGCATAGTTCTGCCCACTGCGGCGCAGTGCATAGTTCTGCTCCACTGCGGCGCAGTGCATAGTTCTGCCCACTGCGGCGCAGTGCATAGTTCTGCTCCACTGCGGCGCAGTGCATAGTTCTGCCCACTGCGGCGCAGTGCATAGTTCTGCTCCACTGCGGCGCAGTGCATAGTTCTGCCCACTGCGGCGCAGTGCATAGTTCTGCTCCACTGCGGCGCAGTGCATAGTTCTGCCCACTGCGGCGCAGTGCATAGTTCTGCTCCACTGCGGCGCAGTGCATAGTTCTGCCCACTGCGGCGCAGTGCATAGTCCTGGTCCTGGTCCAGTCTAGCCACTGCGGCGCAGTGGGCATAGTTCTGCTCCACTGCGGCGCAGTGGATAGTCACTGTGTTTATATGTGTGTCGAGTTTCAACTTGTTTGGGAATGTATAGTTGACATTACGATATTATGATGGATAATTATAGGTTGTGGACGTGTGGACCCCATTACTCGTTTGTAATCTTATACTAGCTTCTTTGCCGGACAAGGTGAGTTTCGTATCTCCCTACCCGCTTGGGATTCGGGCTGAAAAGTGTAAACCTGGCGTGTTTACTTGTATTTATTGATGTATTGTTTGTTGACTCGATTGTTGGATTGATGTGACATATCTTTTCGTTTGATTGACTTGGGTTGTGTTTTCGTTAAGTATTACTTACACATTAGGATAGACGTACATACATGGAAGTCGGTTATGCCTTCCTTTGGGTTTTAGATGTGGTGGGAAGGCTGCGGGTGACCCTATACATAAGCATCTGGGACTTCAAGAAAGTAGAATCCTCTGAAGTATATGTACGTATAGTTGGTTTATATTGTGACTAGTGGTTCACTTTGTTGATTTATTGATCGTTGGCTTATGGTTGTCGTATTTTGATTGCTGAGTTATGTTTGAGGAATATTGGTTGGGTGGCACAGGTTCATTGTACATTGATTGTTGGTTCATGAGCATGCATTTACATTTGATTGTAAGCATTGCATACATTGTTGATGAGCCCTCGGCAGGGGATTGCCGACATCCTGGTGCATAGATGTATGCACCCGTTAGGGATGTAGTTCCTGACCCCGAGTATATAGACATATATATCTCGATGTTTTTGAGATACAGCCTTGTTCATTGTTATGACAGAAGGGTATCGTTGCATTGGTGACTGCGTTCACGCATAGGATAGGCACGTTGGCTTATTCATGCATTTGGCACTTACATTGATTCATACATCATTCGTGCATTCCCATTTCACTCTTATTTGTCTTGTGAAATCCTGTTGTTGGACGATATTGTGTTGCTTAGAGGCTCGCTGTAAGTCATGCCTAGCCTCTACTCGTATATTGCGATTATTGTTGATGGTTCTTTATGGACCATTACTACGAACTCACCAACCTTGTGTTGACTATGCTTAGTACACTTTTCAGGTAATCAGGTTCTCCCCGGACGTGGTGTTTAGTTGCTTGCTTGCTGTCTAACCCGGACTTGGACCTCATGGATCAAGGATTCATTGACCCTCCTTTTGCATTATACTTAGGATCGTTTGCCATCTTTGGATGTATTATGTTAACGTTGATGGCTATTTGCTCCTGTTGTATTTTGTTACTTGTTTTGCTATGTTTTGGATTCACCGAATCGTTAATTGCATTTAGTTTGTTCTATTGTAATTCCACCGGGTGCTGTATGATTTCCGTGACATTTCGAGCTCCGGCTTGGGGTGTTACAGAATGGTGGCCCATGCGTGGTCGTAGAGAATTAGGCGGTTTGACCTAGACTACGGCTTAAGTTAAAACTCTTCATATAGCATGCATGGTTAGGAAATTCGTGTGCAATATGAATTTTGTGAATCCCCGTGTGAGTTCGTAGTCAAGACCATTTGTGTGATAGCTTGAATTCAACGTGATGAATATGGTTACTATGATTTGTTGTTGTTATTTGTTGAAGCTAATGTGATGAGTTAGAGCAAAATGAAGGGATGCCATTAACTTAGTATAATATTGTGGCAACCCTAAAAGAACCCGATCAACTCTTTTATGGTTACCCGATATTATAGCAAGTTCATGACATCGTGGATTGCGCACGTGTGGCTTAAAGTATAATAAGGAACCGATATGCTTAATGGAAGTTGATTGGGTGGAAGGTTAGCCGCTGGTACACCTTGTATACATACCCGGTTGATAACTAGAGAGCATATCGAATTCGGATTATACTTTGAATCATTCGTGTTAGTTGTTTAATTACATGATGAAATGAACATGAGTACTTAATTTAATGATAAAATATGGCAATAAATGCAACGTAATGATATGATATGTAAACCCCCCTTACGATTTTAACACGGTTGCCTTAGCATAATGTTATGAAATGAGTATGTGGTATCGGTATGAGGGCATGACTACTTGTGTGACTAACATGCGAGCATTTGAGACTAACTCTCGGGTCAACGTGTCACTTGTTTTATAGAAATGGAAAGACCAAGAAGGGTCCGAACAAACTATAGGGCTGAAGAAGAAGAGCCTCAACCGGAAGCTCAACCGGAAGTACAGGGAGGTAGAGGCCGTGGTAGAGGCCGTGGTAGAGGCCGTGGTAGAGGTCGTGGTAGGGGCCGTGGTAGGGCGGCCGTGGTAGGGGTCGTGGTAGAGCTCCTGAGCCAAACTTGGCTGAGGTAGAGGCCGTGGTAGAGGCCGTGGTAGAGGCCGTGGTAGGGCCGTGGTAGGGGTCGTGGTAGAGCTCCTGAGCCAAAGGCTGAGGTAGAGGCCGTGGTAGAGGCCGTGGTAGAGGCCGTGGTAGAGGCCGTGGTAGAGGCCGTGGTAGAGGCCGTGGTAGAGGCGTGGTAGGGCCGTGGTAGGGTCCGTGGTAGAGCCTGGAGACTTGGCCTGGTAAGGCGTGGTACAGGCCGTGGTCAACCGGAAGTAAGCCGTGGTAGAGGCCGTGGTAGAGGCCGTGGTAGAGGCCGTGGTAGAGGCTGTGGTAGGGGCCGTGGTAGGGGTCGTGGTGGAGCTCCTGGAGCCAAACTTGGCTGAGGTAATCGAAGTACAGGGAGGTAGAGGCCGTGGTAGAGGCCGTGGTAGAGGCCGTGGTAGGGGCCGTGGTAGGGGTCGTGGTAGAGCTCCTGAGCCGAACTTGGCTGAGGTAATCGCTCAAACGGAAGTACAGGGAGGTAGAGGCCGTAGTAGAGGCCGTGGTAGAGGCCGTGGTCAAGCCGTGGTACAGGGAGGTAGAGGCCGTGGTAGAGGCCGTGGTAGAGGCCGTGGTAGAGGCCGTGGTAGGCGTGGTAGAGCTCCTGAGCATGGTAGAGCTCCTGAGCCAAACTTGGCTGAGGTAGAGGCCGTGGTAGAGGCCGTGGTAGAGGCCGTGGTAGGGGCCGTGGTAGGGGTCGTGGTAGAGCTCCTGAGCCAAACTTGGCTGAGGTAGCACCGGGTCAGCCGTGGTAGAGGCCGTGGTAGAAGCCGTGGTAGAGGCCGTGGTAGAGGCCGTGGTAGAGGCCGTGGTAGAGGCCGTGGTAGAGGCCGTGGTGAGGCCGTGGTAGAGCTCCTGTAGAGGCCTGGTAGAGGCCGTGGTAGAGGGTCGTGGTAGAGGCCGTGGTACAAGGTGGTAGAGGCCGTGGTAGAGGCCGTGGTAGAGGCCGTGGTAGGGGCCGTGGTAGGGGTCGTGGTAGAGCTCCTGAGCCAAACTTGGCCGAGGTAGAGGCCGTGGTAGAGGCCGAGGTAGAGGCCGTGGTAGAGGCCGTGGTAGAGGCCGTGGTAGGGCCGTGGTAGGGCCGTGGTAAGCCGTGGTAGAGGCGTGGTAGAGGCCGTGGTAGAGGCCGTGGTAGAGGCTGTGGTAGGGGCCGTGGTAGGGGTCGTGGTAGAGCTCCTGAGCCAAACTTGGCTGAGGTAAGGCCGTGGTAGAGGCCGTGGTAGTGGCCGTGGTAGGGGTCGTGGTGGAGCTCCTGAGCCAAACTTGGCCAAGGTAATTGCCGTGGTAGAGGCCGTGGTCAAGGCCGTGGTAAGGCCGTGGTAGAGGCCGTGGTAGAGGCCGTGGTAGAGGCCGTGGTAGAGGCTGTGGTAGGGGCCGTGGTAGGGGTCGTGGTAGAGCTCCTGAGCCAAACTTGGCTGAGGTAATCGCTCAAACGGTTGGTATCATGTAGAGCTCCTGTAGAGGCCGTGGTAGAGGCCGTGGTAGAGGCCGTGGTAGAGGCCGTGGTAGAGGCCGTGGTAGAGGCGTGGTAGAGCCTGGTAGAGGCCGTGGTAGAGGCCGTGGTAGAGGCCGTGGTAGGGCCGTGGTAGAGGGTCGTGGTAGAGCCGTGGTAGAGGCCGTGGTAGAGGCCGTGGTAGAGGCCGTGGTAGGGCCGTGGTAGGGGTCCGTGGTAGAGGCCGTGGTAGAGGCCGTGGTAGAGGCCGTGGTAGAGGCCGTGGTAGAGGCCGTGGTAGAGGCCGTGGTAGAGCCGTGGTAGGGCGTGGTAGAGGCCGTGTAGAGGCCTGGTAGAGGCCGTGGTAGTGGCCGTGGTAGAGGCCGTGGTAGAGGCCGTGGTAGAGCCGTGGTAGAGGCCGTGGTAGAGGCCGTGGTAGAGGCCGTGGTAGAGGCCGTGGTAGAGGCCGTGGTAGAGGCCGTGGTAGAGGCCGTGGTAGAGGCGTGGTAGAGCTCCTGAGCCAAAGGCCTGGTAGAGGCCGTGGTAGGGGCCGTGGTAGGGGTCGTGGTAGAGCTCCTGTAGAGCCGTGGTAGAGGCCGTGGTAGAGGCCGTGGTAGAGGCCGTGGTAGAGGCCGTGGTAGAGGCCGTGGTAGAGGCCGTGGTAGAGGCCGTGGTAGAGGCCGTGGTAGAGGCCGTGGTAGAGGCCGTGGTAGAGGCCTGGTAGAGGCCGTGGTAGGCCGTGGTAGAGGGTGGTAGAGCCTGGTAGAGGCCGTGGTAGAGGCCGTGGTAGGGGCCGTGGTAGGGGTCGTGGTAGAGCTCCTGAGCCAAACTGGCTGAGGTAATCCGGGCTCAACCGGAAGTACAGGGAGGTAGAGGCCGTGGTAGAGGCCGTGGTAGAGGTCGTGGTAGGGGCCGTGGTAGGGACCGTGGTAGAGCTCCTGAGCCAAAGGCTGGTAGAGGCCGTGGTAGAGGCCGTGGTGAGGCCGTGGTAGGGCCGTGGTAGAGGCCGTGGTGAGCCTGGTAGGGCGTGGTAGGGCCGTGGTAGAGGCGTGGTAGAGGCCGTGGTAGAGGCCGTGGTAGAGGCCGTGGTAGAGGCCGTGGTAGAGGGTCCGTGGTAGAGGCCTGGTAGAGGCCGTGGTAGAGGCCGTGGTAGAGGCCGTGGTAGAGGCCGTGGTAGAGGCCGTGGTAGAGGCCGTGGTAGAGGCCGTGGTAGAGGCCGTGGTAGAGGCTGTGGTAGAGGCCGTGGTAGGGGTCCGTGGTAGAGGCCGTGGAGCCAAACTTGGCTGAGGTAGAGGCCGTGGTAGGGGTCGTGGTAGAGGCTGGTAGAGGCCGTGGTAGAGGCCGTGGTAGAGGCCGTGGTAGGGCCGTGGTAGGGGTCGTGGTGAGGCCGTGGTAGAGGCCGTGGTAGAGGCCGTGGTAGAGGCCGTGGTAGAGGCCGTGGTAGAGGCCGTGGTAGAGGCGTGGTAGAGGCCGTGGTAGAGGCCGTGGTAGAGGCCGTGGTAGAGGCCGTGGTAGAGGCCGTGGTAGGGCCGTGGTAGAGGTCCGTGGTAGAGGCCTGGTAGAGGCCGTGGTAGAGGCCGTGGTAGAGGCCGTGGTAGAGGCCGTGGTAGAGGCCGTGGTAGAGGCCGTGGTAGAGGCCGTGGTAGGGCCGTGGTAGAGGCCGTGGTAGAGCCGTGGTAGGGCCGTGGTAGGGGTCGTGGTGGAGCTCCTGAGCCAAACTTGGCGGACTCAGAATTTGGAGTGGATTGACTTCAAAGACAAAGTGAAAGCCAAGTTTTGTCCTCCGTACGAGCTACAGAATTTAACCATAGAATTTGCAAACCTCAATATGGAAGGAGCCGATTACAAGGGCTATGTGAGACGATTCCAAGAGTTGTCTACTCTCATTCCTCACTTGGTGGGTACCGAGCCACAAGCCATCCAAAAATTTGTGTTGGGCTTGAACCCTCAAGTCCGGTCTTATGTTAACTCAAACATGCCTACTTCCTTGGCTAATGCGGTCAACCAAGCCGGGAGTGTGACCGAAGATCTTTTGAGGAGTGGTGTTTTGAGCAAATCCTCGTCAAACAAGAGGAAGGAAGTGGGTGAGTCTAGCGGAGTAAGGAAAATGGGGAAGTTTGACCCCAAGAATGTAAATAGGGGTAGGATAATGGCGGCGGTGGAACCGGCTAGGAGGGCTTATACCGGGCCTCATCCTTTCTGTGGGAAATGCAACAAGCATCATCCCGCCCATAACCAATGTGGTGCATGCTTTAATTGCAATCAAGTCGGGCACCTCTCCCGAGATTGTAGAGTTCCAAGAGCGGGCCCAATGAATGTGGCCCCTATTCGGGCCGTTCCTCCTCAAGGAAATCAAAGAAGGGGTGAGTGTTTTGAATGTGGTAGCCGTGACCACTATCGTAATAATTGTCCTCGATGGGTGGGACAACAAGTTCAAGTAGCCGTTCATCCAAATCAAGTCCAAATGGTCGGGCCTAATCAAAACCGGGGACAACAAGGCCACCAAGTGCAACCACGCGGCCGAGCCTTTGCGGCCAATGTAAATGAAGCCCGCAATGATCCCAACGTTGTAGCAGGTACTTTTCTCCTTAATGGTCTCTATGCAACCGTCCTATTTGATTCTGGGGCCGATTATAGCCTCGTGTCTTCTAATTTTGTTCCTTTGATTGATGTGCATCCTTGTGCTCTAAACTATGTGCTTGACATTGAAATGGTGAACGGGTCACTAACTAGAATTAGCCAAATACTCCGTGATTGTGTTTTGACCTTGGAAGACGTTGACTTCTTCATTGACCTTATGCCTCTTGACATTGGTAGTTTTGATATTATAGTGGGTATGGATTGGTTAGCGGCGGTTAATGCGACGATTGATTGTGGTGAGAGAGTCGTTAAGATACCTTTGGCCAACGGTAAAATTCTTAGGGTTCAAGGCGAAATCTCCGATTCCCTTAATTCTAAAGCCTTTAGTGCTACCACCACAAAGGTAGAATTGAAGACCGTTCCTATTGTTTGTGATTTCCCCGATGTTTTTCCGGATGACTTACCGGGATTACCTCCAACTCGTGCGCTTGATTTTCGTATTAGTCTTATTCCCGAAGCCGCGCCCGTAGCAAAAGCTCCTTATAGACTAGCTCTAACCGAAATGCAAGAGCTACAAACTCAACTCAAGGAACTCCAAGAGAAGGGTTTCATTCGCCCTAGTCAATCTCCTTGGGGTGCTCCTGTTCTCTTCGTCAAAAAGAAAGACGGATCCTTCCGAATGTGTATTGATTATCGGGAATTGAACAAGCTCACCGTGAAGAACCGATATCCTCTCCCTCGAATTGATGACTTATTTGACCAACTTCAAGGAGCTAAGCACTTCTCAAAAATCGATCTTCGCTCGGGTTATCATCAACTTCGAGTACATGAAGATGACATCCCCAAAACGGCTTTTCGCACACGGTATGGCCATTTTGAATTCACCGTAATGCCTTTTGGGTTGACTAATGCACCGGCGGTGTTCATGGACTTGATGAACCGGGTGTGTCAACCATATTTAGACAAGTCCGTTATTGTGTTCATTGATGACATACTTGTATACTCGAAGACAAAGGAGGAGCATGTTAAGCACTTGCGTGAAGTGCTTGAATTACTAAGGAAGGAGAAGTTGTATGCGAAATTTTCCAAGTGTGAGTTTTGGTTGGAAGAGGTCCACTTCCTTGGTCACGTAGTGAGCAAGGATGGTATTCATGTGGACCCAAGCAAGATTGAAGCGGTTAAGAATTGGAGAAGACCCGGAACGCCATCCGAGATCCGCCAATTCCTTGGATTGGCGGGTTACTATAGAAGGTTTATTGAAAACTTCTCCCGTATCGCACAACCACTCACTCTCTTGACTCAAAAAGATAAAAACTTTGAATGGGGCGAAAAACAAGAGAACGCCTTCCAAACCCTTAAAGATATGCTATGTGATGCTCCTATTTTGACATTACCGGATGGGATAGAAGATTTTGTGGTTTATTGTGATGCTTCGGGGCAAGGGTTGGGTTGTGTCCTTATGCAAAGGGGTAAAGTCATCGCTTATGCCTCTCGGCAACTGAAGGTGCATGAGAAGAACTACCCGACACATGATTTAGAATTGGGAGCGGTTGTGTTTGCCTTGAAGTGTTGGAGGCATTACCTCTACGGCACCAAATGTGTGATTTATACCGATCACAAAAGTCTCCAACACATCTTCAACCAAAGTGAATTGAACATGAGGCAAAGGCGTTGGTTAGAGCTATTTAGTGATTATGATTGTGACATCCGTTATCACCCGGGCAAAGCAAATGTAGTAGCCGATGCTTTGAGCCGAAAAGAGAGAGTGAAGCCAAGACGGGCTAGAGTTATGAGCCTCACGGTAGGGCCAAGTATTCGTGATCGGATTATTGAAGCCCAAATCCAAGCCACCCTACCGGAAAACTTTGGAAACGAAAACCTAGATGGCATGGAGCAACTTTTTGACCGAAAGAATGATAACGGGCTTTACATGGTGGAAAGACTTTGGATTCCTATATTCGGCGATTTAAGAACGCTTATTATGAATGAAGCCCACCTATCACCTTATTCGGTCCATCCCGGGTCGGATAAGATGTACTTTGACTTGAAGGAATTGTATTGGTGGCCGGGCATGAAGCGTGATGTGGCTAAGTATGTGAGTGAGTGCCTTACTTGCTTACAAGTTAAGGCCGATCACAAGAAGCCACCCGGATTGTTGGTACAACCGGTGATGCCCGAATGGAAGTGGGAGCATATTTCAATGGACTTCATTACTAAACTACCGAAGACAAGAAGCGGCCGTGACACGATTTGGGTGATAGTAGATCGGTTAACGAAATCGGCTCACTTTTTAGCCATTCGTGAAACCGATAAATTTGACACTTTGGCTCGTTTGTACATCAAGGAGGTAATATCTAAGCATGGAGTGCCGATTTCTATCATTTCGGATAGGGATGCCCGTTTTAAATCAAAATTTTGGGAAGCCTTTCAAAAAGCCATGGGTACTCGACTTGACATGAGCACGGCGTTTCACCCTCAAACGGATGGACAAACCGAGAGAACCATTCAAACACTTGAAGACATGTTGAGGGCATGTGCAATTGATTTTGGTGGAAGTTGGGAAGACCATTTGCCGTTAGTTGAGTTTTCATACAACAATAGCTACCACGCTACTATTCAAATGGCACCCTTTAAGGCCTTGTATGGTAGGGTGTGCCGTTCTCCTTTAGCTTGGGCGGAAATTGGAGAGAGTCAACTTATCGGGCCGGAAATTGTGATTGAAACTACCAAGGTAATATCTCAAATTAAGGAGAAGTTGCAATTGGCCCGTGAACGTCAAAAGAAGTATGCCGATGTGAGACGAAGACCGTTGGAGTTTGAAGTTGGTGAATTTGTACTTTTGAAAGTGTCGCCTTGGAAAGGCGTCGTACGATTCGTGAAGCGGGGAAAACTTGCACCAAGGTATGTTGGTCCTTTCAAGATTCTCGAACGGGTTGGGAAGGTTGCTTATAGGCTAGAATTGCCTCAAGAGCTTAGCGGCGTGCATGATGTGTTTCATATTTGTAATTTGCGCAAGTGTTTGGCGGATCCTACACATCATGTGCCTATGGACGAAATTAGGGTTGATTCGAGCCTAAACTTTGTTGAAGAACCGGTAGAGATCATGGACCGTCAAGAAAAGAAACTCAAGAAGAAACGCTACACAATTGTCAAGGTTAGATGGAGTGCTAGACGTGGAGCCGAGTTCACTTGGGAGAGAGAGGATCATATGAGGTCGAAGTATCCACATTTATTTAATAATTAGGGTTTTGTTGAATTTCGGGACGAAATTCTTTTAACGGGGGAATAATGTAACATCCGCGAATTTTGACCCGTTGACTTTGTGTAATTTGACTAACAAACTTATTGAATGAAGTAATTTGGGCCCATTTATGATTTTATGACTATGTGGTATGTTAGTCGAGTCGTTAATTTGTTGTTTGGCGTTTAGTAGTGTAATCGATTGTTTTATGGCTTGTGGGAGAAACGGGTCGGCCCGTGGGTAGTCCATGACCCACCAGCCCCAATGACCCATTTCCCCCCCCCCTTATCCTTTCCTTCCTTCTTCCTTCTCATTCTATCTATCTCTTTCTCTCTTCTCTCAAAAACTAGCAAAAGAACCAATTTAATCTCTTCACCATTTCTTGCATCAAACTAGTAGTGGGTCGATTTTAACACAAGAATCTTAGCCATCTTAACCTCGTTTGCTTCATATCGAAGAATCAAAGTCAAGTTCTTACCATTTTATCCATTTGACCTAATTTCGGATTTGAGCACTAGGAAGAGTTTTGGTAAGTCTAAATCATCCCATTTACTTCCATTTATGCTTGTGTATGTGTTTCTAGTTGATTTGGTGCTATTGCAAGTCTTGAATCGAGTCAAAAGGCGATTTAGTGTAATTAGGGTTTTGTTGAATTTCGGGACGAAATTCTTTTAACGGGGGAATAATGTAACATCCGCGAATTTTGACCCGTTGACTTTGTGTAATTTGACTAACAAACTTATTGAATGAAGTAATTTGGGCCCATTTATGATTTTATGACTATGTGGTATGTTAGTCGAGTCGTTAATTTGTTGTTTGGCGTTTAGTAGTGTAATCGATTGTTTTATGGCTTGTGGGAGAAACGGGTCGGCCCGTGGGTAGTCCATGACCCACCAGCCCCAATGACCCATTTCCCCCCCCCCTTATCCTTTCCTTCCTTCTTCCTTCTCATTCTATCTATCTCTTTCTCTCTTCTCTCAAAAACTAGCAAAAGAACCAATTTAATCTCTTCACCATTTCTTGCATCAAACTAGTAGTGGGTCGATTTTAACACAAGAATCTTAGCCATCTTAACCTCGTTTGCTTCATATCGAAGAATCAAAGTCAAGTTCTTACCATTTTATCCATTTGACCTAATTTCGGATTTGAGCACTAGGAAGAGTTTTGGTAAGTCTAAATCATCCCATTTACTTCCATTTATGCTTGTGTATGTGTTTCTAGTTGATTTGGTGCTATTGCAAGTCTTGAATCGAGTCAAAAGGCGATTTAGTGTAATTAGGGTTTTGTTGAATTTCGGGACGAAATTCTTTTAACGGGGGAATAATGTAACATCCGCGAATTTTGACCCGTTGACTTTGTGTAATTTGACTAACAAACTTATTGAATGAAGTAATTTGGGCCCATTTATGATTTTATGACTATGTGGTATGTTAGTCGAGTCGTTAATTTGTTGTTTGGCGTTTAGTAGTGTAATCGATTGTTTTATGGCTTGTGGGAGAAACGGGTCGGCCCGTGGGTAGTCCATGACCCACCAGCCCCAATGACCCATTTCCCCCCCCCCTTATCCTTTCCTTCCTTCTTCCTTCTCATTCTATCTATCTCTTTCTCTCTTCTCTCAAAAACTAGCAAAAGAACCAATTTAATCTCTTCACCATTTCTTGCATCAAACTAGTAGTGGGTCGATTTTAACACAAGAATCTTAGCCATCTTAACCTCGTTTGCTTCATATCGAAGAATCAAAGTCAAGTTCTTACCATTTTATCCATTTGACCTAATTTCGGATTTGAGCACTAGGAAGAGTTTTGGTAAGTCTAAATCATCCCATTTACTTCCATTTATGCTTGTGTATGTGTTTCTAGTTGATTTGGTGCTATTGCAAGTCTTGAATCGAGTCAAAAGGCGATTTAGTGTAATTAGGGTTTTGTTGAATTTCGGGACGAAATTCTTTTAACGGGGGAATAATGTAACATCCGCGAATTTTGACCCGTTGACTTTGTGTAATTTGACTAACAAACTTATTGAATGAAGTAATTTGGGCCCATTTATGATTTTATGACTATGTGGTATGTTAGTCGAGTCGTTAATTTGTTGTTTGGCGTTTAGTAGTGTAATCGATTGTTTTATGGCTTGTGGGAGAAACGGGTCGGCCCGTGGGTAGTCCATGACCCACCAGCCCCAATGACCCATTTCCCCCCCCCCTTATCCTTTCCTTCCTTCTTCCTTCTCATTCTATCTATCTCTTTCTCTCTTCTCTCAAAAACTAGCAAAAGAACCAATTTAATCTCTTCACCATTTCTTGCATCAAACTAGTAGTGGGTCGATTTTAACACAAGAATCTTAGCCATCTTAACCTCGTTTGCTTCATATCGAAGAATCAAAGTCAAGTTCTTACCATTTTATCCATTTGACCTAATTTCGGATTTGAGCACTAGGAAGAGTTTTGGTAAGTCTAAATCATCCCATTTACTTCCATTTATGCTTGTGTATGTGTTTCTAGTTGATTTGGTGCTATTGCAAGTCTTGAATCGAGTCAAAAGGCGATTTAGTGTAATTAGGGTTTTGTTGAATTTCGGGACGAAATTCTTTTAACGGGGGAATAATGTAACATCCGCGAATTTTGACCCGTTGACTTTGTGTAATTTGACTAACAAACTTATTGAATGAAGTAATTTGGGCCCATTTATGATTTTATGACTATGTGGTATGTTAGTCGAGTCGTTAATTTGTTGTTTGGCGTTTAGTAGTGTAATCGGCGCAGTGGGCATAGTTCTGCCCACTGCGGCGCAGTGGGCATAGTTCTGCTCCACTGCGGCGCAGTGCATAGTTTGCCACTGCGGCGCAGTGCATAGTTCTGCTCCACTGCGGCGCAGTGCATAGTTCTGCCACTGCGGCGCAGTGGGCATAGTTCTGCTCCACTGCGGCGCAGTGCATAGTTCTGCTCCACTGCGGCGCAGTGGGCATAGTTCTGCTCCACTGCGGCGCAGTGGGCATAGTTCTGCTCCACTGCGGCGCAGTGGATAGTCACTGTGTTTATATGTGTGTCGAGTTTCAACTTGTTTGGGAATGTATAGTTGACATTACGATATTATGATGGATAATTATAGGTTGTGGACGTGTGGACCCCATTACTCGTTTGTAATCTTATACTAGCTTCTTTGCCGGACAAGGTGAGTTTCGTATCTCCCTACCCGCTTGGGATTCGGGCTGAAAAGTGTAAACCTGGCGTGTTTACTTGTATTTATTGATGTATTGTTTGTTTGACTCGATTGTTGGATTGATGTGACATATCTTTTCGTTTGATTGACTTGGGTTGTGTTTTCGTTAAGTATTACTTACACATTAGGATAGACGTACATACATGGAAGTCGGTTATGCCTTCCTTTGGGTTTTAGATGTGGTGGGAAGGCTGCGGGTGACCCTATACATAAGCATCTGGGACTTCAAGAAAGTAGAATCCTCTGAAGTATATGTACGTATAGTTGGTTTATATTGTGACTAGTGGTTCACTTTGTTGATTTATTGATCGTTGGCTTATGGTTGTCGTATTTTGATTGCTGAGTTATGTTTGAGGAATATTGGTTGGGTGGCACAGGTTCATTGTACATTGATTGTTGGTTCATGAGCATGCATTTACATTTGATTGTAAGCATTGCATACATTGTTGATGAGCCCTCGGCAGGGGATTGCCGACATCCTGGTGCATAGATGTATGCACCCGTTAGGGATGTAGTTCCTGACCCCGAGTATATAGACATATATATCTCGATGTTTTTGAGATACAGCCTTGTTCATTGTTATGACAGAAGGGTATCGTTGCATTGGTGACTGCGTTCACGCATAGGATAGGCACGTTGGCTTATTCATGCATTTGGCACTTACATTGATTCATACATCATTCGTGCATTCCCATTTCACTCTTATTTGTCTTGTGAAATCCTGTTGTTGGACGATATTGTGTTGCTTAGAGGCTCGCTGTAAGTCATGCCTAGCCTCTACTCGTATATTGCGATTATTGTTGATGGTTCTTTATGGACCATTACTACGAACTCACCAACCTTGTGTTGACTATGCTTAGTACACTTTTCAGGTAATCAGGTTCTCCCCGGACGTGGTGTTTAGTTGCTTGCTTGCTGTCTAACCCGGACTTGGACCTCATGGATCAAGGATTCATTGACCCTCCTTTTGCATTATACTTAGGATCGTTTGCCATCTTTGGATGTATTATGTTAACGTTGATGGCTATTTGCTCCTGTTGTATTTTGTTACTTGTTTTGCTATGTTTTGGATTCACCGAATCGTTAATTGCATTTAGTTTGTTCTATTGTAATTCCACCGGGTGCTGTATGATTTCCGTGACATTTCGAGCTCCGGCTTGGGGTGTTACAATTTGAGATGCATTACCATCAATAAGTCAGAGAGCTAATATTGTTGCAGTTCAATAGTCCATGACTCTTCCAAAAGGTTCACAGTTCTCAGAAATAACAAAATGGATGGGTCAAACGGGTTGGAAAACATATTAAGCAAGTGCGGGTTAAAACAAGACTTTTAGTATGAATAGACCTGACAACATACCTATTTTGTATGCATGTATTTTTATTTATAAAGAGTACCTCATTGTAAAATATGATGACAAAGGTAATAAACATTAATAAATGGAAAAAAAAAAAAAAAAAAAAAAAAAAAAAAAAAAAAAAAAAAAAAAAAAAAAAAAAAAAAAAAAAAAAAAAAAAAAAAAAAAAAAAAAAAAAAAAAAAAAAAAAAAAAAAAAAAAAAAAAAAAAAAAAAAAAAAAAAAAAAAAAAAAAAAAAAAAAAAAAAAAAAAAAAAAAAAAAAAAAAAAAAAAAAAAAAAAAAAAAAAAAAAAAAAAAAAAAAAAAAAAAAAAAAAAAAAAAAAAAAAAAAAAAAAAAAAAAAAAAAAAAAAAAAAAAAAAAAAAAAAAAAAAAAAAAAAAAAAAAAAAAAAAAAAAAAAAAAAAAAAAAAAAAAAAAAAAAAAAAAAAAAAAAAAAAAAAAAAAAAAAAAAAAAAAAAAAAAAAAAAAAAAAAAAAAAAAAAAAAAAAAAAAAAAAAAAAAAAAAAAAAAAAAAAAAAAAAAAAAAAAAAAAAAAAAAAAAAAAAAAAAAAAAAAAAAAAAAAAAAAAAAAAAAAAAAAAAAAAAAAAAAAAAAAAAAAAAAAAAAAAAAAAAAAAAAAAAAAAAAAAAAAAAAAAAAAAAAAAAAAAAAAAAAAAAAAAAAAAAAAAAAAAAAAAAAAAAAAAAAAAAAAAAAAAAAAAAAAAAAAAAAAAAAAAAAAAAAAAAAAAAAAAAAAAAAAAAAAAAAAAAAAAAAAAAAAAAAAAAAAAAAAAAAAAAAAAAAAAAAAAAAAAAAAAAAAAAAAAAAAAAAAAAAAAAAAAAAAAAAAAAAAAAAAAAAAAAAAAAAAAAAAAAAAAAAAAAAAAAAAAAAAAAAAAAAAAAAAAAAAAAAAAAAAAAAAAAAAAAAAAAAAAAAAAAAAAAAAAAAAAAAAAAAAAAAAAAAAAAAAAAAAAAAAAAAAAAAAAAAAAAAAAAAAAAAAAAAAAAAAAAAAAAAAAAAAAAAAAAAAAAAAAAAAAAAAAAAAAAAAAAAAAAAAAAAAAAAAAAAAAAAAAAAAAAAAAAAAAAAAAAAAAAAAAAAAAAAAAAAAAAAAAAAAAAAAAAAAAAAAAAAAAAAAAAAAAAAAAAAAAAAAAAAAAAAAAAAAAAAAAAAAAAAAAAAAAAAAAAAAAAAAAAAAAAAAAAAAAAAAAAAAAAAAAAAAAAAAAAAAAAAAAAAAAAAAAAAAAAAAAAAAAAAAAAAAAAAAAAAAAAAAAAAAAAAAAAAAAAAAAAAAAAAAAAAAAAAAAAAAAAAAAAAAAAAAAAAAAAAAAAAAAAAAAAAAAAAAAAAAAAAAAAAAAAAAAAAAAAAAAAAAAAAAAAAAAAAAAAAAAAAAAAAAAAAAAAAAAAAAAAAAAAAAAAAAAAAAAAAAAAAAAAAAAAAAAAAAAAAAAAAAAAAAAAAAAAAAAAAAAAAAAAAAAAAAAAAAAAAAAAAAAAAAAAAAAAAAAAAAAAAAAAAAAAAAAAAAAAAAAAAAAAAAAAAAAAAAAAAAAAAAAAAAAAAAAAAAAAAAAAAAAAAAAAAAAAAAAAAAAAAAAAAAAAAAAAAAAAAAAAAAAAAAAAAAAAAAAAAAAAAAAAAAAAAAAAAAAAAAAAAAAAAAAAAAAAAAAAAAAAAAAAAAAAAAAAAAAAAAAAAAAAAAAAAAAAAAAAAAAAAAAAAAAAAAAAAAAAAAAAAAAAAAAAAAAAAAAAAAAAAAAAAAAAAAAAAAAAAAAAAAAAAAAAAAAAAAAAAAAAAAAAAAAAAAAAAAAAAAAAAAAAAAAAAAAAAAAAAAAAAAAAAAAAAAAAAAAAAAAAAAAAAAAAAAAAAAAAAAAAAAAAAAAAAAAAAAAAAAAAAAAAAAAAAAAAAAAAAAAAAAAAAAAAAAAAAAAAAAAAAAAAAAAAAAAAAAAAAAAAAAAAAAAAAAAAAAAAAAAAAAAAAAAAAAAAAAAAAAAAAAAAAAAAAAAAAAAAAAAAAAAAAAAAAAAAAAAAAAAAAAAAAAAAAAAAAAAAAAAAAAAAAAAAAAAAAAAAAAAAAAAAAAAAAAAAAAAAAAAAAAAAAAAAAAAAAAAAAAAAAAAAAAAAAAAAAAAAAAAAAAAAAAAAAAAAAAAAAAAAAAAAAAAAAAAAAAAAAAAAAAAAAAAAAAAAAAAAAAAAAAAAAAAAAAAAAAAAAAAAAAAAAAAAAAAAAAAAAAAAAAAAAAAAAAAAAAAAAAAAAAAAAAAAAAAAAAAAAAAAAAAAAAAAAAAAAAAAAAAAAAAAAAAAAAAAAAAAAAAAAAAAAAAAAAAAAAAAAAAAAAAAAAAAAAAAAAAAAAAAAAAAAAAAAAAAAAAAAAAAAAAAAAAAAAAAAAAAAAAAAAAAAAAAAA
The DNA here is from genome assembly GCA_034093135.1 of Erigeron breviscapus. Classification (NCBI taxonomy): domain Eukaryota; kingdom Viridiplantae; phylum Streptophyta; class Magnoliopsida; order Asterales; family Asteraceae; genus Erigeron; species Erigeron breviscapus. The sequence goes on along the minus strand of CM067170.1, from coordinate 121,063,128 downwards.
AAAAAAAAAAAAAAAAAAAAAAAAAAAAAAAAAAAAAAAAAAAAAAAAAAAAAAAAAAAAAAAAAAAAAAAAAAAAAAAAAAAAAAAAAAAAAAAAAAAAAAAAAAAAAAAAAAAAAAAAAAAAAAAAAAAAAAAAAAAAAAAAAAAAAAAAAAAAAAAAAAAAAAAAAAAAAAAAAAAAAAAAAAAAAAAAAAAAAAAAAAAAAAAAAAAAAAAAAAAAAAAAAAAAAAAAAAAAAAAAAAAAAAAAAAAAAAAAAAAAAAAAAAAAAAAAAAAAAAAAAAAAAAAAAAAAAAAAAAAAAAAAAAAAAAAAAAAAAAAAAAAAAAAAAAAAAAAAAAAAAAAAAAAAAAAAAAAAAAAAAAAAAAAAAAAAAAAAAAAAAAAAAAAAAAAAAAAAAAAAAAAAAAAAAAAAAAAAAAAAAAAAAAAAAAAAAAAAAAAAAAAAAAAAAAAAAAAAAAAAAAAAAAAAAAAAAAAAAAAAAAAAAAAAAAAAAAAAAAAAAAAAAAAAAAAAAAAAAAAAAAAAAAAAAAAAAAAAAAAAAAAAAAAAAAAAAAAAAAAAAAAAAAAAAAAAAAAAAAAAAAAAAAAAAAAAAAAAAAAAAAAAAAAAAAAAAAAAAAAAAAAAAAAAAAAAAAAAAAAAAAAAAAAAAAAAAAAAAAAAAAAAAAAAAAAAAAAAAAAAAAAAAAAAAAAAAAAAAAAAAAAAAAAAAAAAAAAAAAAAAAAAAAAAAAAAAAAAAAAAAAAAAAAAAAAAAAAAAAAAAAAAAAAAAAAAAAAAAAAAAAAAAAAAAAAAAAAAAAAAAAAAAAAAAAAAAAAAAAAAAAAAAAAAAAAAAAAAAAAAAAAAAAAAAAAAAAAAAAAAAAAAAAAAAAAAAAAAAAAAAAAAAAAAAAAAAAAAAAAAAAAAAAAAAAAAAAAAAAAAAAAAAAAAAAAAAAAAAAAAAAAAAAAAAAAAAAAAAAAAAAAAAAAAAAAAAAAAAAAAAAAAAAAAAAAAAAAAAAAAAAAAAAAAAAAAAAAAAAAAAAAAAAAAAAAAAAAAAAAAAAAAAAAAAAAAAAAAAAAAAAAAAAAAAAAAAAAAAAAAAAAAAAAAAAAAAAAAAAAAAAAAAAAAAAAAAAAAAAAAAAAAAAAAAAAAAAAAAAAAAAAAAAAAAAAAAAAAAAAAAAAAAAAAAAAAAAAAAAAAAAAAAAAAAAAAAAAAAAAAAAAAAAAAAAAAAAAAAAAAAAAAAAAAAAAAAAAAAAAAAAAAAAAAAAAAAAAAAAAAAAAAAAAAAAAAAAAAAAAAAAAAAAAAAAAAAAAAAAAAAAAAAAAAAAAAAAAAAAAAAAAAAAAAAAAAAAAAAAAAAAAAAAAAAAAAAAAAAAAAAAAAAAAAAAAAAAAAAAAAAAAAAAAAAAAAAAAAAAAAAAAAAAAAAAAAAAAAAAAAAAAAAAAAAAAAAAAAAAAAAAAAAAAAAAAAAAAAAAAAAAAAAAAAAAAAAAAAAAAAAAAAAAAAAAAAAAAAAAAAAAAAAAAAAAAAAAAAAAAAAAAAAAAAAAAAAAAAAAAAAAAAAAAAAAAAAAAAAAAAAAAAAAAAAAAAAAAAAAAAAAAAAAAAAAAAAAAAAAAAAAAAAAAAAAAAAAAAAAAAAAAGCTATTTGATATTATCAGCTTCTTTGATAATAATTTTTGTTATTTTGATGTCAACATTTACAAGAGATAACAGGTAATAATTTTTATAAAAAGACAAACTTTTGTGATATCAATAGATTCAGTCATTCAACTTGAACCTATCTAAGTTTCACCTATATTATCTTCATTCCTAATAAGTTGGATTTTTCATGCTTAAAAAAGATTTGCTTCCAACTTCTGGAAATCTGATCACCATTTCAATATTTATAAAAGCTTGCATCAACTTTTAATATTTAATCTTGAGATGATGGTATAATAAAATAAGCCATAATCGATTAATCGTTATGTTATTAGTACAAAATTTTCTATCAACTATAAAAATCAAAATATGTTTTAACCCATAATCGTAAATACTTTTAAAACTATACTAATTTGGTAAATAATTTTTTCCACTACACTAATTTGGAAAAAAACTCGAAGTTAGTACTCTTTAATGGACGAATTGTATATATTCAGTGATAAGCGTTCCAGTATTGGGGAGCCACGTATAATATTAAGCGCGATAGCAAAAGCTTTATCATTAATAATCTTTATATTAATGGTTTTCAAACACGGAAGATTGATGAAATTATATGACGGATCATAGTTCAATTGACAACAAGTACGTAATCTTAACTTTGTGAGCGTCTTACAAGTGAACAAACTATGAGGCAACACAAGATTCATCGCCTTAATATCAAGCTCACAAACATTTAACCTCACAGCTGCATCAATCCAGTTACACACACACGACTTGTCAATCTTCTCACTCCAACAATGCAACTTAAAAAGTTGAACTTGGGATGCTTTACAACACTCGAGTACCCGATCAACGAATTTAATAAAGCGATAATGCAC
>CM067170.1:121038129-121055629 GCA_034093135.1 Erigeron breviscapus | reverse complement strand
ATATAATATACGTCTTAATATAATATCGTCATAATATGGCAATGATCATACCGGGTGTGGATTCGTCAATCCACCGTCCACGTCTTATATAATTACATAATATATAATATACGTCTTAATATAATATCGTCATAATATGGCAATGATCATACCGGGTGTGGATTCGTCAATCCACCGTCCACGTCTTATATAATATTAATACATAATATATAATATACGTCTTAATATAATATCGTCATAATATGGCAATGATCATACCGGGTGTGGATTCGTCAATCCACCGTCCACGTCTTATATAATATATAATATATAATGTATAATATTAAATATAATATATATAGTTAATATGGATTAAACAATCCATAATCATATAATATATAATATATAATATATAATATATAATATATAATATATAATATATAATATATAATATATAATATATAATATATAATATATAATATATAATATATAATATATAATATATAATATATAATATATAATATATAATATATAATATATAATATATAATATATAATATATAATATATAATATATAATCTCCACGTCTTACATAATATATAATATACGTCTTAATATAATATCGTCATAATATGGCAATGATCATACCGGGTGTGGATTCGTCAATCCACCGTCCACGTCTTATATAATATATAATATATATGTATAATATATAATATATAATATATATAGTTAATATGGATTAAACAATCCGTCTTACATAATATATAATATACGTCTTAATATAATATCGTCATAATATGGCAATGATCATACCGGGTGTGGATTCGTCAATCCACCGTCCACGTCTTATATAATATATAATATATATGTATAATATATAATCATATAACATATATACATAATATATAATATACGTCTTAATATAATATCGTCATAATATGGCAATGATCATACCGGGTGTGGATTCGTCAATCCACCGTCCACGTCTTATATAATTACATAATATATAATATACGTCTTAATATAATATCGTCATAATATGGCAATGATCATACCGGGTGTGGATTCGTCAATCCACCGTCCACGTCTTATATAATATATAATATATAATGTATAATATATAAATATAATATATATAGTTAATATGGATTAAACAATCCATAATATATAATATATAATATATAATATATAATATATAATATATAATATATAATATATAATATATAATATATAATATATAATATATAATCTCCACGTCTTACATAATATATAATATACGTCTTAATATAATATCGTCATAATATGGCAATGATCATACCGGGTGTGGATTCGTCAATCCACCGTCCACGTCTTATATAATATATAATATATAAGTATAATATATAATATATAATATATATATATAATATACGTCTTAATATAATATCGTCATAATATGGCAATGATCATACCGGGTGTGGATTCGTCAATCCACCGTCCACGTCTTATATAATATATAATATATAATGTATAATATATAAATATAATATATATAGTTAATATGGATTAAACAATCCATAATCATATAATATATAATATATAATATATAATATATAATATATAATATATAATATATAATATATAATATTTAATCCACCGTCCACGTCTTACATAATATATAATATACGTCTTAATATAATATCGTCATAATATGGCAATGATCATACCGGGTGTGGATTCGTCAATCCACCGTCCACGTCTTATATAATATATAATATATAACGTCTTACATATATAATACAATATATACGTTTACATAATATATAATATACGTCTTAATATAATATCGTCATAATATGGCAATGATCATACCGGGTGTGGATTCGTCAATCCACCGTCCACGTCTTATATAATATATAATATATATGTATAATATATAATCATATAAATATATAGTTAATATGGATTAAACATACCGTCCACGTCTTACATAATATATAATATACGTCTTAATATAATATCGTCATAATATGGCAATGATCATACCGGGTGTGGATTCGTCAATCCACCGTCCACGTCTTACATAATATATAATATACGTCTTAATATAATATCGTCATAATATGGCAATGATCATACCGGGTGTGGATTCGTCAATCCACCGTCCACGTCTTATATAATATATAATATATAATGTATAATATATAATATATAATATATATATATAATATATAATAAACGTCTTAATATAATATCGTCATAATATGGCAATGATCATACCGGGTGTGGATTCGTCAATCCACCGTCCACGTCTTACAGAATATTATCAAACTAAATCCTTAGAACTAATGGGCGTTAAAAACTAACGGATCTTGGTTCTGAATTTGTTCATCTTGGTTCTGATTTGTTCATCTTGGTTCTGAACTGTTGTCAGAAACAGTCCTCAAAACTAACGACCGTTAAAACCTGCACCAATTCGACCCAAAATGCACCCAAGCTTCATTTTGACCTCAAAATCAATTAGGAGACACTTCCAAACTCATTTCCAAGCATAAATGAACATAACCCACAACACAAACTCGATATATAACATCTAATCTTGTCCAAATCCGTTTTTGACCCAAAACATAACCCTAGGAAACCCTAAATTCGACCCAAGCATCATTTCGACCATTTTGGAACCATTTGGAAGCCACTAGTCATGTTACCAACACATTTTGGACAAAACCCATCATTAAAAACTCTTTCATTTCACAATCCAAGACCAATTTATACTCAATTTCACCCAAAACCCTAACTTGACCAAATCTCCAATTTTTAGCAACCAAGATGACCAAAGATGTTTAGATGTGACCAATTAAACATGATTAGCAACATATAAAGAAGATTTTGAGCTAAGAAACACTTACTAATTTTACCCGGAACCTCAAATCCGATTTTTGGAGCTTCAAAGAGGATGAATACTTGATTAGATACAAAAATCTTGACCTTTTAGAGGTGTTTATTATTATAACATGATTTACTATCATTTTTGATGATAACCCACTCCTTAGATCCGAAAATCATGAAGAAAAGATGAAGAATGTGTGTGTTCTTGCATTATAGAGAGAAAAGAGAGAAAAGATAGAGTAGAGAGAGAAGGGAAAGTGCGAGGGAGTAGTTAGAGAGAGAAAGTGAAGTGGGAAATGAGAAGAAAGTGGGGTGGGGATGGGTTTTATTCCCCCATACACTCTCGCGACTAGTCCCAGTTTCTCCCGAGAAATGATTCGTTTAGCTAAAACTCCCCACTCGAGACTCATTCAAATATTTCGTTAATGCAACTTTATATATTTTTAAGTTACCTTTCTAACGACTATTCACATGACCATATTTTCATTTAGTCCAAGTTTGACTCGTTTTCATTTACTAGTCACGTTATGTTGACCGGTCAAATTGACGGGTGTTACACCAACTCTCTATTTTGCAAAGCCCATAAATGAATCTTGATACTTCTTTCTTTCTTTCAGAGTTTCAGCCCATAAATGAATCTTGATACTTCTTTCTTTCTTTCAGAGTTTCAGCCCATAAATGAATCTTGATACTTTTTTCTTTCTTTCAAAGTTTCAGCCCATAAATGAATCTTGATACTTTTTTCTTTCTTTCAAAGTTTCAGCTCAACGACACCAGCCAGTGGTGGAGTCATATGGTGGCCAAGAATGGACATGACAACCCCACAAGTTTTATAAAATTCTATATTTCTAGTATTATTTTATGTATTTATCAAGTTTTAAAGTAATTGACAACCAGATGATGTAATTTAATTTGTAGTTTAATTTATACTCTTATTAGTATCATAAAAACTGTTTGGCGACCCCAGGATGAAATCCTGGCTCCATCACTGACACCATCACTTTTAAAATACTAAAATATTTAGTATTTGTAGTATTAAGAGTATTGTCCATCCAAACTCACATACAGCAAATTTTATCCAAGTCATTTTAGCACAAATCTAAATCGTCTTCATAATTAAATGGCTTGATTTAGCTAACTCTCAACATATTTCATATAATTCAATAAAAACACATATTAAATATAAAGTCTATAAAATAGGATAAAATAACTATAAAAAAAATGATATCGCATAAATAAATATGTATAAAATAGGCGATATCACCAACCTTTATTGGAAGAAGTGAAGTTTTATTCAAATTGTAATTGTGAGGATAAGGAACTCTTTCTTACTCCCTCCCAATAGGACTTCTTTCTCACCTATTTCTCAAACTTTTAACTCTATTTTATATTTATCCAAAATTATATAAAACTATTACTTTTATTTAAATTACATAAATAAAAATACAATAACTAGTACGAATTCATAAATATTAAAACATTACGACTGAAAATATTAAAACATTACGACTAAAATTATTAAAATTTCATAAAACTTCATGGCACCAATACATTTGAAAACAATAAAATTATTATTACATTGCTCTTTTTTTCATAAAGATTTTAGGTGTTTCGCTTTTTGTTATATATAGTTTTAATGTATTTTTTTAGATTATAATTTTTAATGTGTTTAAAGTAGGCATGAGCACGGGTCAAAACCCGGCCCGGACAGGCTTGGCCCGAAACCCGAAGTGGCAAAATAATCAAAACCGAAGCCCGGACCGTTTCCCTATCGGTCGGTTCGGTTCGGTCCCGGGTTAAACCGGGTCGGGTTCAGTTTTTTAAGGTTAGACCCGAAAATTGTTTGAACGAGAAGTCAGAAGGCATGAGAAATCGAGAATGATGATGACTAATATAGACTCTTCGTTGGTGTATTCCTATATGTACGTTTTGTAAGCTTCAAAGAAAAAAAATAGGTTTTTAAGTGGATGGGGAAGAAAGTAAGAAGAAGACGATAAGAGAGTTCTGATTTTTTTTTATGTAGAAGGATTTTATTTTAATACCACACAAGTATACTTTTGATTGGTTATACTAACTGCCACGTATTACATCCACTTGCCTTTAGGTTTAACATATACATATTGTGACTAACTTTCCAAGTATTCATCTGGGCCGTCCACGTATCCCATCCACTAAATATACATATTTATTCTTATTCTTTTATTTATATGGTATGATGATATAGATTACTTACATCTTACTTTATGTAAATTTGTACAGACCAACACTTTGACTCATTTATTATTCATTGTCTTTTCTTATCATCTCTATCACACTCATGCCTCTGTTTCTCACGTCCTTTTACAATTATATACCTTATATATATATATATATATATATATATATATATATATATATATATATATAGAGTGATATATATATATATATATATATATATATATATATATATATATATATATATATATATATATATATATATATATATATATATATATATATATATATATATATATATATATATATATATATATATATATATATATATATATATATATATATATATATATATATATATATATATATATATATATATATATATATATATATATATATATATATATATATATATATATATATATATATATATATATATATATATATATATATATATATATATATATATATATATATATATATATATATATATATATATATATATATATATATATATATATATATATATATATATATATATATATATATATATATATATATATATATATATATATATATATATATATATATATATATATATATATATATATATATATATATATATATATATATATATATATATATATATATATATATATATATATATATATATATATATATATATATATATATATATATATATATATATATATATATATATATATATATATATATATATATATATATATATATATATATATATATATATATATATATATATATATATATATATATATATATATATATATATATATATATATATATATATATATATATATATATATATATATATATATATATATATATATATATATATATATATATATATATATATATATATATATATATATATATATATATATATATATATATATATATATATATATATATATATATATATATATATATATATATATATATATATATATATATATATATATATATATATATATATATATATATATATATATATATATATATATATATATATATATATATATATATATATATATATATATATATATATATATATATATATATATATATATATATATATATATATATATATATATATATATATATATATATATATATATATATATATATATATATATATATATATATATATATATATATATATATATATATATATATATATATATATATATATATATATATATATATATATATATATATATATATATATATATATATATATATATATATATATATATATATATATATATATATATCTTTGTCTAATTCTAGTTGGATTTCGAAAGGTATGTCATCAAATATTTTGAATTTGATTTCTATTTAGGGTTTGAATTATAGGGGTTTTTGTTTTGAAACAAGACAGTCACAATGGAAGATATAAATCACAGAAAGAAAACATTGTTACTCGATTAAACATCAAATATATATACAAACATAAGATTTTCGGGTTTTCGGGTTGGACCGAAAATTTTCGGGTTTTACCGGACCGACCCGAAACCCGAAATGCAAGAAATGGACCCGGAGACCGGACCGTATGGGTCTCGGTCGGACCGGGTTCGGGCGGGTTGAATGTAACACCCCAAGCCAAGGCTCAGAATATCACGGAAATCATATAGCACAAGGTGGAATTAATGTAGAACATGAACTAAATGCAAATAAAGGATTCAGTGAATCCATACAGGAAGTTAAACAAGAATCAAAATACATAAAGAACAAGTCATCATCAAAGATTACAACAGAACATCAAAAGATGGCTAACGGTTCTAAGTATAATGCAAAAGAGAAGGTCGATGAATCCTTGATTCATAAAGTCCAAAGCCCGGGTTTAACAGCAAGCAAACAACTAAGCTCCACGTCCGGGGATAACCTGATTTCCTGAAAAGTGTACTAAGCATAGCCAACACAAGGTTGGTGAGTTCGTAGTAATGGTCCATAAGGAACCATCGTCAATAATCATAATATACGAGTAGAGGCAAAACATGACTTACAGTGAGCCTCTAAGAACAACACAACAACATCCACCACAAGATTACACACAACAAATAAAACGCGTAATAAACATTATACCCAAGTAACGTACATAACATCAATTCAAAACAGGTATCATATCCTCTTCAGTGGGATTGATACACAACATAAGTCATATCCTCTTCAGTGGGATAGATACACAACAATAAGTCATATCCTCTTCAGTGGGATAGATACACAACATAAGTCATATCCTCTTCAGTGGGATAGATACACAACGATAAGTCATATCCTCTTCAGTGGGATAGATACACAACATAAGTCATATCCTCTTCAGTGGGATAGATACACAACATAAGTCATATCCTCTTCAGTGGGATAGATACACAACAATAAGTCATATCCTCTTCAGTAGGATAGATACACAACATAAGTCATATCCTCTTCAGTGGGATAGATACACAACGATAAGTCATATCCTCTTCAGTGGGATAGATACACAACGATAAGTCATATCCTCTTCAGTGGGATAGATACACAACGATAAGTCATATCCTCTTCAGTGGGATAGATACACAACGATAAGTCATATCCTCTTCAGTGGGATAGATACACAACGATAAGTCATATCCTCTTCAGTGGGATAGATACACAACAATAAGTCATATCCTCTTCAGTGAGATAGATACACAACATCCATACATCACAAGTCCATCAATCATCAAACATCAAACTAAAGTAAACTATACGTACATACACTTAGGAGGATTCTACTTTCTTCGAATCCTAGATGCTTATATATAGGGTCACCCGCAGCCTTCCCACCACATCTAGAACCCAATGAAGGCATAACCGACTTCCATGTATGCACGTCTATCCTAGCAGTAATAATAATAATAATAACAATAACCATAATAATAATATATCACAATCCCTTACCAAGATCAATTAAACGTAACCAATAACCCATTATTTCATCGCTCAATCAATCATTCAATCGTCAAACATTAATTCATAAGTTCGTCAATACAACGATAAAGGTATGCTTGAGTGCATATCACACAATCAATCAAAACTATCTGTCAATCAACAATTAATCAGAAATTAACTAGACAGTCAATCAAATCAACCAAACAATCCAACAAACACGTATATGTACACTTTTCAGCCCGAATCTCTATTGAGTAGGGAGCTACGAAACTCACCTTGATCGGCAAAGAAGCTAGTATAAGATTACAAACGAGTAATAGGATCCACACGTCCACAACCTATAATTATACATCATAATACCGTAAAGTCAACTCTACAATCATAAACAAGTTGGTTTAGCATAATTAAGTCAAGTCACAAACCCTAAACACCTTTACAACTTTAACGAGTAGGAACAAGACACATTCGACTCGATCTTTTTAGAAATGAGAAAGGACTCATACAAAAAGAGTGTTACTACTAGAAACTAGACTCTCTTACGATTCCAACGATAGGTCGTAAGACTTGTTTGGAGTTATGGATCAAAAGTTATTAACGTTTAAAAATCGACGCGCATATTTTCACAGAACCTATCCACTGCGCCGCAGTGAGCATGGTTCTGGCTCACTGCGTCGCAGTGAGCAAGGGTGGAGCTCACTGCGCCGCAGTGAGCAAGGAGCTCACTGCGCCGCAGTGAGCAAGGGTAGAGCTCACTGCGCCGCAGTGAGCAAGGGTAGCTCACTGCGCCGCAGTGAGCAAGGGTGGAGCTCACTGCGCCGCAGTGAGCAAGGGTGGAGCTCACTGCGCCGCAGTGAGCAAGGGTGGAGCTCACTGCGCCGCAGTGAGCCAGAACCATGCTCACTGCGCCGCAGTGGCTAAAATGAACCAGGACCAGAAACAAGTCACTGCGCCGCAGTGAGCAAGGGTAGAGCTCACTGCGCCGCAGTGAGCAAGGGTGGAGCTCACTGCGCCGCAGTGAGCAAGGGTGGAGCTCACTGCGCCGCAGTGAGCAAGGGTAGGAGCTCACTGCGCCGCAGTGAGCAAGGGTGGAGCTCACTGCGCCGCAGTGAGCCAGAACCATGCTCACTGCGCCGCAGTGGCTAAAATGAACCAGGACCAGAAACAAGTCACTGCGCCGCAGTGAGCAAGGGTAGAGCTCACTGCGCCGCAGTGGCCACAATCTGCAGCCAGCACCTGCAGTTTATGCAGGAAACACGAACCAAAACCCCAAATTCGACCCAAACCATTCCAAAACGACTTGTAAGGACTTTTAGCCCATTTTGAAGTATAACCAAACATCATTATCCATTAATACACATAACCCAACCCACAAATTCGACCAAAACATCATAATCACTCATAATCCTTCAAACCCTAACCCTAACCCTAACCCTAATTTCCATTTTTACCATTTACAAGACTTGGAATCACATCAAAACGACTAGAAACATAAAAACAAGCATAAATGGAAGTAAAAGAGTTGAATTAGACTTACACAAACTTCTCCTTGAGCTAGAACCCAAATTAGGTCAAAATGGCTAGAATGCAAGACTTCCACCTTTGATTCTTTGATATGACGATAATGTTGTATAGATGACGATGATTCTAGCGTTATAACCTTTCCAACACTAAGTAGATGGTAGAGAGAAGAAGAATGAAATGGTCTTGCTTTGCTTTTGAGAGAAAGAGAGAAAGAGATAGATAGATAGAAATGAAAATGAGAGGGGGGAGAAAGGGATAAGGGGGGAGAAATGGGTCTTGGGGCTGGTGGGTCATAGACTACCCACGGGCCGACCCGTTTCCCTTTTCAAGCCAAGTTACAATCGTTACACTATTAAACATCGAATAAACATATTAACGACCCGACCAACATACCACATAGTCATATAATCACAAATGGGCCAATTATTTCATTCAACAAGTTTGTTAGTCAAATTACACAAAAAGTCAATGGGTCAAGATTCACGGATGTTACATTGAAAACGGGTTTCGGGTTTCCGGTCCATATGCTCATCCCTAGTTTAAAGTAATGCGTCTGTGTTTTCTTAATTTATCAGTGGAAGATGTGATGGTCCAGTGGTTCCAATATCTACACTTTGTGAAAATGTTCCAATATCGGAAACATTTAATCTATCTAATCTATAACAGTAGTACGAAAAGAACGCCTAAATATCATCAAAGTGAAGTGACGGTTTGGATAAAATGCTTTGTTATTGTTTCCTATAAGTACTTACTATAATATGAAAACATCATTACTCGTTTCAAATATATTCATTTTAAAGAAACAATAATGATCAGGTACTAAATTATGCCCTGTTACTCAAGCATAGGTAAGCCGAGCCGGCAAGCTATTTATATCACTTTACATCAGTCAATTACTTAATACAGCCCCATGTGGTTAGTTTGACATGTTATGTGTGACACTTAGACGTGGGCAAAAGATCGGAACCGGTGGAACCGGAACCGGTTCCAGTCAACGTGACGAAGAACCGGTTCTTCAAGAAACGGAACCGGTTCGGAACCGGTTTTTGGTCAAAGTTTGACCGTTTTTTTCGGGTTTTTTCGGGTTTTTTGTCCAAGAACCGGATTGGAACCGATATTTTGGATCCGAAAGTGGAACCGATTCCTATCTATCAGTTCTTGAGGAACCGGAACCGGTTCTTGAGGAACCGGTTCCAATCAGTTCCCGTTCCTAGTTAATCCAAATCGGTTTTTTTGGAACCGGATATTTTGCCCATGTCTAGTGACACTTCCAAAAAGTTCACAGTTTTCAAAGATAACAAAACCCATGGGTCAAGCGGGTTGGGAAACATATTAAGCATGCATGTGCGGGTGAAAACACAAGACTTTTAGTACGAGACCTGACAACATATGGATTTTGTTTGCATGTTTTTTTCTGTTTTTTGTTAATTTTTTTTAATTTTTACTTTTTCATAAAACAAATTATCCCTCATTTTTTTACTCTTAAAAAAACATGAGATATTCCTATTTTACTCTTTTTTTTATTCACTAATTTAAACATATTCGCTTAATATACTTATAAATTGAAATAGATTCTCCTACCCATAAAATAACAACTCATAAAATAATTATAGTACTACCTTCTTTTAAATTAATAACCACCACACCATCACCACCACCACCTACATGTTATGTGTAACTTGTAAGAACTGAAAATCAAAGTAAACATAGAAACTTATCATTTGGTACAAATTAACAAATCTCAATTTTTCTATCATATGCATTTCTGTAATTAAACCACGCAACCAGGTTTATTACATAATTCAGACAATGTTCTTATCAAAAAACTAACTAGTTATGGAACGAGACCGACTTCCAAGAAAATGAATCTTGCAGTACCTAGATGCTTTTGGAAGCATCAACAACTCTGCATGCAACTGCATTTCTTCTTTCAAGGGCATGCTCTCAAACTTGATTGTTAGCATCATCAAAACCTTTGCATTTGCCAACAAGTATGCCAGAAACTCTAGATAGGATTTCCGCCCCCTAAAATTTACAAACGTCATTGCTCTAAGGTTGTTTAGCATGCAAATGGGAACTGACTGCGGCTCAATCCAGCAAAAAAAATTTTGATCTTTGAGATTCTGTTTGAGCACAAACAAGATAGATTGACCAAAGTTATATGTAAGAAAAACAAAAATAAAAGCATACATATATATATACATATAGCATTATTGGGAACAAAGTCTTTCAATGACGGCTTGACTTGAGGAGACCAAAGCCCAAGTATGAGCAAGCACTGGGTTTTACCATTAATTCGTTATCGTGCTTTCAGTGGGACAGGGTGATGGGCTTTCCTCGTATCGTGGGGCTTAACGGTCTTAGGCTCCGTCTGGCTAGTTGGCGGTAGCCTTTAGCCATCGGGTTAAACTGGACGGTGTTTGGGCTATAATTAAATTGTTTAGTTGGCCGCTACAAAAAGTTAAAAAAACATTGAATACAACATGTCAAAGACTTAGAATCAGCTAAAATACCATTGTAATACATAAATGCTCCAACTCAGGAGAGTTTTCTAGCATTTGATGAAATAATGGCCAATCCAAGCCCCTGAACACCAAGCGCTTCAAAGAAGACCGAAAATTAGGTATCGTTATATCAGATGATGTCTTCGGCTGAAAACAAATGTATAGTTAGACGCATAAAAGGAGAATCGTAACAAGTTTGAAAACAAAATCATCAGGAAATTCTAGTCTTTGAGAACTTACCAAAGCATGCACATCCAACGTAAGTGATTTAGCTCCATTTATTCCTTTAAAAATTTCAACCGATAAAGGATAACATTCACTGTGATATGATAACGTTACCGAAATAAGAGACGACAAATCTTCCATGACAAAAACGTTGAACATATCTGTTATAACATTGAGGTCTTCAAGCTTAGGAACATTTAGAACAACTTTCAGTGATAAATTTTCGAGTACTGGGGAGCCACGTATAATATTAAGCGCGAGGACAAAAGCTTTATCATTAATAATCTTTATATCAATGGTTTTCAAACACGGAAGATTGGTGACATTATAATATGACGGATGATAGTTCAATCGAGCAAAAAAAATTTTGATCTTTGAGATTCTGTTTGAGCACAAACAAGATAGATTGACCAAAGTTATATGTAAGAAAAACAAAAATAAAAGCATACATATATATATACATATAATTAAAAAAAAAAAAAAAAAAAAAAAAAAAAAAAAAAAAAAAAAAAAAAAAAAAAAAAAAAAAAAAAAAAAAAAAAAAAAAAAAAAAAAAAAAAAAAAAAAAAAAAAAAAAAAAAAAAAAAAAAAAAAAAAAAAAAAAAAAAAAAAAAAAAAAAAAAAAAAAAAAAAAAAAAAAAAAAAAAAAAAAAAAAAAAAAAAAAAAAAAAAAAAAAAAAAAAAAAAAAAAAAAAAAAAAAAAAAAAAAAAAAAAAAAAAAAAAAAAAAAAAAAAAAAAAAAAAAAAAAAAAAAAAAAAAAAAAAAAAAAAAAAAAAAAAAAAAAAAAAAAAAAAAAAAAAAAAAAAAAAAAAAAAAAAAAAAAAAAAAAAAAAAAAAAAAAAAAAAAAAAAAAAAAAAAAAAAAAAAAAAAAAAAAAAAAAAAAAAAAAAAAAAAAAAAAAAAAAAAAAAAAAAAAAAAAAAAAAAAAAAAAAAAAAAAAAAAAAAAAAAAAAAAAAAAAAAAAAAAAAAAAAAAAAAAAAAAAAAAAAAAAAAAAAAAAAAAAAAAAAAAAAAAAAAAAAAAAAAAAAAAAAAAAAAAAAAAAAAAAAAAAAAAAAAAAAAAAAAAAAAAAAAAAAAAAAAAAAAAAAAAAAAAAAAAAAAAAAAAAAAAAAAAAAAAAAAAAAAAAAAAAAAAAAAAAAAAAAAAAAAAAAAAAAAAAAAAAAAAAAAAAAAAAAAAAAAAAAAAAAAAAAAAAAAAAAAAAAAAAAAAAAAAAAAAAAAAAAAAAAAAAAAAAAAAAAAAAAAAAAAAAAAAAAAAAAAAAAAAAAAAAAAAAAAAAAAAAAAAAAAAAAAAAAAAAAAAAAAAAAAAAAAAAAAAAAAAAAAAAAAAAAAAAAAAAAAAAAAAAAAAAAAAAAAAAAAAAAAAAAAAAAAAAAAAAAAAAAAAAAAAAAAAAAAAAAAAAAAAAAAAAAAAAAAAAAAAAAAAAAAAAAAAAAAAAAAAAAAAAAAAAAAAAAAAAAAAAAAAAAAAAAAAAAAAAAAAAAAAAAAAAAAAAAAAAAAAAAAAAAAAAAAAAAAAAAAAAAAAAAAAAAAAAAAAAAAAAAAAAAAAAAAAAAAAAAAAAAAAAAAAAAAAAAAAAAAAAAAAAAAAAAAAAAAAAAAAAAAAAAAAAAAAAAAAAAAAAAAAAAAAAAAAAAAAAAAAAAAAAAAAAAAAAAAAAAAAAAAAAAAAAAAAAAAAAAAAAAAAAAAAAAAAAAAAAAAAAAAAAAAAAAAAAAAAAAAAAAAAAAAAAAAAAAAAAAAAAAAAAAAAAAAAAAAAAAAAAAAAAAAAAAAAAAAAAAAAAAAAAAAAAAAAAAAAAAAAAAAAAAAAAAAAAAAAAAAAAAAAAAAAAAAAAAAAAAAAAAAAAAAAAAAAAAAAAAAAAAAAAAAAAAAAAAAAAAAAAAAAAAAAAAAAAAAAAAAAAAAAAAAAAAAAAAAAAAAAAAAAAAAAAAAAAAAAAAAAAAAAAAAAAAAAAAAAAAAAAAAAAAAAAAAAAAAAAAAAAAAAAAAAAAAAAAAAAAAAAAAAAAAAAAAAAAAAAAAAAAAAAAAAAAAAAAAAAAAAAAAAAAAAAAAAAAAAAAAAAAAAAAAAAAAAAAAAAAAAAAAAAAAAAAAAAAAAAAAAAAAAAAAAAAAAAAAAAAAAAAAAAAAAAAAAAAAAAAAAAAAAAAAAAAAAAAAAAAAAAAAAAAAAAAAAAAAAAAAAAAAAAAAAAAAAAAAAAAAAAAAAAAAAAAAAAAAAAAAAAAAAAAAAAAAAAAAAAAAAAAAAAAAAAAAAAAAAAAAAAAAAAAAAAAAAAAAAAAAAAAAAAAAAAAAAAAAAAAAAAAAAAAAAAAAAAAAAAAAAAAAAAAAAAAAAAAAAAAAAAAAAAAAAAAAAAAAAAAAAAAAAAAAAAAAAAAAAAAAAAAAAAAAAAAAAAAAAAAAAAAAAAAAAAAAAAAAAAAAAAAAAAAAAAAAAAAAAAAAAAAAAAAAAAAAAAAAAAAAAAAAAAAAAAAAAAAAAAAAAAAAAAAAAAAAAAAAAAAAAAAAAAAAAAAAAAAAAAAAAAAAAAAAAAAAAAAAAAAAAAAAAAAAAAAAAAAAAAAAAAAAAAAAAAAAAAAAAAAAAAAAAAAAAAAAAAAAAAAAATGGTGGAATTCGACCCTATGGAGGAATTCGACCACCATGCCCATTTTTTGGTCAATTTTGACTTTCGACCTTATTTAACGCTAAAACATATCGTTCAATACACAATTAACTTAAAACTATATTTCTATAATCTGTTGTCACTAGAATATGTACCAACAAACTCCCCCGTGACATCAGCATTATAGAAATCTTCAATAGTCTTCAAAAATGTATATCAAACTTCAAACATGTCTTCAAGCTCTTCAACTAGAAGTAAGATTTCGAGCGCTTTGGCATCTTCCAACCCTTAGGTATTTCAGAATCATCAGAAGCATCTCTCGAAGTTCCAGTCTTACCAGCAACACTAGGGATCCTAACACTCCCCCTAGATGTCAAAGTTGCGAGACGATCTTCAAAATGCTTAATCCAGCTCTCAATCTTATCAAAAGTTTCCCAGTAATTGAGAATCGACTTCTGATGTGCAATAAGCGTATCGTTCAGCTTACCTAGTAAAGTCTTGGCCTCTTTTATTCGATCTTCCATGGTTTTTTCAATACCATCAGCTTTATGAAGAATTTGTGCCCAATTCTTAGTAGAAGTCTCCAACTGTAAACCAAGGTCAGTAACAGTAGAAGATAAACTAGTAACCAGAAGTTGCACATCACTAATCTTCTTATCATGTTGAATTTGTTGTTGCTGCATTGCATCAGTAAGCGTACTTACTTGAACATTACAATGTTCCTTTAATTCAACATTGGCAGCTTCACTAGTAGCCAATCGCTCAAGTAACAACTCATAGTTAGCTTCTAGTTTAGCAAGACGATCTTCACAAAACAGAGAAGAACTAGAACCAGATACAACCGGTACTGTACTTTGAACAGGAACAGAAGAATTAGCCGCTGCAAATCTAGCAGTATCAGGCGAAGTCTCAGTATCAGAATCAGAAAGAACCACTCGTCGTCGCTTTCGTGTTTTCATCGGCGAACCAGAGACTTGATTCAAATTAGGATTATCACAATCCCCTTTAGAAGGACCATCAACATGAGGACCACCTTGACACGAAATCTTCTCAGAAAGCCAAGAAATATCCAAATCATCCACACCATTCCAATTCATTGGACCAAAATCTTCATAAAGTTTGTCCAAATCAAGATAAAAATCATCAGGTAGATCCCCAAAATCACCAAGATTACCACCGTCAATACTGGCACAAGGATCACCAACCTGGTTAGGAGGTGCATCACCTACATCAGAAGATACAACACTTTGAAACTGTTGAGGTACAATCGGAGCATCAACAGGAACAAGATCCGGCAAACAAAATCGGATAATCTCAGCAATAAAGCGAGGATACAAAACATATCGATTAGAAATGGTATTTGCACACATTGCTCGAAGGTTTTCCCACAATAATTTCGCCAAGTTGAATTTCTTGTTATATGTGAGAGCAATCATCAACGAGAACTCCCTCAAGTTTAGAACATCTAAAGTACGTTTCTGCCCAAAACATGAAACTATGACATGAGCCAAGAATCGCCATTGTTCAAAGAAACCTTTCTTAGGAACACCATGCCTTTTAGAAATAGATGGATGAAATCCCATCCTCCTACAAGCACCGTCCCTCAAATAAGGTGGAAACTCGATACGCGGAATCAACTGTGAGTCATCTCGAAGCTGTAACGCTTCTCTCATATGATCAAACGAACAAGTCAAAACCCTATCACAAACACGAGCCTGAATATAAGACTGATCTCCTTCAATATGATAAGTAGCAGTAGCCCAAAAATCTTGAACCAAACGATCATAGATAGGAGGATCCATAGTCAGTAAGTGTGCAATCCGAGATCGTTGAAGAAAATGTATTATTGGATGATATGTCACAGTAGTCTGATCACTCGCATCCGGAGTGTATCGGACATTATGAGTCGTGTGAAACTCAGGTTTACCATCAGCCACTGCAAAACAAACATAAAAGCAATCCAAAAAATACAAAACCAAAATATAAGTTAAAATATACCTAAGAACTCTTTAAAACACACCAAAGAATTATTATTCAAGTATATTAGCACTTTTGTACAAAAAGCAACTTATTAAATCCATTCTTCAAAACGATTCTTTCTTTTAAAACAACTGTTATGTTGACAAAGAAAAATTAGTTAAACATATATCACATATGTGAACAATTTTTAAACAGTCAAATTTGAAATCCTCATTCGTCCTTAAAATCAATTTACCACAAATAATAAAAAAATGGCAAGCCAAATTTCTAATCATAAGCAGTAACAAGATCACAAAGGCAAAACCATCTCGGTATTACGATAAGGACCTCAAACAGTATGCAGTTATTATTTATTTAGCAAAAACAGCATTAAATAATCCAAAAAAAAAAAAAAAAAAAAAAAAAAAAAAAAAAAAAAAAAAAAAAAAAAAAAAAAAAAAAAAAAAAAAAAAAAAAAAAAAAAAAAAAAAAAAAAAAAAAAAAAAAAAAAAAAAAAAAAAAAAAAAAAAAAAAAAAAAAAAAAAAAAAAAAAAAAAAAAAAAAAAAAAAAAAAAAAAAAAAAAAAAAAAAAAAAAAAAAAAAAAAAAAAAAAAAAAAAAAAAAAAAAAAAAAAAAAAAAAAAAAAAAAAAAAAAAAAAAAAAAAAAAAAA
>CM067170.1:120963129-121033129 GCA_034093135.1 Erigeron breviscapus | reverse complement strand
ACACCAAACGGCTCAAACCCAGTTAAATTTGGTTTACGGTTATTCAAGAGTTCATAACTAGTCTTGTTAAAACGCTTAACCGTCAAAACCCGATTTAATACATGACACGCAGTATTCACAGCCTCCCCCCAAAATATAGCAGGAAGTTTTGAATCTGCCAGCATCGTTCTAGCCGCCTCTATCAGTGTCCTATTTTTCCTCTCAGCGACTCCATTTTGTTGTGGTGTGTACGGTGCACTAAACTGATGTTGTATTCCTTTGCTTAGGCAATAAACTTCCATAGCATGATTCTTAAATTCCGTACCATTATCACTTCTTATTCTCTTGATCCGTGTATTATACACATTCTCAGCTTCAGTGAAGAAGTTGATTAAGACACTAACCGCTTCACTTTTCAAAGCTAAGAAAAATACCCAAGAATATCGAGAATAATCATCAGTCACAACCAAGCAATAATGTTTACCACCAATACTCTTCACTTGAATCGGACCGAACAAATCCATATGAAGAAGTTCAAATGGAGATTCGATAGAGTTAACTAACTTTGATTTGTGCGCCTTTTTATGTTGCTTTCCTTTCAAGCATGGCACACATCTATCCTCAGACACAAAATTCTTCAATGGTACACCTTGCACTAAACCATTCTTCGTAATGTAATTCATTTTCCTATAATGCAAGTGTGCCATCCTTCGATGCCAAAGGACTGAATCAGACTCAGAAGCTTTAGATAATAGACATGTAGCATCCATATCAGGATCTTCAACACTCATATCCATGATGTAAGTATCCTTTACTCTTGGTGCCCGCATAACTATCCAATCTTCAGGTATCTCAAATCCCGGTTTGAGAACCACAGCTTCAGTCACACTAAAATGTACAGCATTTCCTTTATCACAAATTTGAGACACACTCATTAAATTGTGATTGAGTTGCTCAACATAATTCACTTTCTCTAAAGTAATCTTGCCATTTGAAACATTTCCTATCCCAGTTATGCTTCCTCCACTTTCTCCAGCAAAATTCACATGACCACCCTGAACTTTTACAAATTTACACAGTAATCCCCTCTCCCCTGTCATGTGCCGAGAACAGCCACTATCTACATACCACTTACTGATAGCTCTCCTCAACTGTTCCTGCACATTCAAACAAAAGATCATTTCTTATTGGGGACCCAAGCCACAATGGTCTTGGGTCTGCCATCTTCCATTACAATAATCTCCCTCAGTTCCCCATCGTATTGACTAGGAACAGAAGATTTTGCAACAGAATGCGTATTCGATCCCGAAGGCTTCCAAACCTTAGGATTCACTGGCAACCTTAATGGTGGACCAGTTTCTAAACGCAATTCAGGGACATATTTAGTAGAATTTCTCAAGTCACTAATTTGATCCCTAACATGTTGAGGTAAAGGAGCACTGGTCACATAATGATGTATCGGTGATTTTGCTTGAACCATATTTGGAGGACGAACTTGTTGAGGAGTTCTCCCCCTTAATGGTGTAACAGGTCTGTTTGTGTTAGTTCCAACTGACACATTACCTTTTGTGGAAACCTGTGATTGAATTTTCAAATCCTTACCCAAACCGTTAGTTAAACCCTCAACTTTCCTTTTGGATTCAACTTTTTCAAAAGGACGAACATTGTCAGTCTGGGCAAGTGGGTCATTCCTTTTCCTTAAAGGACAAATACTTGCAACATGTCCTGTTTCACGACACTTGAAACAAATCATTTTCTCAACAGGTTTCTTTTGTGTAACCTTAGGATCATTAGATGACCCTGTGGATGAAGAGTTCGAAGCTTCAAGGTTTTCAATGTGTGTAACTTTGTTATTACTTTCCTCAAAATGTACTTTCTTAGGTAATTTTGACGGAGGTGTCAAGTATAAAACTTCTTTTTCTTCAACACACCAAACCTTATCTATTTTGTCAGGATTAAAACTATCCAAACTAAATTCTTTTTCAGAAAACACTCGTGACTGACCTTTTAATGTAAACACAGTTATCATTTTAGGTTCAAGTTTTTCTGATTTGAGAATCGAACTCTTCACAGTTTCTTGAATCTCACTTGGGATTGAGTGAGATTTGTCCAGATTCTTTGTCTCAACAGACTTATTAGAATCACTTGTCTGAATTTTATCAGACATAACCAATGTCTTTGACTCATCAGACTTAACTTCCTCAGAAGTATAAACTTCAGGAAGTTCAGTTATTCTAACTGTCTTAGAAAAATCTTCAGGCTTAACTGAATTTAACTCTATTTCATCAGTTTTGAGAAAAGAATAATTATCATTAAAAGGTGGTTCTACTTCACCATAACCCAACCCATTCTTTCCTTTCTTGTTAGGTAATGGTTCAAAAGCATCTACCCTCTTTTGTTTCAGATGAAGATCCTCTATTTTAAGCTTTAAATCTTTAATTCTTTCTCGAAACATAGAGTTTTCTTCTTCTAATTTATTAATAGCTTGCATTCCTAAAGCATATTCTTCATTGAGTCTAGTTAAGCCCTCAGTTTTCTTAGACAAATTCACATACAAGGCACAAATGTCAGCTATAAAGTTAAAATTGAGAGGTACCTTTTGATTTTCAGGAGCAGAGACTCGAGCCATATAGCCAATAGCTTCCTCAATCTTTAGTCCTTCAACAATATTTAACTTAAAGACTTCTCCTCCACCATTCTTTTCACTAGTACCTTCAATAACCTTATTTTCAGAAGAAGATTCTGATTCTATCGATTGAGTTGCCTCTTCTTCAGATGGTGCCTCATGATCAATAATTTGACCCTGCTCACAGACTTTAGCTTTCAAAACAGTTCGATCTTTTTCATCTTGTTTCATTTTAAGCTTTAAATCTTTAATTCTTTCTCGAAACATAGAGTTTTCTTCTTCTAATTTATTAATAGCTTGCATTCCTAAAGCATATTCTTCATTGAGTCTAGTTAAGCCCTCAGTTTTCTTAGACAAATTCACATACAAGGCACAAATGTCAGCTATAAAGTTAAAATTGAGAGGTACCTTTTGATTTTCAGGAGCAGAGACTCGAGCCATATAGCCAATAGCTTCCTCAATCTTTAGTCCTTCAACAATATTTAACTTAAAGACTTCTCCTCCACCATTCTTTTCACTAGTACCTTCAATAACCTTATTTTCAGAAGAAGATTCTGATTCTATCGATTGAGTTGCCTCTTCTTCAGATGGTGCCTCATGATCAATAATTTGACCCTGCTCACAGACTTTAGCTTTCAAAACAGTTCGATCTTTTTCATCTTGTTTCATTTTAAGCTTTAAATCTTTAATTCTTTCTCGAAACATAGAGTTTTCTTCTTCTAATTTATTAATAGCTTGCATTCCTAAAGCATATTCTTCATTGAGTCTAGTTAAGCCCTCAGTTTTCTTAGACAAATTCACATACAAGGCACAAATGTCAGCTATAAAGTTAAAATTGAGAGGTACCTTTTGATTTTCAGGAGCAGAGACTCGAGCCATATAGCCAATAGCTTCCTCAATCTTTAGTCCTTCAACAATATTTAACTTAAAGACTTCTCCTCCACCATTCTTTTCACTAGTACCTTCAATAACCTTATTTTCAGAAGAAGATTCTGATTCTATCGATTGAGTTGCCTCTTCTTCAGATGGTGCCTCATGATCAATAATTTCAGCCATAAAAGCATTGGCTGAATTTCCTGATTCATCCACAATAGTACTCCAATCGAACTTTTCAGTCTTTTCTTGTGCAACCAAAGCATTGGATCCAGCAGAAGCCCCAGAATTTTGTTTTCCAGCGATTTGATTTGGCTTCGAATAACTTGTAGTTGCCTCTTGCTTTGGTCGATGACACTCTCTAGCAAAGTGACCGAAACCATTACAATTGTAGCACTTAACCTTGGATTTATCATACTTAACCTTTCCATTGGTCAAATCTCTTCCAGTACGTCCCATAAATCTTCTAGCTCTACGAGCTACCATGGCCAATTGCCATTTGAGATCCATCTCTTCAAGATCATCAGGATCCAATTGCTCATACTCCAAATCAGCCAACTCCGGATCTACTAGATTTCCAGAGATCAATGCTTCGTAAGATGTCATGAAAGCAGCCAACAGACTAACATGACTTTCAGCTGATTTAACACTCAAAGGCATAGCCTTAAGAGTCCTTTGTGAACCTCCGGCTAAATTTGTTGAAACTTGATTCTTTTCAATCGATGCAGCTACAAAGCAGTAACCATTCTCATCACCTATCATCTCAGTCTTCTCAGTAGAATTCGACAAAAAAGCAGTTGCCCTTGACCCAGATGGTTCAGCAGTATTTGGCTTCTTAGCACGATAAATCTCTGGATTTTGCATGACATCAGTTTGGGTTTCCCGCTTCTTAATATTCAACTCAAAACCTCTTAAATGTGCAATAACATTATCAAGAGTCATTTGAGCATAAGTCGGATCACGTTTAACCAAAACTGAATAGAAATCCCAATGAGATGGTAAGGCATCTAAGAATTTCTCATTCTTTTCAGCATCAGTTAGTGGTACTGCATGGTTTCTCATCTCAGTCATGAGATGGTAATACCTATTCACCAACTCATCAAGCGTCTCATTTTTCATTGCCTTAAAAACCAAATGTTGAGCCTTCAGAAGATCCTGCTTTCCCTTCTTTACTACATCATCTCCTTCATACCTATTAGCTAAGGCA
The DNA here is from genome assembly GCA_034093135.1 of Erigeron breviscapus. Taxonomy (NCBI): domain Eukaryota; kingdom Viridiplantae; phylum Streptophyta; class Magnoliopsida; order Asterales; family Asteraceae; genus Erigeron; species Erigeron breviscapus. Next base: position 121,028,444 of record CM067170.1, on the reverse strand, counting down.
TCCCAAAGTTCCTTTGATGTAGCATATGCTTCTTGCTCAAAAGTGTGCAGAATGTCCTCTGGCAGACACATAGTAATACAACCATATGCCTTGTGTTCGGCCTCGAACATCCGTTTGTCATCATCAGAAAGTGCTGTCCATTTTGCCTTTTCTTTTACATCGGCAAAACTAACGGTTGCTTGATTAAAACCATCCTTTATGCAAATCAGCATACGGACATCAGTCCATCTTAAATAGTTTTCAAAACGAGTCTTCCATGAGGGATAATCTTCAATACTTAGTAGTTTTGGTGGTGATGTTGATTTGCCTACCACATGTTCCATCTCCATCAATCGGCTTAACATCTTTTGATCCATCGATTAGGTTAGAAAACTTAATTATTGCTCAAGGTTAAATCCAAAAATTAATAGAACTTTTAACCAAAATTCAAAAGAATTCTTCAGGTTTAAAGTTCAAACAATTTTAGATTAAATTTTTGAACAAGATTCGAAGTTCTCTAAAATTCGTATGATCTAAAGAAAATACTTTTGAATTTTTTTGAGTTTCTAAGTTAAAAGAATCTTTCGAATTTTCAGATTTCAAACCAAAACTCAAAAGAATTTTATGAAGTTCAAAATCAATTACGAAAGACTCAAACAAAACTCAAAACCAAAAGTAAAATTAACAGTTAAAAAAAAATAACCAACAAATTGAATGATGAAACAAGTAGTACTTATAGACAGACAGATAATGTGCAATTCGACCTTTGTCATAAGAAAACAATTCGACCCTATGAGTAAATCGACCCTATGGTCGAATTTGACCTCCAATGGTCAAATTTGATCACCTCCAAATCTTCCAATTATACCAAACGCACCTCTTTTCCAAGCAATCTTCACGAACACAATCTCTTCCAAGCAAGACACTGCCGAGCTTAATTTGTCAATTGTTGAAATCACTAATCCCAAACACGATCAATGGCTCTGATACCACTTGTAAGTCCCCCTCAAGCCAAACGGATCTATGAGATTAGTTAACCAATTATAGAGTGCGGAAATTCTCTATAATTAGCAAACAACAATATGAAAGACAATATGTTCTATGGAATAATAAGCTTTGTATTATTGATAATAATCTCTATTATGAATAACACACAAAAGCTAGAAAATGTGAAACAAAGGACTAGGAAGATTAACCTTAAACATAAAGGTTTAATCTCCTATATATAGGCTAGTGGTATGGTTCGACCACCATGAGGAATTCGACCTCATGGTGGAATTCGACCCTATGGAGGAATTCGACCACCATGCCCATTTTTTGGTCAATTTTGACTTTCGACCTTATTTAACGCTAAAACATATCGTTCAATACACAATTAACTTAAAACTATATTTCTATAATCTGTTGTCACTAGAATATGTACCAACAGTAACATACTTCCAAGTGTGAATCCATGATTTGGATAAAACACAAGTTTGAACCGCAAAGTTAGTAGGCATCAGAGAAAGTATGTGTGATATAACCTCATCGGGCATGTTGCTAAGTCTATCTACGTTCTCGGAACCCATAAAGACACAAGATCGATGACACAAAAAAGATATATATAGAAACAAACGAACAAACCTATTAAGGGAGATTAATTACAATTGTTGACGGGGAGAAGTTTTTGATGAGAATCAAACACTATAAAGACGGAAGACAGTTTATTTATATTCGCGTATCATATTAGGGCGAATAAGGGCTGGATCTTGATACATATCCAATCCCTCCAAATCCATTAACATAACTTAATGGATCGGTATATTTGATCCATTAACTTTCTTAATGATCAGAAACAATTGCCGACCTTAATTTACTGGAAGTGGAGTTTTATTCAAATTATAATTGTGAGGATAAGGCCTTTCCAAATACCCATCATTAGTTCATTTAATTGGGTTTTGGTAGATTGGTCTTGAGAGTGATAACAATCTATTTATGGTGATCATTAATATCCTTTACCACTGCACAAACACATCATGTAAAGGATTTAATTTGGAGTAAAGAGTGATGTCTAGGGTTTACAGATTAGGAAAACGACGTAGGACATTTCTGAAAAGGCGATTTTGGTAAGAGTAACAAATCTAAATTTAGTTTTAGTGTTTTGGAATTGAACAGACCTAAAGGCTCACAAACATTTAACCTTAATTCCTTAGCTAATTAATCGACTTTGGCACCACTGGCTAGCTAGCTTTGGATCAAACACCCACGCAAGTGTAAAACTTTAACTTGGTATATATATTTCGCAAAGATGAAGGACCTGATTCACAAATTCCAGAAGCAATCTATCACACGTGACATTGTTAAAGTCAAGGTTATGAATAGAAGTGACGGCTTGGATAAAATGTTGCTGGTTGGCACAACAAATTACCTACAAAGAAGATCGAGTATATATGTGCAAAAGAGCGTTATCAGGCAAGTTGCTAAGGCTATTTACATTCTTGGAACGCATCGTTTGTTTGTTGCTTCCTGTAAATAATTAGTACTTGTTGTAAACTTGTAATATGAACACATCATTTCTCGTTTCAAAAATATACTCGTACATTTAAAAGAAACAATAATGATCAAATACTAAACTATGCCCTGTCAAGCGTAGGTGGTTAAAAAAGGCAAGCCGACAAGCTATTAGATCCATTTACAGCAGTCAATCAGTTAAATAGGCCCGGGAGCCAGTTTTGCAGCAGCTCAATAGCCCATGACACTTCCAAATTGTTCACAGTTGTCAGAGATAACAAAACGGATGGGTCAAACGGGTTGGAAAACATATTAAGCAAGTGCTGTTGAAATCAGAAGACTAATAGTATGAGTAGACCTGAAAACATATGGATTTTGTTTGCATGTATCTTTTTTCTTTTTTTTTTTTTTTTTTTTTTTTTTTTTTTTTTTTTTTTTTTTTTTTTTTTTTTACTCTTTTTTTTTTTTTTTTTTTTTTTTTTTTTTTTTTTTTTTTTTTTTTTTTTTTTTTTTTTTTTTTTTTTTTTTTTTTTTTTTTTTTTTTTTTTTTTTTTTTTTTTTTTTTTTTTTTTTTTTTTTTTTTTTTTTTTTTTTTTTTTTTTTTTTTTTTTTTTTTTTTTTTTTTTTTTTTTTTTTTTTTTTTTTTTTTTTTTTTTTTTTTTTTTTTTTTTTTTTTTTTTTTTTTTTTTTTTTTTTTTTTTTTTTTTTTTTTTTTTTTTTTTTTTTTTTTTTTTTTTTTTTTTTTTTTTTTTTTTTTTTTTTTTTTTTTTTTTTTTTTTTTTTTTTTTTTTTTTTTTTTTTTTTTTTTTTTTTTTTTTTTTTTTTTTTTTTTTTTTTTTTTTTTTTTTTTTTTTTTTTTTTTTTTTTTTTTTTTTTTTTTTTTTTTTTTTTTTTTTTTTTTTTTTTTTTTTTTTTTTTTTTTTTTTTTTTTTTTTTTTTTTTTTTTTTTTTTTTTTTTTTTTTTTTTTTTTTTTTTTTTTTTTTTTTTTTTTTTTTTTTTTTTTTTTTTTTTTTTTTTTTTTTTTTTTTTTTTTTTTTTTTTTTTTTTTTTTTTTTTTTTTTTTTTTTTTTTTTTTTTTTTTTTTTTTTTTTTTTTTTTTTTTTTTTTTTTTTTTTTTTTTTTTTTTTTTTTTTTTTTTTTTTTTTTTTTTTTTTTTTTTTTTTTTTTTTTTTTTTTTTTTTTTTTTTTTTTTTTTTTTTTTTTTTTTTTTTTTTTTTTTTTTTTTTTTTTTTTTTTTTTTTTTTTTTTTTTTTTTTTTTTTTTTTTTTTTTTTTTTTTTTTTTTTTTTTTTTTTTTTTTTTTTTTTTTTTTTTTTTTTTTTTTTTTTTTTTTTTTTTTTTTTTTTTTTTTTTTTTTTTTTTTTTTTTTTTTTTTTTTTTTTTTTTTTTTTTTTTTTTTTTTTTTTTTTTTTTTTTTTTTTTTTTTTTTTTTTTTTTTTTTTTTTTTTTTTTTTTTTTGCAACAAGAAATAAGACGTGAACTGCAGATATATATATGTGCACATATTTTTTGCAATTTCCATTACAACTGAAAGTCAAAAGTAAACAAAAATGTGTATCATTTAGTTCAAAATAAACATAGAAATTAATCAAATAATACAACTCAACAAATCTCAATTTTATAAACTTTAACATTTCTGAAACATTATTGATCCACACCCAAATACTTTTTTGTCGACCAAATCCACACATGTAGAACAAAAAACGCAACCATGTTAATTACATAATTCAGATAATTCCCTTCTCACAAAACTAACTAGTTATGGAAGAATACAGACTTCCAAGAAAATGAATCTCGCAGTACCTGGATACCCTTGGAAGCTTCAACAACTCTGTGGTCAACAGCATTTCTTCTTTCAAAGATATCCTACCACACGTGATTGTTAGCATCGTCAAAACCTCGGCATTCCCCAACAAGTATGCCAAAAACTGTAGATATGATTTCTGCCCCCTGAAATTTGCAAACTTCATTGTTCTAAGGTTCTTTAGCATGCAAGTCGGAATTGACTGCGGCTCAATCCAGCAATAATTTCTTTGATCTTCGGGATTCTATTTGAGCACAAACAAGATGGATTGATCAAAGCTATATGTCAGAAAACAAAAATTAAAAGCATACAGTAATTGGCATCGGAGTCTTTCAAAGACGGGTTTGACTTGAGGTTCAAGTCTGAGCAAGCACCGGGTTTTACCATTCGTCATCATGCCTACAATCGGGGTTGATTGGTTTTCCCCATGTTGTGGGAATAACGAGCTTGGGCTCCGCCCGGCTGGCGCTAGCCTTTACTCTTTAGGTTAACCCAGATGATGTTCGGGCTATAATTTGTTTAGTTGAACGTTTAAAAAATAGCATAATTGAACATGTCAAAGATTTAGAATCAGCTAAGATACCATTATAATACATAAATGCTCCAACTCAGGAGAGTTTTCTAGCATTGGATGAAATAATGCCGAATACAAACCATTCTCTGGCATTGAACTCCAAGTGCTTCAAATACGGAAAATTAGGTATAGGAGTAAAGGATGGCTTCATCGGCTGAAAAGGAATGTATAGTTATTAAAGGTATAAAAGGAGAACCATAACAAGTTTGAAAGAGAAATCGGGACATTCGAGTCTCTTTAATTAGAAAGAGAACTTACATGACGAGGCAACTCCTATAAAGTTATAATTTCATTGCTGCCCTATGCTTTACAACCGATCAGTATATATACACAATATGGATGTGCCCTACTTACAATATATGGGCTAGATCCTACATGTATAATGATAACTGGGCCTAGCTAAGATATACACGTGATGTATTCCTCTAATACTCCCCCGCAGTTTGAGCGGGAGATCGGCGAACACTCAAACTGGATCTAAAATCCGCAAAGAGATGGTATGGAAGTCCTTTGGTGAAGATGTCAGCATATTGAAAACGAGAAGGAACATGCATAACACGTATATGTCCAGCAGCCACTTTATCTCGAACAAAGTGTATATCAATCTCAATGTGCTTCGTTCGCTGATGCTGTACAGGATTAGCAGACATGTAAACGGCACTTACATTATCACAATACACCAAAGTGGCAGTACGTAATGGGGTGTGAAGCTCAAGAAGAAGGTTACGAAGCCATGCTGTTTCGGCAACCGCATTAGCAACACCACGATATTCTGCTTCCGCACTGGAACGGGACAGAGTGTTCTGACGTTTAGAAGACCATGAAACGAGGTTATCACCAAGAAAAACACAGTAACCAGATGTAGATCTGCGTGTAGACGGGCACCCACCCCAATCAGCATCGGAGTATGCAGTTAGTTGTGTGGAACGAGACTTGTAAAGTTGAAGGCCAAGGTCAATGGTACCACAAACATACCTAAGGACACGCTTGAGAGCAAGAAAGTGTGGCTCTCGCGGATCATGCATATAGAGGCAAAGCTGTTGAGTGGCATAAGAGATGTCTGGTCGAGTAAAGGTGAGATACTGAAGAGCACCAGCTAGGCTGCGATACAGTGTAGAATCTGCAACAGGAGGACCATCTGGTCCAAGTTTCTTGTCGGTGTCAATGGGGGTCCGACATGGGTTACAGTTAAGCATTTGAGCCCGCTTAAGTATTTCTGTTGCATATTTCGACTGAGAGAGAAATAAACCAGAAGATGTACGCTTAACGGCAATGCCTAAGAAATAGTTGAGCGGTCCAAGATCAGTCATGGCAAACTCACCATGTAAAGAAGTGATGAGTCGTTGTAGCATTGTTGACGAAGAAGCAGTAAGAATGATATCATCAACATACAAAAGTAAATATGCCGTCTCTGAACCATGTTTAAAAATAAATAAGGATGTGTCACTCTTGCTGTGTTGAAAACCAATACGGAGAACATAGCTGGTGAAGCGTTGAAACCAAGCACGCGGTGCTTGTTTGAGACCATAGAGGGACTTCTGAAGATGACATACATAGTCAGGATGAGCAGGATCGGTGAAACCTGGAGGTTGATGCATATAGACAGTCTCATGGAGATTTCCGTGAAGAAAAGCATTTTTCACATCAAGTTGATGAATGGGCCAATCCCGAGAGACAGCAAGACTAAGAACCGTCCTTATGGTAGCCGGTTTGACCACCGGGCTAAAAGTCTCGCCACAATCAATGCCTTGTTGTTGACTGCGACCGTTAGCGACAAGGCGAGCTTTGTACCTGCTAAGAGATCCATCTGCATGAAATTTATGTTTAAAAAGCCACATGGAACGAACAACATTTACATTGGGTGGACGCGGGACCAGAACCCACGTACCATTTTTAACTAACGCATTATATTCATCTTGCATAGCATTATACCAATGATGGGAATTAAGAGCCTGAGTGTGAGATTTAGGAATGGGACAAAGAGTAGAAACGTGGAGGGAGAGACGGTTAGTGGGTTTAGTGATTCCAGCCTTTGAGCGCGTGATCATGGGGTGGTGAGAGACGGTGGTAGTGGGTTGGGGTGCGGTATGAGGCGGGTTCTGATGAGATGTGGACGGAGATGGGTTTGTCACCAATGGCGGTTGAGTTGGGTGCATCGGGACAGTGGTTTGGTCAGTAGAAGAAGTTGATGGTTGTGTAGTTTGTGAGTCACTCATAGTGTGCGTGGGTGACACAGAGGTAGAGGTTTCGGTGGATTGATTAAGTGATGTTGGGGTGACATACGATGTAGGTGAGGGAGATGTAAGTAATTTGAGGTTAGCTGGAGTGGGGCTAGTGTCATTGTCTAGAAACTGGTAAGATGAGGTGTTAATGGGTGTCGTTTGGGCAAAAGGAAAAGAGGTCTCATCAAAGGTAACATGACGGGAGATGATGATCTTATTGGTGGAAAGATCAAGACATCGATATCCACGGTGATTAGTTGGGTAACCAAGGAAGACACAACGAGTAGATCGTGGTTGAAGTTTGTATGTTGTGTGGAGATAGGGATAACAAAGACACCCAAAAATGCGGAGATGTTTGTAAGTCGGCTGTTTATTAAAAAGTTTGGTGAAGGGTATGTCATTTTTTATTGCAGATGATGGTAAAATATTAAGGAGATGAGTTGCCATGAAAAGAGCTTCTACCCAATATTGTGGTGGAAGATGAGCCTGAAACAACAAGGTTCGTATGAGATTATTGATGGTGCGTAACATCCTTTCCGCCTTTCCATTTTGTTGAGATGTTTTGGGGCACGAAAAACGGAATTGGATGCCATGTTGTTGAAACAGGTTGTGTTGATTGATGTTGTCAAACTCACCTCCATGATCACATTGGAAGGCTTTAATTTCCATATTAAATTGCGTTTTCACATAAGCACGAAAATGTAAGAATTTAGCAAAAGCATCAGACTTCTTTTTAAGAGGATAGACCCATAAGAAATGCGAGAAATGGTCTAGAAAGATAACATAATATTTAAAACCACTAATACTCGGAATGGGAGAAGTCCATAAATCCGAGTGGATAATATCAAAACTGTTCTCAACAATCGAATCAGAAGCATAAAAAGGATGTCTAGTATACTTGCCAAGTTGACAAGCATGACACAAAGTCATAGACTTCGGTTTATTACAAATAATGAATTTATTGGAAGCTAAACGACGAAGCACTTCATCACCAGGATGCCCGAGTCTTTGGTGCCATGTTGAGTGAGTAGATGACAAAAGGGCAGTAGGAGAAGTAGGAGAAGGACAAAGTGGGTAAAGTTCTCCGGTGCTGTTACATCGGAGCAGAAGTTGTCGAGTCCAGTAATCCTTCACAGAAAAACCAAATGGATCAAATTCGACACTACATTTATTATCACGAGTAAATTGACGTACAGAAATAAGATTTTTAATAATGTTGGGTGCAATAAGAACGTTTTGTAAATAAAGAGGACGGTGAAGGGACGGTAACATGCTATGCCCGGTGCTAGTGACGGGGATTTTACCCCCATTACCCACAATAATAGATGAAGGAATGCGAGAGTTAAAAGTGGAAGTGAGTTTACCTGGATCTGGGGTGAGATGTGATGTAGCGCCGCTGTCCATGTACCACCCGTGGTCTTCATTGTTGGAAGCATACTGAAGAATGTCGGTGTGGTGAGCCTCTGGGATGGATGTTGGCTGGTCAACATATGGGCCAAAGTTCCAGTAGCCACCCGGGCTTATTGGCCGGTAAGAAGAAGGAGCTGGGTCGAGACCTGATGGGCCATAAGCTTGGGCTGGAAAAGGTGTACCCTGTGTACTCGGAGCCCACTGTGAACGAGCAGGCGGACGTGTATAAGCCTGCACATTAGGATAGCGAGCGGGGGGTGCCTGAGTCACCCATGACCACTGTTGGGTTGATTGTTGATGGGCAGGTTGTTGTTTGTTTTCTTTTATATGAAGAAACCTGCATTTGTCACCGAATTTGCATGTCCCTCTTTGAAAATTCCTACATAGCTCTCGAGACCTGCGATTATTAGAACCCATTGAAGCATTTGATGGCCTACCAGAATTGTTACCTGCTAGGAGAACAGTAGGTGATGAAGAGTCATCTCGTCCCGAGTTGACACCCAATCTTCCATTAATGGACTTATTTTTCCTATTCAACCTTGACTCTTCGACCAGAAGCATCGACCGAGTTTCAAGAAGGGTTGGACGTTTGGTGTTGTGACGAATGATGTTTGTCACATGTTCAAACTTGTCATCCAACCCGTTAATGGCATACATAACCAACGTCTTTTCATCTATAGGAGAATCAATATTAGCCAACAAGTCCGAGATTACCTTAATACGTTTGAAGTATTCAGAGATGGACAAGGATCCCAAATCCATAGATCGTAACTCGTTCTCGAGTTCGAGAGCACGAGCCTCTTTATTGTCATGAAACAGTTCCTTAAGGCTTGTCCACACACTAGCAGCAGTTGCATTCTTCTTTAGCACAGTCTGAAGGAGCGAGGTGGAAAGAGTTCCATAGATCCAAACCTTAACGAGAGAGTCAACCTTTTTCCATTCTGGGTCGGCTGCACGGGTGCTGCTTGTCGTCCCTTCAACATGATCCATGAGACCGAAACTGTCGAGATGAGAGACAAACAGTTCACACCATGCATCATAGTTGAGTTGATCTAGGTCAAGGACAAGTGGTACATGGGTCTTGATATTGGTGACCCCAAAGGGTTTTTCGGTGTTTGTGAGTGGTGGTGGTGGCGGTGGTGTAGCCTCTGAATCATTCGTCATGGATGTATCTGAGAGAGAGTTGAGGATGATTAATTAAGAGAATGGTGATGGCGGCAGATTATAGATCAGAAGAGGGCAGTGATTTGTGATTTAGGGATTAGAGAGATATGTAAATATGGCGCTCTGATACCATATAAAGTTATAATTTCATTGCTGCCCTATGCTTTACAACCGATCAGTATATATACACAATATGGATGTGCCCTACTTACAATATATGGGCTGGATCCTACATGTATAATGATAACTGGGCCTAGCTAAGATATACACGTGATGTATTCCTCTAATAACTCCAACGTAAGCGATTTAGCTTCACTTACTCCTTTTAAAACTTCAACAACCGATAAAGGATTAAATCCATTGTAATATGAACCGAAATAAGAGATGACAAATCTTCCATGACAAAACCTGTGGGTGTATCTGTTCTAACATAGAGATCTTCAAGCTTAGGAACATTTAGAACAACTTTGCTGCTACTAATTGTGCGTTCCTTAATTCTCAATTTCATGTGCTTTAAACTAGGGATGTTGAAGTTGTAATCTTTATAGGAAGGGTCGTACATTCTTATTTCGAGTGATAAACTTTCGAGTACTGGGCAGCCACGTATAAGATTAAGCGCATGAACAAAGTCTCTATCATTAGTCTCTATATCAATGGTTTTGAGACACGGAAGATTGACATATGACGGATAGTTGTATTCAGAATTATCAATTGAATCTAAGCTTAATTTTGTGAGCGTCTTGCAAGTGAAAAAACTATGAGGCAATACAAGATATATCGCCTTAATATCAAGCTCACAAACATTTAACCTCGTTGCTTTATCAATACATTCACAGACACGCGACCCGCCAACCCAAATTTCCAAACAATGCAACCTAAAAAGTTGAATTTGGGATGTTTTACAACACTCGAGTGCCCGATCAACGAATGTAATAAAGCGATCCATATCATGAAAAGGATGTTGATCATCATCAAAGTCAAGGTTTGTAACAGACTTCCAAGTGTGAACCCATGATTTGGATAAAATACAAGTTCGAACCGCATACTTAGTAGGCATCAGAGAAAGTATGTGTGAAATAACTTCATCGGGCATGTTGCTAAGTCTATCTACGTTCTCAGAACCCATTGTTCTGTTTGTAAAACACAATCAGATTGATGTAGAAACACAAATCGATGACACAAAAAGATATATATATATATAGGGCACCCTTATTTTAAGAACCATTTTTTTGTATATATATATATATATATATATATATATATATATATATATATATATATATATATATATATATATATATATATATATATATATATATATATATATATATATATATATATATATATATATATATATATATATATATATATATATATATATATATATATATATATATATATATATATATATATATATATATATATATATATATATATATATATATATATATATATATATATATATATATATATATATATATATATATATATATATATATATATATATATATATATATATATATATATATATATATATATATATATATATATATATATATATATATATATATATATATATATATATATATATATATATATATATATATATATATATATATATATATATATATATATATATATATATATATATATATATATATATATATATATATATATATATATATATATATATATATATATATATATATATATATATATATATATATATATATATATATATATATATATATATATATATATATATATATATATATATATATATATATATATATATATATATATATATATATATATATATATATATATATATATATATATATATATATATATATATATATATATATATATATATATATATATATATATATATATATATATATATATATATATATATATATATATATATATATATATATATATATATATATATATATATATATATATATATATATATATATATATATATATATATATATATATATATATATATATATATATATATATATATATATATATATATATATATATATATATATATATATATATATATATATATATATATATATATATATATATATATATATATATATATATATATATATATATATATATATATATATATATATATATATATATATATATATATATATATATATATATATATATATATATATATATATATATATATATATATATATATATATATATATATATATATATATATATATATATATATATATATATATATATATATATATATATATATATATATATACTATAATAGAACTTTTAAATTATGTTTATTGGATCACATGTTTTTTTTGTTCATTCACATGTGAAACGTTATAAAAATATATGTTGCAGAAGAAAGTTTTTTTCAAAACCTTATATATACCCGTTTGTTAACATGTGAACGAAAACGTGAACATATTCATTCACAAGTTCACAAAAGGCTATTTTGAAGGTTTTTTAAAAAAGTTTCTTCTACAACATACTTTTTTATATCATTTCACATGTGAATGAACAAAAAAACATGTGATCCAATACATAATTTGAGAGTTCTCATGGTTCTTAAAAAAAATGGTTCTCAAAATAAGGAAAGTCTATATATATATATATATATATATATAAACAAACGAACAAACCTATTTAGGGAGATTAGACGGGAAGAAGTTTTTGAAGAGAAACAAACAATATAAAGATGAAAGACAATTACTCCCTTCGTCCCTACGTGTCCTATTTTGACTTTTTGAGTCTTTTCTTTTAACTTTGACCGTAAATATTTTTGTTTGTGTTATATATAACACTTGTTGTAACATATATGAATTGATTGAGTTTTAAATATACTTTTCATTGATATAACTTTCGTCAGCTAATATATAACAGAAACAAAGATATTCACGGTCAAAGTCGAAAGAAAAAGACTTGATAAGTCAAAATAGGACAATTAAAATGGGACGGAGGGAGTATCTATTTATATTGGAATATCATATATATTAGGACGAATATTTATATAAGGGCTGGACCTTGATACATATCCAATCCCTCCAAATCCATTAGCATAATTTAATGGATCGTTATATTTGATCCATCGATCCATTAACTTATATCCAACATTTGCCGACCTTTATTGGAAGAACAGGAGTTTTATTCAAATTGTAATTGTGAGAATAATTTCTTAACTTTTTGAAGGCAACCACTAACGACAATTCAAGTTTATAATCTAGTATTAAAAGTTTAATAAATTTTTTTTCTTTTTAACAAGATTTGGTTATTTTACACATGTTTTTCTGCTATTTGCTACTCTAACAAAATAAATTTGAAAGTCACTTTTTTATGTTTATATTTCTTTTTGGCAATTTATTTACAATTTTCATTGCTCGTTCTATACCTTTTTGTTGTTATGTATCAACAGTTTCGTTGTAGTTCTAGGGCCACTTTTCTTACGTTGTGTTTTGAAGTATTTTGATAAAGCAAAATTTTTTTGGCCCTCCTCGAGTCAAAATCTTGGCTTCGCCACTATGGGCATACACACCAAACAATTATGGTGACACTTGTGTCCAAAAATTTATTGCATTAATGTGATGTTGATTATCAGGTATTTAAAGATGGTCAAACAGTAGGAAAGTCAGGATGGGTAACGCCTTAGAGGTGTTTGGTTCGCAGAATTTCTAGGAATCTGATGGAATTGGAATCAGAATTCCATTCCATATCCTGTTTGGTTGGCATAATGGAATTCAGATTCCATTCCATGAGGTGTTTAGTTCGTAAGGAAATGGAATTGGAATCCATCAAATTCCATCAAATGAAGGAATTCAACATTCCTTAGCAAAATGGATGGAATGTTTGAAATTCCAATGGAATTCAAAATTTGATAAAAGTAACTCTATAATTATTATTGATTATATTTAATATAGTTATTAAACTATATATTTGAAAACTATATTTATTATTATTAATTTTATTATTATTATTATTATTATTATTATTTATAAATATATTTATTAACTATTATTTTATAAAAAGACTAATGATATTTTATATAATTTAATAAAAAGAATTTTTAATTTATAAAATTTACTATTTTTTATAAAAAATTTATTATTTTATACATTTAACTATTATTTTATAAAAAGACTAATGATATTTTATATAATTTAATAAAAAGAATTTTTAATTTATAAAATTTACTATTTTTTATAAAAAATTTATTATTTTATAAAGACTAATGATATTTTATATAATTTAATAAAAAGAATTTTTAATTTATAAAATTTACTATTTTTTATAAAAAATTTATTATTTATAAAATTTAATATTTTTTTATAAAAAGTTATTATTTTATAAAAAAGACTAATGATATTTTATATAATTTAATAAAAAGAATTTTTAATTTATAAAATTTACTATTTTTTATAAAAAATTTATTATTTTATACATAATTTTATTATTTTATTTTAATATTATTATTATTTATATAAAAATATATTTATTAACTATTATTTTATAAAAAGACTAATGATATTTTATATAATTTAATAAAAAGAATTTTTAATTTATAAAATTTACTATTTTTTATAAAAAATTTATTATTTTATACATAATTTTATTATTTTATTTTAATATTATTATTATTTATATAAAAATATATTTATTAACTATTATTTTATAAAAAGACTAATGATATTTTATATAATTTAATAAAAAGAATTTTTAATTTATAAAATTTACTATTTTTTATAAAAAATTTATTATTTTATATAATTTAATATTTTTTATAAAAAACTTATAATATTTTTTATACATAATTTTATTTTAATATTATTATTATTTATATAAAAATATATTTATTAACTATTATTTTATAAAAAGACTAATGATATTTTATATAATTTAATAAAAAGAATTTTTAATTTATAAAATTTACTATTTTTTATAAAAAATTTATTATTTTATACAATTTATTATTTTATAAAACTTATATATTTTAATTTTATTTTAATATTATTATTATTTATATAAAAATATATTTATTAACTATTATTTTATAAAAAGACTAATGATATTTTATATAATTTAATAAAAAGAATTTTTAATTTATAAAATTTACTATTTTTTATAAAAAATTTATTATTTTATACCATAATTTTTTATAAAATAGTTATTTTATCTGCAAAAAAAATAATGTTAGTTTATAAAAATTTAATATTTTTCATTAATATTATTTTATAAAAAAACTAATAATATTTATTTAATTACTAGATTTTAGACCCGTGTCCAACGCTGGACACGGGGCTTACGATATTATCAATATTAGATCTTTATACATTTAAGTCATAAAAACTTATAATTTTGAAGATATACGGTTTTTAATACTTTGCAAGTTGTAGTACAATAATCAACTAATGATATTTTATATAATTTAATAAAAAGAATTTTTAATTTATAAAATTTACTATTTTTTATAAAAAATTTATTATTTTATACAATTTAATGATTATTATTTAGTAATAAGATATAATTTCATAAAAATTATTAATATTTTATAAAAAAATAATTTTAAATATAACATTTTATCTTTATAAAAAATATATATTTTAGTTATAATATTTATTCATTTATTATTTTATAAAAAAACTAATAATATTTATTTAATTACTAGATTTTAGACCCGTGTCCAACGCTGGACACGGGGCTTACGATATTATCAATATTAGATCTTTATACATTTAAGTCATAAAAACTTATAATTTTGAAGATATACGTTTTTAAGTGTTATACTTTGCAATTTGTAGTAAAAATATATTTATTAACTATTATTTTATAAAAAGACTAATGATATTTTATATAATTTAATAAAAAGAATTTTAGTTTATAAAATTTAATATTTTTTTATAAAAAGTTATTATTTTATAAAAAAACTAATGATATTTTATATAATTTAATAAAAAGAATTTTTAATTTATAAAATTTATATCTATTATATAATTTTTTGAAACCAATTGTACTCATAATGTGATATTATTATGAAAGATAATTAAGAATTAAAATATAAACATACTTGTGATCATGTACTTGACATTCAAGTATATGTCTTTGATCATGATGCGGGCTCATAACATGAATAGATTTATTTTCAATCACCTGTCCTATGATAATTAGATAACAATTGGGATTGTTTTCATATTTTTTATAACAATTAGGACTCTTGATTTGAGTGACAATTGTAACTTTAAACATTGATACGCAAAACTAATATATAAAAAGGGAGAAAATTTTGTACCTTTTTGATTGAGAGATAGAATGAATCTTGAATGAAGTTCATATTGATTTGAATTTAGTATTCAAGTAACCCTCTGTTGTAAATCGTGCTTTGTTTTGTAATCGTCCCATGTTCTGTGATTCCTATTTATCTGATATTTATATGTGTAATTTTATATTTATTTATATAATAAAAAAGTCAAGAAAAGATAAAAATGAAAATTTGAGAAAATCAATGGCTAAAAATAAATATAAATTAAGTATTCAGGGCTAAAAAGTGTAAATTATTGATGAAAAACAAAAAAGTGTAAATTAATGAGACTTTTTCTACAAATTAATATAAATACTAATATAATATATATTTGGATAATGATTATTAGGATTTTTAATTTATAATTAAATTAAATGATGACATAAGCGAAAGTCAATTTGATGAAATTGAGCGATTTGATTGGTTAACAAGTCATTAGGTCCATTCCGGTCAACCAAACACAAACAGATTATAATTCATTCAAATTTTAATTCCATCATTTTTCAATCCATTCAGATTTCAATTCCATCAAATTTCAATTCCTTTAATAGATTACAATTCCTTCAAAAATATTCTACGAATCAAACGGACCCTTAAGGTACAGGCCAAAATTTGTAGCAAAAATAAGTTATACTCTGAATTCTATTGTTTATCATGCAAAATTTAGTGCAATCAGGGCCGGATGTAGCGTTGTGTCAGAAGAAGAGGGGGGGGGGGGGGGGGGGGGGGGGGGGGGGGGGGGTTGTGTTGGGTTAAGGCCTTCTGTAGAGCAAATAAATATAAATATGAAAAATAATTCCTAAATTTTAAGTTATTATTTTTAAAATAACTTTTTTGATTTGTATTTCTTTATAACATTTCCTTTTGTTTTATAATATTTTTATCATCTAACGTAATAAATATAAGTAAGGGTAAATGGGTGGACTTGTTTATAAGTATTTAGTTTTGCATCGTTAGTATCTTATCATATTTAAATAACAGGTATTAATATGTATATGGTGCTTAGATTAATTAAAAAAACAAACGATTTTAAAAATGACAACATCACCATTTTTCAACAACTTTTATCTATGTTTGTTAAATTACGATATTATACAAATTTAACATGTCATTAATTATCTCTAATATATAAAAACTTTCAACAGCTAATATCTACATTTAACTTTATACCATTATTTTACATTATTTTATAAAAGATATAATTAACATACATATCCTACTAATAATTTCTAATACAATACATTTTTTAAAATAATAATATCAGTGTTTTATTTATAAAAAATAATTTTGTATAAGTTATAACGAAAACTTAATATGTTTAACCTACGTACTACGCGAGAAATAATCTAGTACATTTATAATACAAATGTGTAGGTAAATGATTACATAAATTTAAAATCCATTACAAATTAAACATAATAGAGATTAGTTTGTAAATTAAACATATTACAAAATTTCAATAATAAATACAACTACTAAAAACTTTCCAAATTAAATATAATACAATAGTTAAGGGGGTAAATTGAAAATTAATTTAAATGAGTCTTCTCCCCTTTTCAAACTAATATAACTAATATGTAATATAACTAGCATTGTACCCGCGCGATGCGGCGGCAGTTTGGTGGTGACGGTGACTGGTGGTGGTAACGGTGGTCGTGGTGGTGTTGTTGGTGGTGAGTGTAATTGTGTAAGTAATTGATGTAAATGGGTAGTGGGGATAATTTAGAAGATAGGGGGTTGATGGTGTAAATTAATTTATTAAGGATAAAATAGTAATTTTGCATCTAACACTTTTATGAGAGAGAATGTGGATAATTATTATAAGATAGTATAGATAATAGTTTAGGGGGTAAAATAAAAATTGACTTAAATATTATATCCCACTTGACCCCTTCATCTTCTAAATATGACTGCAACAAAAAAACAGGAAAAGAAAACTCAACAAATAAATAATTCAATAAAAAAACCAAAATAACTAAAATAAATAAATAAATAGGATTGAAACTTGAAAAAGTAAGCAAATATGGGCGACTCAAACAAGTCGTTTGAGGGGGGGAAAGTGGTCGGATCGCCTAATAGGGGCGGTGTGCCCGGCGACCTGGCGGTGAACGACCGTTGAACCATGGGTGGGTTCGCCCCACTCCGTTTAGCCTAAGGCTAAACAGAAATGATATCATAACTAGGGGTGGGTTCGCCCCACTCCCTTTAGCCTAAGGCTATCTCTAATGCTAAAGATATCTTTAGGCATTCTTTAGCTGTCACATCATAGTCTTATAAATTCTTAAAATCCTTTAATTTTACTTCCAACCATACAAAGTTATAAACAATCTTACATATCCTTCTTTCATATACAAACAAAAGATAAATATTCTATAAACTTCTAAGAACATGCCCTTAGTTAAGGATATATACCCTATGGACGAGCAAGGACAGACATGTTTCAATGCTATGGACAATGAAGGACAAGCAAGGATATGGAAGAAAGTGTATAAACACTCCCATTGGAGATAGCCTAAGTTATTCACACAAAACAGAAATGATATCATAATCATATGAACTTGAGAGCAATACTTTTTTCAAATTATATCTAAGTAAAGGACATACCATGAGTCATTTGTTACAGAAATTCAGTCCATTATGTGCCATCCTGCGTTAATATTTTGACATCAACACCAACACAGCCACCAGCTATAGACGCTGTCCTTGTCATCCCTGCAAACCACAAAACCTTCTTTCATCAAGACATGGATCATTTAAATTGTTCCTAAGGATTTTATAGAACCAAACACTTCCTAACATAGTAATCCACTTATTTGTTACATGATCTGATTTCTAGTACACCTATGGAATGAATTGTATCAAAAGCTTATGCGAGAAAGTTAAAATAAGAAAAGAAAGTAAACAAAACTGAACGGTAAATAGACACTACAAAATATTTCCTTGTACAACCGACAATATCTGAACCACATACTTCTTTAACTAGAGGTTTATCAAGTCAAGTAGATGCACAAACTTGGTGGATTTGACGCGTCATTACATTTGGCGATGATTATTGACAAGTTAACTGACAGTGCTTTGTGGTCTTAGTCTCGTAGACAAGTATATTTACACTGAAACTTCAGATCTAGGTGTCTATTCATGCAGATCCTACCTTCACATTAGCTATGTTGAGAAAGTTCTACATATTCTAAGATACCTAAAGTGTCCTCATGGAAAGGGCCATATTCACACTCGTTATAGACATAAAGAGTCGTTGGTTATCTGGATACCAGGCATGTTCGATGTGCTTATGGTACATCTGCTACAAATTATTTGGTAGAAGTCTTATTTCTCCGATGAGCAAGAATCAGATGTGTTTAGAAGGCAAATAGCAGATGCAGAATCTACTTCACTTGATGCGTGTTAGATGATACAGATAACAATGTTTGACACAATAATTCACATATATTTGAGCTAACATTATCACTTTATAAGATCATTCAAAAACTCAGATTTGGGGTTGCGGGTGCTATGACTACACTGACCATAATATCAATCTCCATGATGAGCCAAAGCCACTCTAATATAAGTTCAAAACATTTAGATCCGACAAACATCCTAAGCTATACATTCATAATGGACTCTCAATGCGCTTCATGGAGAGACGCAAACCAAAGCTTAACACTAATACTGTGTACAATTTGCCTTGAGATCTAATGCACTCGTGAATTTGCAGCATCTCACAAATGTTACGATATTGCCAAAAACTGTTTATGTGTCTTAATCCGAATAATTGTTCCAACCTGATAAACTTATCATAAACCTAATAGAAGATAGAACTACCATAATCTGATTCTGAAAACTGTAATCTTAAAACTTTTTTCAAGGAAGTTGTATATTTTGGACTAACTTTACCAAGGCTGGACCATCAAAAATATTGGAAATGCATCCTTCATATCACTAAGTGTGCACTAACCAGTTGATCACAGATCAGTCTGTACCATCGCTGCTGATGCCCGGGCCCCACATGTGATGTGGGCTTACCCAATATGGCTCCAGATTCGATCCTCGGCCCTAGCATGTTGAGGTATTGTGGTTATGAGGTATACAGGCATCCGTCTTTTGGGGGTGGGATCGGCGGATACCAAATTGGAACCGGGAGCAAGGGGTTCCCTCCAAAATATAAACTTTTACCCACTAAGTGTTACGGGTTGTACAGTTGGGTTGTAGTAGAAAGAAGAGTAGAATACTTGGAATTCATTGTCTTAAACAGAAAGATGTGTCACAACACATAATGAAGGCAATGAATATCATAGTTGTACACTTGTAGATAGAACTTAAATAGCATATGACGTCACCCCAATGCACTTTCTGATGTCTAAAGATCACGCGGTTTACCTTATGTCATGAGCTCACATATCTTAATAGGCATTTGGCATCCTAAGTTCCTAATTCATTTACTGACCTTATCCAAGCAACATAACAATAATACAGTCATCATAATCTGTTTGAAATCTAATCTAACTCACGCTAAATTGCTAATGGCATATAGATGTAATAAACACTGAACTCGGGGAAAAATTACACATAGATGTGATCATACTGAAAAAATAAACGGTGTGCAAATGAAAACTGTTAACTCTGGAGTCATGGTATCAAATATAATTAAATATCTGAATATGTACAAGATAAGATTTATGATAGCTAATTGAAAATTATAGATCTATGAACACACCTAGAAGTTCCTTGAGGCAGGGGCGCTACATTTATGTGTTCTTGATTTGTTCACCATTTATGTAGTTGGGTGCAAGATATCTGGCTAACCTATTGTTGGAATTGGGGAACCTGCTCCTGCTGCTGCTGATGTGGCAGGGGCACAGGCTGCCTTGCACCAGAATCCGTTGCGCCACCTTGTAAAATTTGAGATTTTTCTAATTGCCGAGAGTGATTAGCTTTACGGTTTCGAAAAAACTGACTAGAATTCCCATAACTGTGGGAAGTTAATTTCTGAATCTTCTGAAGTACTTCTTGCACCGGAGGAGGAGGTCCTGGTAATTTCGCATGTCTATATCGACAATCAGGCCCATTTGGACAAAACCCAAGCTTGTACCTGCATAATCAAATTCATTTGTCACAAATACTCCCAAAATGAAATAAGATAAAGATTACCCACAAATATAAAGAGCTTAAAGTATACAAATCTATCTATTTGGTACATACACATATTATGTATATAAATGCATAGGGAAAATTGTCAAGAACGGTAGCTAAAATACAATTTTGACAATGTGGGGTGCATAAAAGGGGTAGCATAAATTCAATTTCTCACTCTTAGAAACACATAGGCCAATTTATACAATTTTACGTGCCCAGCCTTGTCAAGATTGGTACGAGTAGTATATTATGTTACCTACATTGCTTGGCCATTTCCCAATATGTTCATCTAATTTATTGGCAATTTTCCCAAATACATACATAAAACATTATTTAATTAAAAATATACATACACAATTTGTATAAAAACACATACAGATACATTAGCAAAGATCTTTTGTATTGCAATGAATCAACCAAAAACAGAGGAAAAGACTAATTGAAGAATAGCTAGAAACTTACATGTGACACTCCTTAATATCTTCAATGGTGTGTTTATAAAGGCAATCCTGTTCTCTACACTCTCCATACAACGCAAAAAACCGACAAATAGGCATTCTTGATTTATCATACTGATGAAGGAACCCACATCCCTCACCTTTCATACAAAGTCCACGGAGCCAGTGCCTGCACACCGTCTTTCGGTAGCTTTTTCCACCAGAGAATTTTGCAGGATCACCAGAAATTGAATTGATGGTTATTGCAGAAGTTGATGATGCATTATTATTATTATTATTGATATTTGGATCAGTGGATTGGTGGATTGTTGGTCTGGATTGGGTTGGCCCTGTTGTTTCTAGACCACCTTCAAAATCGAAGCTTAGACCATCTTCCATGATCAATTGAGGTATAAAACCCTAACAATGGTGGAGACAAAGGGTGATCAGATTGAAAAATTGGGAGGTGGGTTGAATGGTATTTTGGGTGGGGTGTTAGGAAATGAATAAATGAAATGATCATCAAAAGTCAAAGCTTGGACAAAACTAGCTCATAAATTATGCATGTGCATTATCTATATAATCTTTTAGGGAAATGATAATAACAACCCTAAAGGTTGTCATTAGTAGGTTATTACACACATAAAAACTAGTGCTTTATACATTAAATGTAATACCCTAAATAAATTATGTTTATAAAAATAAAATATTTAGTATTGATCTATAATAATATTTTCATTCATCTAAAATTAGTGGGTCTGGGTTCTCTCTCTTCTCTCTCTCCAACCTCCCCCTCTCCCTCCCCTTAACGGTAACAAATTTCTAGATCTAAGATCTGAATTTGTGATCCGGAGAGTGGGATTGAGATTGAGATTGAGATTGAGATTGAGATTGAGATTGAGAGTTTGAGATTGAGATTATACCCATCCGGTTAAGGCTTCCACTACGGTGGATCTAACCATATTTTTCACTTTTGGGCCGGAGGTCCCTTCCACTTCGGTGGATCTGGAAGCAGCCTCCCTACCGTTGAGTAGGGGTAAGGTCTGTCTACATCTTACCTCCCCCATAGCCCGGCTTATGTCGGGATTGGGTACCTTGTTGTTGTTGTTGTTGTTGTTGATCTTGTAGATATCATACAAACATTAAAAATTATAATAATAATAACAACATAAACAAATAATAAGAAATAAAACTTTAGATTTATGTTATATAGAGAGCATGACAATTTAGTCGTAATATTATTCGTACGATTGAATTCGAGGACGAATTCTTTTTAAGGAGGTAATATTGTAATATCCCATAAAATTAAAACACTATAAATAGATATAGGTAAGATATATACTTATGGGGACACCATTTGTAGTTGAAGATGTACAATTTATTCTAAGTCTAATTTATTTTATACTAAGTATTATAGTTAAAGGAAAATAAATGAAATAAAATAACATAAACTTAAGAACTAGTTATTATAATTTAGATTGTGGTTTATTTGTGTGTCACGTTGGTAGGAAAAAAAAATTACGTCTAGAAGAAAGAAAATTAACAACCATAGATTTAGATATGGCTAAATTGTTGTCACGAGAGTTACTAATTAGAAATTTGTTTAAGCCAATATGATCATTAAAAGCTAGCTAATGGTTAGTGATCGGTTATGGGAGAGATGAAGCAATACATAATATTTCATGCCAACTATCACTAATATTTATGGATTATGAAAGTAGTGTAATGACTATTAAATTGAACCATGGCTTTTCGTATGTACTAGTTACGGTTGACAAAATGAATAAATAAAAGGCTAGGCTAAATAAACTTTGCAAGTAACATCAAAACTCTAGAATCTCGATTTCTGCTTTTTCTTTTCCTTCGAAATACTAGAGGGAAAAAAAAAGAGGGATTTTATATACAAATTGGGGTTGTGAAGAGGAAAAAGAATTACAGAATAATATATGGTTGAAATGATTTGTCAAGCAAAATTAGTGCAAGACTCCAAGCATCTTGGTTATTGGTAAGTCTTTTGTACAAACTTTATACTATAAACTTTATAATGTTTTAAACACATAATGTTTTTAAAAAAATAAAAAAATAACACTTCTTCAGTTAATAAATTATTAAGAGGATTAGCAACATGAGGTTTTCAATATATAACTTAAATTAGTTGGCCATATTTTAAGAATTATCAAAATTTAGAAAAAGACATGCACATCAAGTTCCATGAATACGTTTGCAATATGAGTTTTCGATATGAACCGTAATGATTTTGTAAATTTGAAGACATTATATAGCTATAGTTTACTCTTCATTTTTGACATATAAGTGACGTTGAATATAACCAAATAAATAGTATATCTTTGATCTTAAAATACATCACATTAATTTATATTTATCTTATTTGTGACTGAAAATGAAAACTAGTATTGACTTAATTTTGGCAGAAGAATAACATAAGTGTCAGAATTGTTTATGTCCATGATATTGAATGTAAATAACAATTAGTATTAGTATATGTAACAAATGTGATTTATGGTTGATCGCAAAATAGTTAAACAAATATGTTGAATATCATTTTGTAATGTTTAGAAAGTTAGGGGCGTTACAGAATGGTATCAGAGCATAGGTTCCAGTCGACGTTGACCAAGAACCGGTTCCTGAGGAACCGGTTCGGTTCCTATGCCCACGTTTAGTTATTGGTAAGTCTTTTGTACAAACTTTATACTATAAACTTTATAATGTTTAAACACATAATGTTTTTAAAAAAAAATAAAAAAATAACACTTCTTCAGTTAATAAATTATTAAGAGGATTAGCAACATGAGGTTTTCAATATATAACTTAAATTAGTTGGCCATATTTTAAGAATTATCAAAAT
This sequence comes from Erigeron breviscapus, assembly GCA_034093135.1. Lineage (NCBI taxonomy): Eukaryota > Viridiplantae > Streptophyta > Magnoliopsida > Asterales > Asteraceae > Erigeron > Erigeron breviscapus. The sequence goes on along the minus strand of CM067170.1, from coordinate 121,004,052 downwards.
TTAGAAAAAGACATGCACATCAAGTTCCATGAATACGTTTGCAATATGAGTTTTCGATATGAACCGTAATGATTTTGTAAATTTGAAGACATTATATAGCTATAGTTTACTCTTCATTTTTGACATATAAGTGACGTTGAATATAACCAAATAAATAGTATATCTTTGATCTTAAAATACATCACATTAATTTATATTTATCTTATTTGTGACTGAAAATGAAAACTAGTATTGACTTAATTTTGGCAGAAGAATAACATAAGTGTCAGAATTGTTTATGTCCATGATATTGAATGTAAATAACAATTAGTATTAGTATATGTAACAAATGTGATTTATGGTTGATCGCAAAATAGTTAAACAAATATGTTGAATATCATTTTGTAATGTTTAGAAAGTTAGGGGCGTTACAGAATGGTATCAGAGCATAGGTTCCAGTCGACGTTGACCAAGAACCGGTTCCTGAGGAACCGGTTCGGTTCCTATGCCCACGTTTAGTTATTGGTAAGTCTTTTGTACAAACTTTATACTATAAACTTTATAATGTTTAAACACATAATGTTTTTAAAAAAAAATAAAAAAATAACACTTCTTCAGTTAATAAATTATTAAGAGGATTAGCAACATGAGGTTTTCAATATATAACTTAAATTAGTTGGCCATATTTTAAGAATTATCAAAATTTAGAAAAAGACATGCACATCAAGTTCCATGAATACGTTTGCAATATGAGTTTTCGATATGAACCGTAATGATTTTGTAAATTTGAAGACATTATATAGCTATAGTTTACTCTTCATTTTTGACATATAAGTGACGTTGAATATAACCAAATAAATAGTATATCTTTGATCTTAAAATACATCACATTAATTTATATTTATCTTATTTGTGACTGAAAATGAAAACTAGTATTGACTTAATTTTGGCAGAAGAATAACATAAGTGTCAGAATTGTTTATGTCCATGATATTGAATGTAAATAACAATTAGTATTAGTATATGTAACAAATGTGATTTATGGTTGATCGCAAAATAGTTAAACAAATATGTTGAATATCATTTTGTAATGTTTAGAAAGTTAGGGGCGTTACAGAATGGTATCAGAGCATAGGTTCCAGTCGACGTTGACCAAGAACCGGTTCCTGAGGAACCGGTTCGGTTCCTATGCCCACGTTTAGTTATTGGTAAGTCTTTTGTACAAACTTTATACTATAAACTTTATAATGTTTAAACACATAATGTTTTTAAAAAAAAATAAAAAAATAACACTTCTTCAGTTAATAAATTATTAAGAGGATTAGCAACATGAGGTTTTCAATATATAACTTAAATTAGTTGGCCATATTTTAAGAATTATCAAAATTTAGAAAAAGACATGCACATCAAGTTCCATGAATACGTTTGCAATATGAGTTTTCGATATGAACCGTAATGATTTTGTAAATTTGAAGACATTATATAGCTATAGTTTACTCTTCATTTTTGACATATAAGTGACGTTGAATATAACCAAATAAATAGTATATCTTTGATCTTAAAATACATCACATTAATTTATATTTATCTTATTTGTGACTGAAAATGAAAACTAGTATTGACTTAATTTTGGCAGAAGAATAACATAAGTGTCAGAATTGTTTATGTCCATGATATTGAATGTAAATAACAATTAGTATTAGTATATGTAACAAATGTGATTTATGGTTGATCGCAAAATAGTTAAACAAATATGTTGAATATCATTTTGTAATGTTTAGAAAGTTAGGGGCGTTACAGAATGGTATCAGAGCATAGGTTCCAGTCGACGTTGACCAAGAACCGGTTCCTGAGGAACCGGTTCGGTTCCTATGCCCACGTTTAGTTATTGGTAAGTCTTTTGTACAAACTTTATACTATAAACTTTATAATGTTTAAACACATAATGTTTTTAAAAAAAAATAAAAAAATAACACTTCTTCAGTTAATAAATTATTAAGAGGATTAGCAACATGAGGTTTTCAATATATAACTTAAATTAGTTGGCCATATTTTAAGAATTATCAAAATTTAGAAAAAGACATGCACATCAAGTTCCATGAATACGTTTGCAATATGAGTTTTCGATATGAACCGTAATGATTTTGTAAATTTGAAGACATTATATAGCTATAGTTTACTCTTCATTTTTGACATATAAGTGACGTTGAATATAACCAAATAAATAGTATATCTTTGATCTTAAAATACATCACATTAATTTATATTTATCTTATTTGTGACTGAAAATGAAAACTAGTATTGACTTAATTTTGGCAGAAGAATAACATAAGTGTCAGAATTGTTTATGTCCATGATATTGAATGTAAATAACAATTAGTATTAGTATATGTAACAAATGTGATTTATGGTTGATCGCAAAATAGTTAAACAAATATGTTGAATATCATTTTGTAATGTTTAGAAAGTTAGGGGCGTTACAGAATGGTATCAGAGCATAGGTTCCAGTCGACGTTGACCAAGAACCGGTTCCTGAGGAACCGGTTCGGTTCCTATGCCCACGTTTAGTTATTGGTAAGTCTTTTGTACAAACTTTATACTATAAACTTTATAATGTTTAAACACATAATGTTTTTAAAAAAAAATAAAAAAATAACACTTCTTCAGTTAATAAATTATTAAGAGGATTAGCAACATGAGGTTTTCAATATATAACTTAAATTAGTTGGCCATATTTTAAGAATTATCAAAATTTAGAAAAAGACATGCACATCAAGTTCCATGAATACGTTTGCAATATGAGTTTTCGATATGAACCGTAATGATTTTGTAAATTTGAAGACATTATATAGCTATAGTTTACTCTTCATTTTTGACATATAAGTGACGTTGAATATAACCAAATAAATAGTATATCTTTGATCTTAAAATACATCACATTAATTTATATTTATCTTATTTGTGACTGAAAATGAAAACTAGTATTGACTTAATTTTGGCAGAAGAATAACATAAGTGTCAGAATTGTTTATGTCCATGATATTGAATGTAAATAACAATTAGTATTAGTATATGTAACAAATGTGATTTATGGTTGATCGCAAAATAGTTAAACAAATATGTTGAATATGTTGAAACGTAATAAAAGGCAATTACATCGAAAGATATAATAAACTCACAAAATATAGTGGATATTACATGCTCATTATTTGAATATATTTTGTGTTTATACTTTTGTATTTGATAGATTCGGTTCGGTGATCGCATTTCTTTCGGCGGCTTCTTCGTTTTTGAAATTGTTGTGAATCTGAGATAAGGTACGGATATTCTAGGTGGTATTAGGATCTTTCCGGTACAATCTTCTCTCAAAACTTATTTGTTATATATATAATAGTACGGATATTCTAGAGGTCATTAGGAGCCTTTCGGTACAATCCTTTCTGTCAAAACTTTGTTTGTTATATATATAATAGTACGGATATTCTAGTTGCTATTAGGATCTTTTCGGTACAATCATTTCTCTCAAAACTTTATTTGTTATATATATATATATATATATAGTACGGATATTCTAGGTGTATTAGGATTTTCGGTAACATCTTTCCTCTCAAAACTTATTGATTAAATGTGTATGAAAATGATGTTTTATTTGAAAAGTTATTTGTTTGTTAGCCTTTGTAGAATGTTATGATATTCCTCACTTTTGATGTACTAACGAGGTTGACTTCATGATTATTAATTGGGGAATCATAATATTTTGTTATCTTTAGTTGTGTCAAAACCGTCTCTTGAAACCCGATTCGAAAAACTGTCCCTAAAAATGTGGGTTTGGTGTTACATTTGATGCCATGATTTGTACAAGTTTCTCCCAATTTGTATACTAATATGTCCCTCGAATATTCGTTGGCCCGAAATATAATACAGTCGCATATTATTAATCATATTCGTGGGCCCTGAAATATTAATACAGTCGCATATTATATGGCATGATGACTCCATTGAAATTTTGTGAGAATTGGGTGGACGAAGATGTGATTTTAAGTCTATATTTAGATTTCTTAAGTTATATTTAAAATTTTGTTTTAATTAGTCTTAAAATTTAATTATGTCTCTTCAAAATATATTCTATATATATAAGTTGGTCAAAACGGTTTCTTAAGATATGCATGTAAGAGTAACCTATCCATGGAGGTCCCATGGGCGCGTTATTGTGACACCGATGACGTGGCACCGGCCGTAGCGGTGTATTTGATTTGATCTACGGCGTCTTCTTTTGATGACCACCGAGTGGTTATGTGCACTTTGATATTACATTTTGATAGGAGGCGTATGGATCGGTCCTAGGCATATTTTGATAAGTTTGACGGTGGGCGCTTATCGTAGTGTCATACGAGGCGTTTCGCACCAAAATGAATGATTAGTGGAGTAGCTACCCTATGATTTCATTCGGCCCTTTTGATAAGTTATTTGTTTTGACTCTTATGTGCATTATTTTATGAGACTTGGTTTTATAGTATATTTTGATTTGTTAAGTATAAGGTATTTGTGAAATTATACGTATGCGTGCTTTGATTTGAAATAAGTTTGTTAAGGTAATAAGTTTTTTTTAAATATACGTCTCCGCATTTCATATTATATTTCTGCTTTGTCATATCCGTTCACTGGGCTTTTTGCTCAGCCGTATTCCTTTTTCTTTCTTATACGGCAGGTGATCAAGCGGGCTTTGGGAACGAGAGAAGAGAGTAGATAGAAGTGGACTTAGCACCCTTTTGCTTTAGAGTTTTATTTCAAGCTTTAGAAGTACTTATTTTGATTTATCAGGTTACCTTTAGTTTGATTTTGAATAAGATTAACGCCTTTTTGCCTATTAGTTCTTTTGATATCATTTTGTATTGTTTAGAAAATTAGGGGCGTTACATTATCAAAAACCACCCCCTGAATTTTCGCATGACAAAGTACAAATTTTAATGCACCCAAATAATTTATATTGATAGCCCTAAGGGCTGTCATTAACAAAACTCAATTTTTTATCTTATTCTTTGAGAAAGATTTTAAAATATTCTATTTTTTCTTCTTTTTTTATTATTTTTCTTAAATCTAATTAACATTTTTTTAAAACGGTAGAGAATTGGTCCAAAACCGCAAATAAAGACTCTGGGTACAAAGAAGGCCAACCACAGGTAAAACCGAGAATGCAAGATGCAGCTCGAGATCCGAGAGGCAGATAAATACAACCCAAAGACGCAGGAAATTAAGTATAAAACTAATATTTTGCATCAGACCTTAAAGAAAACTGTAAGAAGCTGTAAATTGATAAAAATCCTGCTAAGCAAAAATGCAGACCCCAACAGAACCCGGCTGATATTTGACATCCAGACAGCTAAAATTTTGAACCCATAAATTTATAGCTGCACAGGAATCGTCTACAAAGAGAATCCAGACTTGTAGAAGCCACAAAGCAATTCCAGTATGATGATGTGTATCAACCAAGATTCGCACACAAAGTAGAAGAATAAACACAAATGAAGCCTAACTGAAGTAAGGCTGTTGCTCCGGAAGTTTAGAACAATAAAAACAAATAAGTTAATCCACACCCCCTAATGGCTCAATCGGCCTTTATTTAAATATAGCTAATACTTAACCTAACTTATTCACCAAGTAAATAATAATAATAATACAAATATTAAAGATTGACACTTAGCACCCCTGCACTCTTAATCTACGGTTCATGTCATATGACCACCAACAAACCTAAGAATCACAGACCTAAACAGATCAGCACACATTCAAACTAAGACAGCCAAACCTCAGCAGCAAAGGAATATTGTGTTGGTGATTTTAGTGTCATCAGACCATTTTAGATGTGATTGCGATTTACTTGAAACCAAGGGATTTCGGGCTAGGCACAATCACGAGTTGGCGAGTGTGGAGGGCACATTCATTTAAGCTGATTCGAGTAGGGTAAATATAGCAGGGATCAAGGGGCAACCCAGCATCCCCTAGTTGGACAGTTTTTAGTGCTCCAACAAACATCAATAGCTTTCCCGGCAAATAAATTTCTTGTTAATTCATTTATGCTTATGTGAAGAGGTGTGACTCTTCGTTTAGACAGTTATTTATCAGCTATGACTACCAGTATCCGATAGTTGTGTCTCTACATGTATGATGTATGCATATATCTGGTTTCATTTTTGCACACGAATTTGAACATAATCTTTTTGTTCAGACTCGAACTCCTAATTGCCTCGGATTAGGGTTGTCCTTTGTTTTATCCTTGTAAAGATTTCGTGATACCCTGAGGCAATCGATAAGGCCGAAATATTTTGGAACGAAATTGATTGCATGACTCAAAGGAAAATCATGGATTCCCCAAACCAAACAGCAAAACCTCAACAGCTAAGGAATATTGACCATATCCGAATCAGCAAAATAAACCCAACCACCGCATACTACAAACTCTAAACCCAATTAACAGATTTTTATCTATTTCACCCATGAGATACCAAAATCTCACCTTTACTTAAATGGACCAAAGAGTCTTTTAATAGAGTGCAACCGATGAAAAATAAAAGTAAAAGAGTTAAATGCAAGAATGGTCCCCGTGGTTTGTCACTTTTTGCAACGGCAGTCCCTCTCTTGATTTTTTAGCAACCGTGATCCCTGAAGATATGTTTCAGTTGCAATGGTGGTCCCTCACTAACGGAACCGTTAATTAGTGTCGTTAAGTTTCCCATGTGAGTAGCACATGAGATGTATTAATGTCCTTTCACCTACATAAACAGAGGGGTGTTCAAAATTATCCGTATCCGAACCATGATCCGAAAATCCGATCGGATTTTCTCCGTAAAGTTGGATACCGTAAATTTCGGATTCAAATTCGGATAGTGATTTTTGAAAAGTTTCAGATATTTTGGATGTCTGAAAATATCTAGAACTTTTTTTTTGGTTAAATTTCAATATCATTTTTTTTAAATTCGATAATATCCGAAAATATAAGAAAATATCAAAAAAAAAACTTAGTTTCATATCCGAAAATATTCTAAAACTTACGAAAATATCCAAAACGTGAGTCTCAATATCTGATAATACGAAAATATCTATGATATTTATTTTTTTCTAAAATTCGGATACTTTGGATATTTTTTTCTAGGATACTTATTTTTTTCTAAACTTCGACTATCCGAATTTCGGATATTCAAAATTTCGGATAGTGGATTTGAATATCCGAACACATATCCAAAAGTTTAGGATATCCGAAATATCCAAAACTTTCAAGATAAGATAGACATAATATCCCTTTTGGATATCCGAAATTTAGGCAATTTTTATCTTGAAATTTAGGATATCCGAAATTCGGATATCCGACTTTTGAATATTCGAATATCCAAAATTTTCAAAAATCTTTACCTGAATCCGAATCCGAAATTTAGGATATCTGAAATTCGTATATCCGACATTTCAAATAATATCGAATTAGATTTTTAAATAACGTGTTTGGATACAGATACTTTTGAAAACCCCTATGTTTGTGTAGGTGGAAGGACATTAATACCCCTCACGTGCTACTCACTTGGGAAACTTAACGACACTAATTAACGATTCTGTTAGTGAGGGACCGCTGTTGCAACTGAAACATGTCTTCAGGTATCACCGTTGCTAAAAAATCAAGAGAGTGACTGTGGTTGCAAAAAGTGACAAACCACGAGAACCATTCTTGTATTTAACTCGAAGTAAAACTTACTTGGGTTGATTCCCACGTGACTGTTGGATATGTGCTGCCGGAACAATTAATGACGTGGTATTGTTATCGTGCACGGTTTCTCGAGTTATCTTCACAGAGCTGCCAAAATGTTTAGATTGGGTGGGCTGGATATTGGGGCAATATAGGTAATGTTTGGTGCTGGTCAAAACAGGTCGGGCTAACCCAATAACCCTTTTTTAAGATAATTTATTCAATCAACTACACCTTAAGATGAATGTAACCAAAGGAGCCTCTTTATAAGTAAATGGGCCGAGATTGCCATCTCTAAGCTATTCACATATGAAATCGCTCCTTGACTTGTTTATCTAAGTTACATAACACTAAAACAATACTTGTTCTTAGAGGATGAGAAGTATCTCCAGCTATAAACACATTCTTCTTCCCATCGACTTCAATCCAACTACATCCAGCCCGCTTTTTCAGATGTTTTGTCTTCATTAACCGCCTTATTTCCAGTACTTCTTCCCATTTGGATTTAGCAGCATATATATTCGACATCACAACATAATTACCCAGATTATTCTCCTCAATTTTCAAAAGCTGGTCAGCAACAATACTTCCCATTTCCACTTCATTGTAATTCTTACAAGCACCCAACAAGGCCCCCCATACGGTAGCATTTGGTTCGACAGGCATTGTAGTAATAAAACTATATGCATCAGTGATTCGACCATTTCGTGCAAGAAGATCCACAACACAAGCATATTGCTCCATGGTTGGTTTAACTTCATACAAATCGTTTATTGAATGGAAAATTTTCAAACCTTCGTGTACTAGCCCCGCATGACTACAAGCAGATAATATAGAAGTTATTATAACATGATCCGGTTTTCCACCATTTTCAACCATTTGATAGTAAACCTGAAGAGCTTCTTCTCCCATGCCATGAATCGCATAGCCCCCCACCATAGATGTATACATAACCAGGTCTTTATAACAAGATGAATCAAAAAGCTTCCGTGCAGAGGTTATACTTCCACATTTTGAATACGCATCCAAAAACGCTCCTTTAAGTTGATCGTCTTGAAAGGAAGATCTAACCAGATAGCCATGGCACTGCTTTAGCATCTGAACTGAAGCCATTTGAGTAGTAACAGGAAGGATACTCATTATGGTCATCGTATCAGGTTTCATTCCATAATTCAGCAACTCATGGAACAGATCAATAGCTTGATCATGGTAACCGTTTATAGCGTTTGCTCGAACCATCAAATTCCAAGTCGTTAAGTCTCTTTCAGTCATGCTGTTGAATACAATCTTTGCATTATCATGGAAACCACTATTGACATATCCAGATATCAAAGAATTACATGTCACGATATTCCTATTTCCAGATAAACTCTTAAATATCTTTGAAGCATACTCCATGTTCTCACATCTCGCATATGCATCAATTAAAGCATTACCAAGAGTAGGTTCTCTACTGCCTAACAACAAATTAGATCTAACCGAAAAACCATGAGCTTCTTTAACTATACACATTTTCAATATATCAGCCCCAAGTTGAAGTGCAGTTACAATAGTTATATAATCTGGTTTTATACCTGCTCTCAACATACAACGTAGCTGCTGAAGAAACTCTTTTACAAGCCGACCCATAGCAAGTGCATCAAGTATTGAATTCCACGATATCAAATCTTTATTATGAATCAAAGAGAATGACCGAAATGCAGCATCCAGATCACCACATTTTGAGTAAAAATTTATCAGGGAATTCCCAACGGATGTAGCATTATTTAGGCTAGGATGACGGATAATGTAGCCATGAATTTGCTTCCCCGCCTGCAAATTCTGTAAATTTGTACAAGCAGAGAGAACGGTCAGGAAAGTAACAGGGTCGGGTTTGGTTAAACCCAAAAAGATAAATTCTTGAAACAACTCCAACCCTTTCAACCATTCACCATTTGAGGCATAACCCGCAATCATAGAATTCCAAGAAACCAAATCTCTCAAACGCATCGTTTTAAACAAAGATTCAGCTTCCTTCATCCGTCCTATTCTCGAGTAAAACCCCACAAGAGAATTCACAACAGATACATCACCAAACACATCTTCCCTACGAATCGCATAACAATGAATCTCCTTCCCAAACCTATACCCATACTTACCACCAACCAAACCACAAACCGGCAAAACATTAGCAATCGTTGCATAATTAGGCCACACCCTTTCCAAAATCATCTCTCTAAACATCCCAAACCCTTGAACCACCAACCCATTCTCAACCAACCCAGCAACAACCGCATTCCAAGAAACAACATCTCGTTCAGACATTTCATCAAACACCTTATACGCCTCACTTTCCCCTAACCCCATCTTAAAATACATCGAAACAAGCGCATTCCCAACAAGTGTCTCCCTCTCCAACCCGACTTTCACCGCATACGAATGCACACTCTTCCCTAACCCTTCACTCTTAACCCTCACACAAACCGGAGCTACAATAACCACACTAACCGCATTCGGCTTAAACCCGTCAAACATATTCATATACCTATACATTTTAATCACATCTATATCATTTACATAAGTAGAAGCTAAGCCTGATAACATAATGTTATATGTGACAATATCTGGGTTAGTTATTTGTTTAAAAAGATGATTACATTCATTTATATATTTACATTTTGCATACATGTTAAGAAGTGCTTTTGATATTAAAAGACATGAGTTTAAACCTAGTTTTATTGCACTGCTGTGAAGGCATTTTCCTAAGTTGACGTTTTTGTTTGTTGCACATGATTTTAGTTTCTCTGCGAATATTTGGTATTCTGGTTTTTTTGTGTTACAGTCGTTCATGATGTGTTTTTGCAGTTGCGAAGTAAATAATAGGAGTAAATATTTATGAACTGATGAGGGGTGAATTTTAATTTTTAAGTTTGTTAAATAGTTTACGCACATGACCCAAAATTACTTTATCATTGACACACCATTGACTCATTGAGTTTAGACCCTTGTTGACAATGTAAAAAGTAAAAACTGAAAGTATTCCGTGCAATGTAAAAGGACATTTAGAAATTAATAATGAACAAATATCGAATCAAGAATTAAAAATTGACAAAATTGAAACGAAAATCCAAACCAAACAAAAAGACTATTGGATTTGGTTTTGGTTTACAAAAATCAAACTAAATTGTTCGGTTTTTGGTTTCATATACATAAACTGAACCATTGAAATTGAACCCAACAAATATTATATATATTTTAATTTATTTTATAGGGTTTTGCTAAATGCAGTCTTAAAACTTTAGTTAAAGTGTATTTAATAGTTGTACACTTACCATAAAATTATGGACTTTTGATATGAAAGACACAAATTTTTTATACACCTTAAGTGCAGCCTAAAGGCTGCATTTATCATTTTCCTAATTTGTATAGATAAATCATTTAATTATTATATCTATTGCTTGTGTTTATTAAATATGTTAATATACATGAACGTCTATGGTTTTGGTCCTTTTGGATATATAAATCAAAATCAATATGTATGTTTTAGATGGAAATATAAAATCTGGTTTATAAAAATATATACTAATTTCAACACTAAAAAAATATAACTAGTTAATAAAAAAGATGTATCTTTTAGTTTATTCACTATATTTTTACTTAACAATTAAATATAAGTTATTAACTGAAAAGTTATCAATACCAAGCTCAAAACAAATAAACCATATCATTGATTTGACTTGGTTTTCAATTTTAAAAAATGAAAAACCAAAATGTTTGATATGAATATATTTTGGTTTTGAGCCAAAACCAACTTAAACTGACCTTAAGACACAATTTTGGCCTAACATACTCTCTTTGTGAAACGAAATGGAAAACTACGACGAAGCCCATTTGAACTTTATTTCACCATACAGTCTCGCATGGCCCTTCACATGTGACTAATGACCATATTTGCCTCTCATATTTATCATTACCAATCTTATCCTAAAATCTTTTTCTAAAACTTTTTTGCCAAAACACCCAACACGTCATATTTTAGCTTTTCCATCAATGCTTAAACATCGACATTCTAGCAGTCAATCTTGGCTAATCTAATGTACATTATTATTCTTATAACTTCTAACATATTTGAAGAAACAATTCTATAATGTTATAAAGGATCATGTGTTTTTGAACAAATGTGACAAAGCTTTATGATAATCTTCGTGCTTTTCCTTCTGGATAAGAGTTGGCGACTACAAAACGACGAAACGAATTAATAGGCTTTCGTTTGTTGTATACTTTGGATGACAAATAAGTTTACCAAAGCTAACCTTGGTTTGTGTTTTTGTGGCCAGAAACTTGTTATTGTGTTCGAAATATAAGGTTTCTATTTGCACACCAATCAACATATTCACTTCTTTTTCTGTTAAAGGCAAATCTTATATAACATCGGTATTACTTCCAAAAACCTGTGTTAATTACAACACAAGACACGAGAAAAATCCTTACCTACAGAGGTCGAGCCATTGATTTTTACTCTGTAGTGTTATTGATGCAATCTCAAATAAGCCCAAAAGAACAAAACCAAACTTATACAAAAAGAAGTGGGGTTTTAAACCACCCATCTCGCAAGGCATCAAGCTTCTTACACCTACTAACAGCCCATAAATGAGATTGAGCCACAATGAAGTCAAACAAGAAATCGGGCGAAAAAACTTGCTCATTACGATACTTCCAAATAACCCAAATCATACAAAAAATAGTACCTTCAATCTGTTTTCATTTATTTAATTACTAGAGTTTATTCAACTGTTCAAACTATTTAGTTTAGATGTTTTAACAATCAAAACGAATAGAAATATTTTTATTTTTTCTTTGTTCATTCTTTCTCCCTATTTAATTAATCTACATGAATTTGCAAACATTTATTTGTTATTTGTGAATTTCTCATATTGATATTAAGGCTCTAAGGTAGACTGTATAATCTAATTCTTGAATGTCGGAGGTTTGTAGTCTAGCAACTAGTACTTTTAAATAAAAAACATCATAACACCTTCCATGTGGAAATCCCTTTGTCTAAAGCATGTATATAATAGTTTATGTGATGTATTTCAATGCAACCCTCATCCATGTCTTTTTCCATTTGATTGGTATGTAATTGCAGAAAGAAAAGTCATTAAACATGTAATCAAGAACTTTTTTAGGTGTCGTATTTTCCACCTAAATTGTAGTTTTTGTCTAAACGGTTTGGTAATACTTTTATTTTATTGTCTTTTGGTTTAAATCGGGCTTATGGGCAGGTAGGTATACTATCGAGTTAATTCTGAAGCTCATTGATGTATATAAAGAACATTTTGTTAAAGTATTTGAGACATTTGAACTCTATTTACTAATGTCTACTATTCGACTTTTTTTTTTTTGAACGGCAGAAAGATTATATATTAAACATAAACTCCACTAGCAAGATGCTAGTGAGAAAGGTACAAGTCTAGAAATACACAAAAATTACAACAAACTAGACTCTTCTTGAGACTTTAACTGCTAAAATTGCAAAATGGTTGGAAAAAAACTTATGTCAATTACAAACGAGGCATAAGAGAAAACCACATCCACGAAGGCCGAGCCACCGGTTTTCACTTCGCGATGATTTTGATGCAACCCCAAACAAGTCCCAAGGACAAAGAAAAAGAAAAATGAGATTCAACATTATTGTAACGGGTTCACAATCCATTCTTCCCAAGACAATGAACTCTTCTTACCCCGATAGTTGATCCAAAGAAAAGATGTAGAAACAATCGAGTTGAAGATGCCCAAGCTAGTTTCCTTGATATCGTTAAATAAGTTGTTATTTCTTGCTTTCCAAGTGCGCCACCACCAAACAAACATTATAGCTTCAAGTCTTTGAGCAATTCTTTTCGAGTTGGAAGAAGTGTCACACCAACTAATTATAGCTTCAATGGACGAGCTGGGGACAATTTTATTCAACCAGGTGCTAATTAACCCACGAGTTTCAGCAACCAATTTACACTTTTGGAAAACGTGCTCCACAAGATCCACCCCATTCGAGCAGAGAGTACAATTAACGGAAGTAATAACCACCCTTTTAGCGAAAAGGTTCACAAAACTAGGTAAACAATCCCGCCTTAATCTCCACACAAAAATATTTACTTTCTTAGGCACAAGCTTGTTCCATTTAGTTCTAAGATCGCAAGTGATGGGAAGATAATGATGATCAAAACAAGTTCTAAGGTGAGCGACAGTAAATGAATTCTTACCAATGATGTTCCACGACCATTTGTCATCACCAGCCGTAATTGGTATTGTAGGAAGAAGCCTGGTCAAATCGACGAGCTGGTGATTTTCCCTAGACGAGAGCAGAGGACGACGCCAGGTCCACCCCCATTCCCCATTAACCCAACAGTCTTTAACCGTGCTATTCTTGTTCAAATCTAGTGCATATAGTCTCGGAAATTTAATAGCAAGGGGTACGTCACCACACCAAATATCCTTCCAGAACTTGGTACTCTCACCATCTCCAATCTTCCGGCTGATAATGATGGAATTGGGAGGAATGGTATTATGCAGCTCTTTTATGGACTCAACAATACGATGCCACAAACCTTTATGTTTGGCAGTAGGGTTAGTGAAGCAATCTTCACCATGAGCAGCAGCAATGATTCGTGCCCACATATTATTAGGATTGGCCAAAGCCCGCCACCGCCACTTACAGAGCAACGCGTGATTCATAGCCTTGAGACTGCCAAATCCCACACCCCCGTCTTCCTTATCCGCCAAAACAGAATCCCATTTTATCCACGCAATTTTTCGTTGATTATTCGTCCCTCCCCAAAAAAACTTTGACCGAAGAGACTCCAACTTTTTATTGACAGCTTTGGGCATGCTAAAAAGAGAAAGGAAATAGATCCCTAAGGACCCGAGAACCGAAGAGATCAATGAAGCTCTCCCTCCAATCGATAATAAATTGGCTTTCCAGTTAGCTAACCTTTTCTGAAACTTTGAAAAAACAGGCTCCCAAGTACTTATGCGAGAAGAGCTACCACCAATAGGGATACCAAGATACTTAAAAGGTAAAGAATCAGGTTGACAACCCGAAAGAGTAGCCAAATGACCTACCTCATCTTCACCCACCCCCACACCAACAATTGAAGACTTTTGAAAGTTTATCTTAAGTCCCGAAACATAATAAAAAAATCTTAGCGCATTAGAAATTGAGTCCAAGTTTTCCTTATTCCATTCACCAATAATCATGACGTCATCTGCATAAAAAAGATGGGAGACCAAAATGTTGTTGATATTAGCAGACTTAAAACTACCATCTCTTACCAGATTATCAATAGCAACGTGAAGGCCTTCCATGGCAATAATGAAAAGAAACGGCGCCATAGGATCTCCTTGTCGAAGTCCCCGTTGGATTGGGAACTCCTCAGTAGGACTACCATTCACAAGAACCGAAGATCTAGCAGATGACAAACAAGCCTGAATCCAAGATATCCATTTAAGCCCAAACCCCATAGCCTTCATGATCGAAAGAAGATAGTCCCAGGACAAAGAATCATAAGCTTTGGCAAAGTCGATCTTAAAAAGCATTAAATGTTTCTTTTTTCTTTTGTAATAGTCGATAACCTCATTCAATAAGAGAGGACCATCTAGAATCTGTCTGCCTTTAATGAACGTCGTTTGTTCTGAACTAATCACATCATCAATCACTGAGGCCAGGCGGGTTGCGAGCAGCTTAGCAATAATCTTGTACTGAATCCCAATTAAGCTAATGGGACGAAAGTCCGAGATAGTAATCGGGTTAGACGACTTAGGGATTAAAGTTATAAATGAGGAATTGCAACCCAACGGGATATATGATGTTCTGTAAAAATCATTAACCATACCAAAAATGTCATCCTTCATTAGCTCCCATTTTTCTTTAATTAAAGCAAAAGAAAAACCATCCGGACCAGGTGCCTTATCGCCCCCACAACACCAAACTACCGATTTGTTCTCCTCGAGAGAGAACGTGTTCTCGAGTTCAACAGACTTGGAAACATTCAATTTCCTAAAGTGCAAGTCATCAACATGGCATTTAAGGCCATCGAACTTTTTGAATTTGCTAGCAAAATAGTCTTTGAAACGCAGCTTAATATCATTCGGATCAGTTAACCATGCTCCATTGAATTTAATACCTTGTATGGAGTTGGATCTCCTTCTTTTGTTAATCATGGCATGGAAAAATTTCGAGTTTTCATCACCCTCGACACTCCACCTAATTTTTGCTTTTTGCTTGAGGTCACGACTATTCATAATCTCCAATTCAATAAGATCTTTCATGAGTTGACGACGTTTAGCACTTAGAACAGAATTACCAGGATCCGAGGCGAGCTGAATGTCAACTTGAGTGATATCTTTGGTGATGTTATCTTTGCTGCTTGAAGATTTACACTCAGAACGCCAAACTTTAATATCAGATTTAAGCATCTTAAGTTTGTCTTTGAACCTCACAAAAGAACTAGAAGTTTGATTTCCAGCCCTTTTCCCCCAACTATGAGAAAACGTGCTATCAAAGTCTTGAAAACCCATCCACGAATTGTAAAATTTAAAGGGCGTTGGGCCAAAGTCAATTCTTTTATTCGTTAGAAGTAAAGGACGATGATCCGACAAAATATCATCAAGGGCATCCAGTTTTAAATCAGGAACCTTATTCCACATCGATTGATTGATAAGAACTCTATCAATCCGAGAAGCTTTGGACCCATCGTTGGTAATCCTAGTAAATCTATGTCATCCTAAAGGAACATCCACAAGCTCGCCATTAACCAGGAAAGAATTAAAGTTGTTAGCGTTCGTTCTGGAAAAAATAGTTCCCATCCGATCACCCGAACATCTTACCGAGTTGAAATCCCCGCAGATCATATAGTTACCTTTATGACAGTTCATGAAGCTGAGAATGTTGTCCCATAATTCCCGTTTATCATTTTCATTTTGTGGCGCGTACACATTAACCATGAAGCATTCCAGTTTTGGGACAATCCACTCACCTTTTATAACAAGAAACCTGTCATGGCAAAAAACATCTTCTTTTACAAATGCCGACGGATCCCAAATAGAAAGCAGCCCCCCCCCCTCGAATGGCCAACTGCAAGTATTTCAGCATACTCGAACCAAAAATTTCCCCAAGATGCTTTTAATTCTAGGCAAGTTATGACCTGACATCATCGTTTCTTGAATGCATAAAAACTTAACATGGTGTTTACTAAGAATGCCACGCAATTTTTCTCTTTTCCTATCACCTCCCGTTCCACACATATTAATACATAGTGTATTCATTGATTACAATCTGAATCATTCAACTTCTTGATCTTAATTGTAGCTTCCATATCATCTTCAATGACCTTATGGCCCATTGACTCTCCTAACTGCAAAAACTGTTGTGTAGTTAACTGGTAATTGGAAGAATCAAAGGACGAGCAAGTTGAATTGGGTTTAAAAGCGTGGTTGTTCTCATCCAATAAGTCCTTTTTAGCTTCATCTTTATGATTAACAACGTCTAGGTGCACTCCCTTAACATAACCAGGAGCACTGAAAGATTGTGATGTGAAAGCAGGGGAACACTTATCACACTTTGTGAAATTGTCATTGAGATGCTTGTCATCAGCCTGGTTGCTATGAAAATTAGACTTGTTCCTTTCATTCAACTGAGATGCGAGAGCCACTGGGGTTGGGGATTTCGGATCATGGTTAACCTCATGTGAGACACTCCCAATGTCATTAACAGAGTCTTTCACACCTGAGGTAGAACCTCCATGATCATTCTCCACGTTAACATTATTGTCATCAGAATTGTCATGATAAAGATCCGAATCAAACTGTTCGCTAGCAATTAGATCATCATCAAAAGAGTCATCATCACCACTGAAAGTCCCAGCCGTAGAAGACTCATCATTAGACGACGACTCGTAAGATGGCTTTAGTATTTTAGGTTCCCACACCGCTAACTCTTTAATCCAAACATTGTACTGTTTATCATCCATGGAAATCAACAGTTCCTCAAACAAAAAATTGTGAGATTTGACCAGGACACAAACCTTACACATCGAGTAAGCGTGTTCCCAATCATTCGCGAAAAAAATACATTTGCCCCACTTATCAAGAACCTGTTGAATGGACTCTTTATTCCAAGCTCCTAACGGGAGTCCCGATAGTTCTACCCAAACCATTCGTTCATCCGGAATGAAAGACAAACAAGGACTTTTATAGGCACAGAACCGTAACTTCAACAAATCATTGCCCATAAACAAATCTTTAGCTTCCAACGAAGTAAAGTTAAAGAGAATCCACCGACCCCCAGCATAAGATAATTTGAAATCAGAGAATCCCTCATTACACAACCACTGACCAACAGAAGGAATGGACAAGGGATCGACAACTTTCGCAAGAACAGAAGCATTACCCTTATTTAAATCACCAATTGCACTAGGCGTAACATTAACACATCTTAAATTAGAAGCAGAGGGGGTAATATGTGACTTACTAAAGATCGATTCATTTCCTTTGATCCCTGAAACTGCATCGGCATAGGACAAGTGTGTTTTCTTCGAGATCTCCTTGTTCAATTGATTCTTTTGTACGTTTTCTGACGTCTTGGATTTTTGATGATGCATTGAAGATGTCGTTGTCCTCAGCCCGGTATTTCGGCTATATTTCACCACATCAGCATAAACGAGGTAATTCCCGAACCAAATCGACTTCAAATCCTTTAATAGAATCGCTGCATTAGCCACTTTAATGAACTTCACAAAACCGAATCGCCTACCTGCCTTCGACAATCGGTTTGGAATGAAAACATCAACGACCGTTCCCAATTGGATACATTTGTTCCATAGATCCTTTGCAGTAACTTTGTTTGGGAAATTTGTAAGATAGAAGGACATGGACATCCTTTCAAGCAAGTTTAGTTTAATGGTAGTTTTTCTCTGTTTCTTATCATTCCCACTCTTTGATTTCCTATACTCCTCTCGTTTTCATCCATTAGTTTCGTCTTCTTCGTGGCCTCCTGTCTTGTCTTGATCCTTATCCTGTAGATGGCCGCCATTAGGGTTTGGAATCGCCATTAGGGTAAGATCTTTTTTTATTATTATTTTATTTTCAACAAATTATATATATATATATAGTGATTTTTTTACTATTCGACTCTTTATTTAATCTACATCTACATTACTATTATACATGGGTTTAAAAATGCTAGAGAAAGCATATTTGTCTTTAGACTTAAAGAAAGCAAATACAGAGGGTATATTGTTGGGTTCTTAACTTAATCCACTATTCCACTTTGACAAGATAATCAGCACTAATGTTGGAGATTAAGACGGATGAGACGCATAAAGGATGCTAGCTAGTATGCATTTAGAAAATTTGAACCATTTATCTTTTGTATTATACCTTTCTATCTATATCTATAAGACGTCATATTGGCTCATGATCTGTCTTAATTTTAAGAGTATTCATATAGTTTTACACAATGTAACAAACTTTTATAATTTGTTTACATTAACTAAAATGTGAATAGTTACAATATTCTTTTTAGTATAAACATTTATTCTAATTTCTTTACAATGTCTATAATATAACTAAAAGATGAGGTTGGGGTACACTTGGACCCCTAATCCCCTTTTTAGGCCTAATTCTTCCTCCTAATTAATCTAGCTCTCTCTTTTTTGATTTTTTTAATTTTTTTTTTACTTTTTTGCTTATTAAATAGATAATTATATTTAAAATCTATCATAAATCTTATCCTATCAAAACAAATCTTTTTAAATTTTAAAGATATATACTATCTTAAAACTATCACAAGAAGTTATTATATATACAACCTAAATAAATTTTTATTAATCATTTTCCATAATTGCATCCTTTTATCTTTTTTAAAAAAAATCATGGTCATATAGCTTCTCAACAAAAGAAACATACATTTTTTCATATCATTTTAATTTCATTTTTGATATTTTGTTTCTGTTTGTTCATTATTTAATATTGAATTTTTATGTTATTGTTATTTTTCAACTCTTTTATTTTATGTTGTCAATTGTAGGTTGATTACGGCTTATTCTTCTACAAAAGGTTTTATTCTTTTAAATTTATTTTGCTCATTAATTTATTTTGTTCGCTATTTACATTCTTTTTTTAAATTTAGAATATGACATATATTTTGTTATTTTTTGTTAGATGAAAAGAAGACAACGTTGGTTCATGTTAAAGATTTGAACCCAACACATGTTAATCATCATCTAACACATATTATCATTTTGATTCCCTTTGATATATATATTTTGATATATATATTTTGAATACTATTAAACATATATCGACCGCTTAAAATTCACCAAACAGCTCCTTTTTTGTACAACCTTTTTACTACCGAATCACATGTATATGTTTTGTTTTTCATTAATTTGTGGTCCAATTTAAAAAATATTTGCATCATTATTACTCCGTATTATGTGTCTCGAAACAATAAAACATACTTATTTTAAGGTACAGTGTTAGATTCAATCCAAATTCCAAGGGAATCAAGGCAAGGATTTTTAAAAGGCCCACAAATTTGAAGCCGGAGCTCCATTCAGAGTGACTTATTGGTCAAAGTCAAAGGTCATCACATGCCCAAGTTAGCAATACAAAGCTCAAACCCAGTTCCTCCACAGTCACAAGGAAAACCTCAAAACCAATTAACATGTCAACAAACTAATGATAAAACTTGTTGCTCCATATAATCAAACTAAAGAACTATGGCCTCTAGTCTTACTTCATTTGAGACTCCCATTCCGATCGAGCTATGCTCACTTGGTTAATCAAAATAAGGATTAACAAGTGTTTTTTAATTAAAATTTTTATGATATAAACACATTTAATTAAAGTTTTACGGTAGTTAGAATTATATATGACATGATCAAACTTGATCGGTTGATTGGTTAATAAGCAGTTAAGTAAATCTATATATTAAGATAAAAATTCTAAGAATTTAGGATTAACATGATGAGATTAAAATTAAGATTACATTTAAAATTATGATTTTTCTTTTATAAAAATACGTACGTATTTCGTATTGGTCCAATTCACTTGGCATGTATGTATGTATGTACTAAACCAACGTGCCCATAAGACATGTCGCTAAAGCCTCAAAGGGTTGCACATGTGTATGGTAGCCTTGGTGGTGCATTGGGATTGACCCTAACCATGTGTACACGCAATAAAGTGGCAAACGTCGCTAAGCAGACAATTGGGAATGTAGTGTTTGTGAATCCACAAATCCATCGCTTCAAATAGTTCACTGAATTAGGATGTTTTAAAGTTCCTCTTCAGCCGACCTCTATTTACTTATTTTTTCCGATTTTTTATTTGAAACGACCTCCTTTTTTTCCTGCAAAACATTTTAATTAATGTTTAATAAGTCTTTATTTTACATAAATGGAGTTTGTTGTTCGTAATATGAAAAAAGAAAAATTCCAAAATCGATGTTTACATGATTAAGATTACTTAAAAGCTAAACTATATGACAAATTTAAATGAAAGTTAATTATCTATATAAGTTCTAGTTAAAATAAAACAAATATTATTGTAAAACAAATAAAACAAAAGGTTTTCCTTCATTGAAAATCACCGTGCATCATGAAAATCATTGTGCATCAATATATACTTGTGCTTCATGAATCTTCGTGCATAAATTTTATCATGATACAAGGGTCAAGATCTTATTATATTTGGTTTACTTTAATACTTGTTTTGCTATAACCAACCACTATATATTATTTGTAAAAAAAGAAAATACATTTACTCATCGAGTTCTTTCACTCATGTTTGATAAAAGTAATTGTATCTAATAGGTGTAGCTTGTAGCTGTAATTTCAAGAAATATTTGTACAATTTTAAAAATTGAAAGATAAAACTCCTAAAAAACTCTTAAAATCTCTGCCAAATATGCTCTTTATTGTACTTGTTAGATGTTTTAAGTTTTTGCTAATCTCTACGATATACTTGTAAACCATCACCAAATGGTATAGTAGTAAGGAGGTTCTTTTCTTCACAATCAGGAGTTCGAATCCTAAACTAAACATATTTGGTGTGACACAGGTATTAATTTCCATTTATGGTGAGCCCGGGACCTGGGTGAGTTTCCCCTCCAAAAATTCTTATGATTTTCATAAGATTATGTGTAACACCCCAAGCCAAGGCTCAGAATATCACGGAAATCATATAGCACAAGGTGGAATTAATGTAGAACATGACTAAATGCAATTAAAGGATTCAGTGAATCCTTACAGAACGATAAACAAGTATCAAATACATAAGAGCAAGTCACCATCAAGAAATACAACAGAACATCGAAAGATGGCTAACGGTCCTAAGTGCAATGCAAAAGAAGGCAAATGGATCCTTGATCCATATAAGTCCAAGTCCGGGTTCAACAGCAAACAAATCAATCAACTTCATGTCTTGGAATAACTGATTACCTGAAAAGTGTACTAAGCATAGTCAACACAAGGTTGGTGAGTTCGTAGTAATGGTCCGTAAAGAATCATCGCCAATAATCATAATACACGTGTAGAGGCTAGACATGACTTACAGCAAGCCTCTAGGTAACACAATGACGTCCAATAACAAGATCACGCCAAACAAGTAAGCGTGAAATAAGAGTGCACAAATGATGTAAATATCAATACAAACGCCAAAAGCATAAACAATCATAACGCCTATCGTAATACATATCGAATTCGTATCAACCATGCCACAAAATACACCAAACAGAGTATACTTGCGTGTGAACCGCGTATATAAACAGGTCATACTTGCGTGTGAACCGCGTGCGTGTGAACCGCGTATGAATATATATATTATGCTTGCGTGTGAACCGCGTATAAAATATATATGTTTGCGTGTGAACCGCGAATAAAAACCAACCACAAATCAACAATCGTCAACCATCGATAATTAACTCAAAATAAACTACACGCTCATACACTTAGGAGGATTCTACTTTCATCGAGTTCTAGATGCTTATATATAGGGTCACCCGCAGCCTTCCCACCACATCTACAACTCTTTGAAGGCATAACCGACTTCCATGTATGCACGTCCATCCTAAATAGTAATAATAATAATAATAATAATATATATATCGCAATCCTATACTAGAATCAAATAAACGTAACCAACAACCCATTATTCCATCGCTCAATCGATCATTCAATCGTCAAACATTAATTCATAAGTTCGTCAATACAACGATAAAGGTATGCTCGAGTGCGTATCACACAAATCAAACATATCAAGGTATTCATGTCTATCTCAAATGTGATCCCAAAGTCCATCATTTACTCTAAACAACGCGTACATACACTTCGGAGGATTTTACTTTCATCGAGTTCTAGATGCTTATGTATAGGGTCATCCGCAGCCTTCCCACCACATCTAAAACCTTTTGAAAGTAAAACCGACCTCTATGTATACACTACTATCCTAATTTATTTAACAATATCACAATCTCATACAAACCCATCAAACACTAAAGCAAAACTATCCATCATTCATCCAATGTCACCAACTAGACATTTTGTACGCAAGTAAAATCAAACAACACCAACAATCATTTACAAACACAATTAAACAAGTAATCACATAAGTTTACACTTTTCAGCCCGAATCTCAAGCGAGTAGGGAACTACGGAACTCACCTTGATTTCCAAGCAAAACGACAAGTTAATATCGAGCTATAAATGTCCAACGACCGCCACGAGCCCACAACCTATCAATATATATCATGGTGTCATCAAAAATCAACTCTATAACCCTACACAAGTTGGTTTAAGTTTGAGTCGCGCCAAAGTCCCACAACGCCTTAATGACTCTCCCGCATGAACTATAACACTTTGACCCGAACATTTTTAAAAATGGAAAAGGATTCAGATCAAAATAACTTTACCATGAGAAAGTAGACTCTCTCACGATTCCAACGATAGGTCATATGACTTATTTGGACTTACGGATCAAAAGTTATTACATTTGAAAAACGACGCGCAAACTTTCCAGCATCTAACCACTGCGCCGCAGTGAGCCTTTGCCAAGCTCACTGCGCCGTAGTGGGCTAGCCAAGAACTGACCAGACCTTAGCCACTGCGCCGCAGTGGGCTAGGCCTAAGCCACTGCGCCGCAGTGGCCCTTTTCTGGCCAGAACCACAAGCAGCAGCAGCAGCAGCAACAACAACCCAAAACCCTTAAATTCGACCCAAACCAACTCAAATCGATTTGTAGGAACTTGTAACTTAGTTTGAAGCATAAATAAACATCATTAATCATAAATAAACATAACCCAATCCACAAATTCGACCAAAACATCAAAATCACACCCAAAACCTTCAAACCCTAATTTAAACCCTAATTTGACCCAAACAAGATTTAAGCCGATTTAGGACTTGTAAATGTTCAAGATGACTAGAAATGCATAAACAAACATAATAGAAGTAAATGGGATGAATTTGACTTACCAAAACTTCTTTTGAGCTAAAACCCGAAATTAGGTCAAAATGGATAAAAATCTTGCACTATGAGATTCAAGCTTTTAATACTAAGAAGATGATGACGATCTTGTATAGATTTTGATTCAACACACTCAATGATGCAAGAATTAATAAGAGAAAGAGAGATATGTGAAGTTCTTGCTTTTGCTAGAGAGAAAAGAGAAGGGAAAGAAATGAGAGGTGAAGGAAGAGATAAGGGGAGGAAGATGGGTCAAGGGGGCTGGTGGGTCGTGGATAACCCACGGGTCGACCCGTTTCTCTTCCTAAGCCAAAACACACATCGTTCTACATTTAAACCCGATTAAAACATATTATCGACCCGACTAACATACCACATTGCCATTTAATCACAAAACGACCCAAATATTTCACTAACTTAAATTGTTAATCAAATTACACGTAAAGTCAAACGTTCAAAACTCACGGATGTTACATGTAACATCCCAAACTTTTCTTTAAGATTTGACTAACGCCGTTAAGTCAACTTTGTGTGTGTCGAAAAGTCTAGTGTGAATATATGCATATACGTAGTTAATGTGTGTTATGTGAGAGGCTTGGAAGCCTAAATATTAATGTAGTATAAATGTGTGAAATATGAAGGTTTATGTCTATGTAGTGACATCTAATGAAGGACTAATGTTGTATATGGTCAATAATGCAGTTTGTGACCATTAATGAAGGGTTTAGAAGTCCAGGGGCTGATTTTGACATAGGTGGAAATTGAAAAACGGGTTTAGGTTAGGATTACCCTAATCTAGAGTTAATTGGCAGCCATTAGCAATTAACAAAACAATTAAATCCTTTCTTTAATCCTAAAGCAGTTAATCAAGCATTTGATCAAACGAATTGGTGTTGTAATTGATCGATCGTCCAAACAAGCAGGTAATTATTGAATCATTGAATGTATTTTTGAGATCTAAGGTCGAATTATATTGATTCAAATCTGATTAAAAAGGAATTAACAAGTAATTAAGGTTTATGTGGTGTTTTGGGGTTAATTAACATTCAAAATGGTGTCAATCGAGTCCTTAGCCGATTTGGTTGATTAAAGGGTGTTTACTGGTGTCAAATACATGTTTTGGAAGAAGTTTTGATGAGTCGGTTATTGGAAAATCGAAGATTTTGGTCTGTTTATGAAAAACTGTCGAGCAGGGATGAAACGAAGATAACCTTCGTTTCTATCTTCGTTTTCACTAAGTTCGTAAGAAGGAGTGTTATCAAATTCGTTGGCTAAATTCGTAAACTAGAAAGCAGAACGAAAATGAAGTTTAAATTCGTTTAATAGCCTATCTTCGTAAAGTGTGAATTAAGTTCGTAAGATTGATTTTTGAGTTATCTTCGTAAGACCAAATTAAATTCGTAAGAAGCTATATTCGTAAAGTAGATCGAACGAAGTTTAAGTTCGTACGAAGAATAACTTCGTAAGTTAAGTTCGTACGAAGTCTAATTCGTAAGGTGTAATTCTGGAATTTTACGTAGCCCGTCTTAAGTTCGTACGAGGGTCCATTTAAGGTCCTAAATGACTTATATTCATTATGTTAATGTACGATAGGTGTCGGAGGTTACCTATAGGCAATACTAGCGTTGTTTGCGCACGTATACTTCTATCAGGTAAGATACACTACTTTGTCACGCTGGGGGATCAACTAAAAGCTGGTTTCAAATCGTAAACACTTCCATTCGGTACCTTATTATTGCATGTGGGCATATGGGTTACTTGGGAGGTATTATGGGTTATGCAGTTGACCATGAGACCTGAGATGCAGCCCCTATTGTAGTGTAATGCAGTATTGCTTAATGTAGTATGTAGCTATGCAGTTGATGTAGTTTAATGAAGTATCTTATATGCATAATGTATAGAAATGAAGTTGATGTGTGATATGCATGCTTGACTTGTACGCCTAGTTCACTAGACTTGCAAGGTTGCTATGTCACTTGCACGTTTAAGGATCCAAACGTAATGAAGTTAAAGTGTGTGAATGTCTAGGAATGTGTGTTACCTAGACTATATGTGTGTGAATTTTTGGGAATGCAGGGACCCAATCTATATGTGTGAAATTGAGCTCATAAAACAGATGCAGTGAAAAGTGTTAAGCTTAACCCGTACTAGCCTTAGCCGGGCGAGTGCGTAGATGCAGTTGTTGCTTGGTGGCTCCTCGCAACATGGTCTTTATAACGCAGGGCGAGTAATACGAGAGGTTTGACCAACCTCCACATACGGATTACTCAAGGATTGGCTTGCCATTCTTTAACGACGTAAGATGAGTAGTCTTTTGACTAATCATCCAGTCGGGTGTGATGCAGGGCACACTTATATGCAGTTAACGAAGATACGTGTGACTATGTGTGAATTAATAATGCAGATAACGAAGATATGTGTGATAATGTGGGAACTAATGCAGGATAGGCACATTTAGGATGATTATCCTAATTGATACTAAGTTGAAATGCAGTATATGTGTGAACGTGTGATGTGTGTTGTGCCTAATAAAACTTGTCTAATAATGAAGATTGTTTTAATTGGACAGATGCTTTTAATTAAGTGTTATCTTACTTAGCTATTCTTATAGCTAACACTTGTTTCTTAATGTGGTTGTTCCCTCAGGTTTAGCTTGATGGAATCTAGATGCAGGACGTGTGAGCTTGGGTAGATGCAATGCAGGAGCCTTAGCTACCCTTAGACGATGCTTACTTTAGACATTCGTTACATTTCGTATTTAATGTCGAATTTATGTAGTGATGTGTGAACGGTTGTTTTATGTTGGACAACCGTTGGGTTTTCATTTGAACTATTGTTTGATATGGCATGTAACACCAAATAAATGCAGAAACCGAAATGTTTTTATCGGTTTTGACTTTTACAGTCTTTACTTCCGCAATTAACACCGTTAGGTGAAAAGTTTTTGAGAACCCATATTTTTAAACGACGGGTGTTACAAGTTGGTATCAGAGAAGTAGTTTAAGTGAACCAAGGCCTATTGACCATAGGATTTGGACTTAAACTTAAGGTGTGCATGCTAGGTACTCGTAGAATGCCTTAGCTAGAGATGACATGTGATGTAGGATGGGTTGGGATGAGTGCGAGTGTTGTAAGGCTTATGAGATGTTTACGTTACGATGTTATGTTTTAGCCTTATTTCGACGAGCTTTTGTTTATCTTGCGCTTATCGACTCCACCATTTTATTGAAGGAAAATGGTTAACACTCGCAACCGCAACATCCAACGCGACGGAGCTACTGCTAGCGCTACTCCACCTGTCCATCCGGGTGCAAGTGCTTCTAATGCTGCTAATGCTGCTGCTAATGCTAATGTGAATCGTGTGAACCACCGCCGTGTTAATCAACCAGGCTCATTGGGTCCGATGCCTCCACCACCTGGCAATCCTCCGAGAGTTAACGATGTAGCGGTGGATCAGATTCCCAATCAGACGGAGATGTATAATCTTGTGCTAACTCTTCAGGCCCAGTTGGCCCAAACGCAAGAACAGTTGAATCAGGCGTTGGCAGCTAACGCAGAAGGAACTGGTAACAGTCACTCTGTGCCTTCTCATCACACTGAGCCACCGGTCGATAATGTTGTTATTCCCCATGCTAATGTTAATGTGGTTCCTCCTAATGATGTTCACGCCCCTCGATTCAAGTTTGAAAGTTTCCAGAAGTGTGGAGCTCAGAAATTCTATGGAACACTTAATGCAGTGGGTTGCATGGAATGGCTTGATGATACTGAGATGGTTTTTGAAGCTTGTGATTGTCCCGAGGACAAGAAAGTGTTGTGTGCTAGTAGGATGTTGAAAGAAGGTGCTCGGGACTGGTGGAAGAGCATTACTATTTCAATGACTCCGACTATGGTAACTGCTATTACGTGGGCTGACTTTAAGCAGAAATTCATTGAGGAATATATTGGGGTACATGAGCAGCGTAAAATGGAAAAAGAGTTCCGTGCTTTGACGGCTGAAGTTGGCAAAATTAATGATTATGCTCGTTCCTTTATGGAGAAGATGAAGTTCGTAGGCCATCTGTTTCGTACTGATGCAGATCAGGTTGCTTGCTATGTTGATGGTTTGCCTCCGAGTTATCGAGGTATCTGCAGGCAGCACAAGACTCTGACTGAATCTATCAAGGAGTCTAAGAAGCTTGACGATGATTTTGCTTCGGACAAGAAAGTAGTTGAGAAAGTCGACGACAAGAAATTGGGATTTAAAAGAAGGTCAAATTGGTCTTCCAATAACAATAATACTAAGAAGTTCCGTGGAAGTGGTAGTTCAGGCGGAGACAAGGATAAAAAGAAGAATGGTTCATGGTGTACATTTTGCAAGACAATTCATGAAGGGCATTGTACCGACAAGACAAGAAGGTGCCATAAATGTGGGAAGTCGGGACATCTTGCCACTGAATGTAGGGACAAGACTCGTTGCTACAAGTGCCAAGAAACGGGTCATCTCATTGCCGATTGTCCACAGATGAAGAATCTGGAAAGAAGACCGCCACGACAGCAACAAAAGTGAGAGCTCTTCAAATGACGGTTGATGACGCAAGGAACAACGATGAAGTGGTAAGTGGTACTTTCCTTGTTAACTCAAAGCCTGCCTCTGTTTTATTTGATTCAGGTGCAAATAGGTCGTTTGTGTCCACATTATTTGCTCCTAAGCTAGAAAGAGTCACTACTCCCTTAGATTGCTCAATAGAGGTAGAAATTGCTAATGGTACGGTTAATAAAATACGTGTGGGATATGACGATTGTGACATTGAGATTGAAGGTCGTTCTTTTCCGGTCCAACTATTGCCTACTACCTTAGGTGGTTTTGATGTAGTGATTGGTATGGATTGGTTGGCTAGAAATGAAGCTAGTATTTTATGTTCCCAAAAGATAATTCGATTGCCTATATCCGAGGGTAATGTGATAACGGTGTATGGAGACAATAAGAGAGGAGGAATAAAGATTATTAGTATGATGAAAGCTATTAAATGTATAAGGAAAAACAAGAGCCATTTCTTGGCTTATGTCATAGATGCAATAAAAGAGAAGTCTCCAATCGCTAGTGTTGATGTAGTATCCAATTTCCCCGATGTGTTTTCCGATGATCTACCCGGTATTCCTCCCGATCGTGAAGTTACT
This sequence comes from Erigeron breviscapus, assembly GCA_034093135.1. Taxonomy (NCBI): domain Eukaryota; kingdom Viridiplantae; phylum Streptophyta; class Magnoliopsida; order Asterales; family Asteraceae; genus Erigeron; species Erigeron breviscapus. The sequence goes on along the minus strand of CM067170.1, from coordinate 120,974,687 downwards.
TTTCAGATAGATCTTATTCCCGGTGCTACACCCGTTGCTAAAGCACCTTACCGATTAGCTCCTACAGAAATGAAGGAATTAATGACGCAACTACAGGAGTTACTTGACAAAGGGTTCATACAACCTAGTTCCTCGCCTTGGGGAGCTTCGGTTCTCTTTGTTAAGAAGAAGGACGGATCAATGCGTATGTGTATTGACTACCGTGAGTTGAACAAACGAACGGTCAAGAATAAGTATCCTCTCCCGAGAATTGATGATCTTTTTGATCAACTACATGGTTCTTCGTATTTTTCAAAGATTGATTTGCGGTCCGGTTATCATCAGTTAAAGGTAAAGAAGGAGGATGTAGCAAAGACAGCTTTCCGGACTAGATATGGTCATTATGAGTTCTTGGTCATGCCATTTGGGTTGACCAATGCTCCAGCCGCGTTTATGGACTTAATGAATCGGGTATGCCGCCCCTTTCTAGACCATTTTGTTATTGTGTTTATTGATGATATTTTGATCTACTCTAAGTCAGAGGATGAACACCGTGAGCATTTGAAAGCAGTTTTGGAGGTGTTGAGGGAGAAGAAGTTATACGCAAAGTTTTCTAAATGCGAGTTTTGGCTTCGAGATGCAGTTTCTTGGTCATGTCATTTCATCGGAAGGTATTAAAGTAGATCCTTCAAAGATTGAAGCTGTTTCAAAGTGGGAGCAGCCAAAGACTCCTACCGAGATTAAGAGTTTCTTGGTTTGGCTGGGTATTATAGAAGGTTTATTCATGATTTTTCCCGAATAGCCAAGCCTATGACGGAATTAACAAAGAAGGGTGTGAAGTACGAGTGGACTGAAAAGCAGGAAAATGCATTCCACACGTTGAAAAAGAAGTTGTGTGAAGCTCCTATCCTTGCCTTGCCTGAAGGTACTGATGATTTAGTGGTATATAGCGATGCTTCTATTACGGGTTTGGGTTGTGTCTTAATGCAGAAAGACAAAGTGATTGCCTATGCTTCACGTCAGTTGAAGCCTCATGAGAAGAATTACCCTACCCATGATCTTGAGCTAGCGGCGGTTATGTTTGCATTGAAATTATGGAGACATTACTTATATGGTACTAAATGCACACTTTACACCGACCATAAAAGTTTACAATATATGTTTACTCAAAAGGAGATGAATGTGAGACAAAGAAGGTGGATGGAATTACTTAAAGACTTTGATTGTGAAATCAAATACCATCCGGGTAAAGCCAATGTAGTGGCGGATGCACTAAGTAGGAAAGTGCAAAGCTCTTCTTGTAAGTTGATGAGCATGCAAGTTCAGGCCAAGTCGGGTCTATTAGATCGAATTAAAGAAGCACAAGAGAGGGCATTAATGAAGGATAATATTGATAACGAGAGTATTGGAAAGAAGAAACGACTTGTGATGGAGACTAATAGTCGTGGGTTTAAAACATACAAGGGTCGCATTTGGGTGCCACCGCTTGGTGGTAACCGAGAGTTGATCCTTGAAGAGGTCCATAGAAGTAGGTATTCGATGCATCCCGGTGTCACCAAAATGTATGCAGATTTGAAGCCGATTTATTGGTGGCCGGATATTAAAGGTGAAGTAGCTCATTTTTGTAGCAAAGTGTTTGACGTGTGCACGTGTGAAAACGGACCATAAAAAGCCGTATGGATTGTTGCATCAATTAGACGTTCCCGAGTGGAAATGGGATCATATCACGATGGACTTTGTAACGAAGCTACCGAAAACGCCGAAAGGGAATGATATGATTTGGGTAATTGTAGATAGATTGACGAAGAGTGCTCATTTTCTAGCTACCCGACAAGATGTGCCTTTAACGAAGATGGCAAAGATGTACATTGATGAAGTAGTTGCGAAACATGGAGTTCCTTTATCTATGTTTCGGATCGAGACTCGAGGTTTGTGTCAAACTTTTGGAAGGGTCTTCAACGGGAGTTGGGTAGTAGAATAAATTTGAGTACCGCCTATCATCCCCAAACCGATGGGCAAAGTGAGAGAACCACTCAAACCTTGGAGGATATGTTGAGAACGTGTGTACTTGAATACGGTGGAGCATGGGATGAACACTTGAAGTTGATTGAATTTGCTTATAATAATAGTCACCATGCAAGTATTGGGATGCCACCATTTGAAATGTTATATGGAAGGAGATGTAGGACTCCAAGTTGTTGGATGGAGCCCGGTGAAAAGCAGTTGACCGGTCCCGAAATTATTGAAATTACCTCTGAAAAGGTTAATGTAGCTAAGGAAGCCTTACGTGTGGCAAGAGAAAGGCAGAAAACATATGCAGATAAGAAAAGGAGACCGATTGAGTTTAATGTGGGTGATTTAGTGATGCTGAAAGTATCACCTTGGAAAGGAGTTATCCGATTTGGAAAGAAGGGAAAGTTGAGTCCACGATTTATTGGACCTTTTAAAGTGGTGAAGCGCATTAAGATGTAGCATATCAGTTGGAATTACCTCCAGAATTGGATGGAATTCACAACACCTTCCATGTATCCTACTTGAGGAAATGTTTAGCAGAGGAGTCAAGTGTGATTCCTATTAAAGACGTGAGTATTGACCCAATGAAGAGAATAGTAGACGAACCGGTAGCGATACTTGGAAGAAAGCAAAAGAAGTTACGCCGAAAAATGATTGAACTTGTCTTGATAAAGTGGAAGCATAATCATGGAGAAAGCTTGACTTGGGAAACTGAAGCAGTAATGAAGGAGAAATATCCCGAGTTATTCCTATCTGATGAGATTCCGGGGACGGAATCCTCTTAAGGGGGAGGTATTTGTAACATCCCAAACTTTTCTTTAAGATTTGACTAACGCCGTTAAGTCAACTTTGTGTGTGTCGAAAAGTCTAGTGTGAATATATGCATATACGTAGTTAATGTGTGTTATGTGAGAGGCTTGGAAGCCTAAATATTAATGTAGTATAAATGTGTGAAATATGAAGGTTTATGTCTATGTGGTGACATCTAATGAAGGACTAATGTTGTATATGGTCAATAATGCAGTTTGTGACCAATAATGAAGGGTTTAGAAGTCCAGGGCTGATTTTGACATAGGTGGAAATTGAAAAACGGGTTTAGGTTAGGATTACCCTAATCTAGAGTTAATTGGCAGCCATTAGCAATTAACAAACAATTAACCCTTTCTTTAATCCTAAAGCAGTTAATCGAGCATTTGATCAAACGAATTGGTGTTGTAATTGATCGATCGTCCAAACAAGCAGGTAATTATTGAATCATTGAATGTATTTTCGAGATCTAAGGTCGAATTATATTGATTCAAATCTGATTAAAAAGGAATTAACAAGTAATTAAGGTTTATGTGGTGTTTTGGGTTAATTAACATTCAAAATGGTGTCAATCGAGTCCTTAGCCGATTTGGTTGATCAAAGGGTGTTTACTGGTGTCAATACATGTTTTGGAAGAAGTTTTGATGAGTCGGTTATTGGAAAATCGAAGATTTTGGTCTGTTTATGAAAAACTGTCGAGCAGGGATGAAACGAAGATAACCTTCGTTTCTATCTTCGTTTTCACTAAGTTCGTAAGAAGGAGTGTTATCAAATTCGTTGGCTAAATTCGTAAACTAGAAAGCAGAACGAAAATGAAGTTTAAATTCGTTTAATAGCCTATCTTCGTAAAGTGTGAATTAAGTTCGTAAGATTGATTTTTGAGTTATCTTCGTAAGACCAAATTAAATTCGTAAGAAGCTATATTCGTAAAGTAGATCGAACGAAGTTTAAGTTCGTACGAAGAATAACTTCGTAAGTTAAGTTCGTACGAAGTTTAAATTCGCAAGGTGTAATTCTGGAATTTTACGTAGTCAGTCTTAAGTTCGTACAAAGGTCCATTTAAGGTCCTAAATGACTTATATTCATTATGTTAATGTACGATAGGTGTCGGAGGTTACCTATAGGCAATACTAGCTTTTGGTTGCGCACGTATACTTCTATCAGGTAAGATACACTACTTTGTCACGCTGGGGGATCAACTAAAAGCTGGTTTCAAATCATAAATACTTCCATTCGGTACCTTATTATTGCATGTGGGCTTAAGGGTTACTTGGGAGGTATTATGGGTTATGCAGTTGACCATGAGACCTGAGATGCAGTCCCTATTGTAGTGTAATGGAGTATTGCTTAATGTAGTATGTAGCTATGCAGTTGATGTAGTTTAATGAAGTATCTTGATATGCATGATATATAGAAATGAAGTTGATGTGTGATATGCATGCTTGACTTGTACGCCTAGTTTACTAGACTTGCTAGGTTGCTATGTCACTTGCACGTTTAAGGATCCAAACGTAATGAAGATAAAGTGTGTGATTGTCTAGGAATGTGTGTTACCTAGACTATATGTGTGTGAATGTTTGGGAATGCAGGGACCCAATCTATATGTGTGAAATTGAGCTCAAAAAACAGATGCAGTGAAAAGTGTTAAGCTTAACCCGTACTAGCCTTAGCCGGGCGAGTGCGTAGATGCAGTTGTTGCTTGGGTGGCTCCTCGCAACATGGTCTTTATAACGCAGGGCGAGTAATACGAGAGGTTTGACCAACCTCCAATACGGATTACTCAAGGATTGGCTTGCCATTCCTTAACGACGTAAGATGAGTAGTCTTTTGACTAACCATCCAGTCGGGTGTGATGCAGGGCACACTTATATGCAGTTAACGAAGATACGTGTGACTATGTGTGAACTAATAATGCAGATAACGAAGATATGTGTGATAATTTGGGAACTAATGCAGGATAGGCACATTTAGGATGATTATCCTAATTGATACGAAGTTGAAATGCAGTATATGTGTGAACGTGTGATGTGTGTTGTGCCTAAAAAACTTGTCTAATAATGAAGATTGTTTTAATTGGACAAATGCTTTTAAATAAAGTGTTATCTTACTTAGCTATTCTTATAGCTAACACTTGTTTCTTAATGTGGTTGTTCCCTCAGGTTTAGCTTGATGGAATCTAGATGCAGGACGTGTGAGCTTGGGTAGATGCAATGCAGGAGCCTTAGCTACCCTTAGACGATGCTTACTTTAGACAATCGTTACATTTCGTATTTAATGTCGAATTTATGTAGTGATGTGTGAACGGTTGTTTTATGTTGGGCAACCGTTGGGTTTTCATTTGACTATTGTTTGATATGGCATGTAACACCAATAAATGCAGAAACCGAAATGTTTTTATCGGTTTTGACTTTTACAGTCTTTACTTCCGCAATTTAACACCGTAGGTGAAAGTTTTTGAAAACCCATATTTTTAAACGTCGGGTGTTACATTATTCCCCCGTCAAAAGAATTTCGTCCCGAAATTCAACAAATCACTAATCGTTAAACAAATGTGGGTACTTAGGCCTCAACTCTAGCGATCTCCACCACACATCAACCCATTTCTTGTCTTCGCGACTTCATAGTGAAGTCCATCACAATTTGTTTTCCTTCAAATTTATCTCCCGGTCTTTCACCACGAGCTTATTCACATCCCTCAAGTTATCATACATTTCGAAACGACACGCGCTACCTTACAATATGAGCTACAGGCTTTTACAGTGATTAGCTAGGACGAACGAGTTGCCTCCTTGGGGTTCTTCAAGTCGTGTGTCTAAATTTGTAATTCCGATCGTGGCAAGCCTATAAGGGTTTTGGCTACGTGTGCGACGTTAGGAAGTTAAGCCCATATACGAAATTTAAGTTATCGAAATGGGACAAGTCCGGTAAGTCATTCGGAAAAGCCTCGGGAGACTCAAGATTAACAAAGACGACGTTAGTTTTCAGATTCTTGAGACGGTAGCTCTAAGGACGCTTGAGTTTGACAATTTGCATGAAACCCTAAAAACCCTACCGTTAGATATTTTTACACTAGCAACCCTACTACACAATTAAGAACCGTATTAACCGTTGGCATTCAGATTGTACTCACTTTATCGTCAAGAACCTTAATATCATAGAGTACAAAGTACGTGAAGAGTTTGTCGTCTTCTAGAGTCAAGATGTACACACGGGGTATTTGACTAAGTTTAGTTAGTGACTCGTTGAACACCCGAAATCAATATAATTCCAAAACACACGAACGAGCGTAATTCAAAGGAGTAACGTTAGGATAAACGAGGTCATAGTCTGTTTCAATATCGAATAGTGTCATAACATAACGATTGTTAAGAAGAATGTACCTTAACCAACGTTTGGATCATTTTGGCCTCCATTGCCAATTCCCGCAAAAGCTCGGCCACGAGGATGAACTTGATGGCCTTGTTGGCCACGGTTTTGATTCGGCCCGGTAATTTGGAGTTGATTCGGATGGACCGCCACTTCAACTTGTTGTCCAATCCATTGTGGACAATTATTCCGGTAGTGATCAGGGCTTCCACATTTAAAGCACGTACCCATGGAAAGTTGCCTTGAGGATGAATGGTTTGAAGAGGTACTATATTCAAAGGTGCCGTTTTCGGTGCTCTACAATCTCTTGCCAAATGTCCAAGTTGATTACAATTGAGGCAAGCTCCACATTGGGTGTTAATGGGATGATGCTTATTACACCTGTTACAAAAAGGATGAGGTCCCACATAAGGCCTCCTTGCCGGCTTAACTGCCGCCATCCCCCTTCCCATTTTCTTCATCCCACTTGATTCTCCCATTTCCTTTCTCTTGTTTGTTGAGGAGTTACTCAGAACACCGCTCCTCAACAAGTCTTCAGTCACACTACCGGCTCGGTTCAGCATCGGCCAAAGAAGTAGGCATGTTAGAGTTTACATAAGATCGGACTTGAGGATTCAAGCCCAATACAAACTTCTCGATGGCTCGAGCCTCGGAATCCACCAAGTGAGGAATGAGGGTAGACAACTCTTGAAATCGTCTAACATAACTCTTGAAATCGGCTCCTTCCATATTGAGATTAGCAAACTCAATGGTCAAGTTTTGTAGTTCATAGGGAGGACAAAACTTTGCCTTCACTTTGTTCTTGAAATCGATCCATTCCAAGTTATAAGTCCGCCCCAAAGTTATCTCTTGGTTCCACCAACTCAAGGCGTCATTTTTAAACATGCCGGATGCATAAGAAATCCGGTCGTCATATGTGCAATGACTTCTTTCAATCACTGCCTCGATCTCCTCAAACCACCTTATCCACTCTGTGGGACCGCCTCTTCCATTAAACTCTGGCGCCCCACAGCTTTTGAAGTCTTTAAATATACACCCCTGTCGGTATCCTCCATGTTGATTATACAGGGGTATACGGTTATCAACTCTCACTGGTTCCTCTTCTTCGTTTTCTGCGTCCTGAGGTTGAGCATTTTCATTATTCACATTTTCTGGGGCTTCATTGTTTTGAGCCACATTGTTCTGCCCAAGACTTGCCGTGACTTGAGCAATAATGGTTGGCATGATATTGGCGATCGTTTGAGCGATCACCTCAGCCATGTTTGGTTCAGGAATTTCACCACGACCCCTTCCTTGGCCTCTACCACGACCTCTACCACTGCCTCTACCACGGCCCCTACCTCTAACTCCTTGTACCTCCGGTTGAGCTTCCGGTTGAGGTTCTTCCGGTTCAGCCCTGTAGTTCGTTCCGGCTCTCCTTGGTCTCAACATTTCTATAAAGCAAGTGACACGTTGACCCGAGAGTTAGTCTCAAATGCTCACATGTTAGTCACACAAGTAGTCAATGCTCTCATACCGATACCACATACTCATTTCATATCATTAAGCTAAGGCAAGAGTGTTAGAATCCTATGAGATTGTTACTTAGCATATCATTATGTCAATTTCATTACAATCGTTCATTATTAATTCAAGTAATCATGCTCAATACGTCATAAGATCAAGTAGTTAACACAATTGGGTTAAGTATAATCTGAATTCGATATGCTCTCTAGTCATTGACCAGGTATGTATACAGGGTGTACCAACGGCTAACCCTCCACCCAATCAACTTCCATTAAGCATATCGGTTCCCTATTATACACTAAGCCAAGCAACTAACACGAATGATTCAAAGTATAATCCGAATTCGATATGCTTTCTAGTTATTGATCGGGTATGTATACAGGGTGTACCAACGGCTAACCCTCCACCCAATCAACTTCCATTAAGCATATCGGTTCCTTATTATACTTTAAGCCACACGTGCGCAATCCATGATGTCATTAACTTGTTATAATGTTGGGCGACCATAAAAGAGTTGATCGGGTTCTTTTAGGGTTGCCACAATATTATACTAAGTTAATACCATAACTTCATTTTGCTCTAACGCATCCAACAGACATCAATCAGTAACAACAATCCATATCAATGACAATTAATTTCAATCAATGCACACATTAACCACATTGTACCCATTCCACATTCATCACGTTGAATTCAATCCATCACATAAGTGGTCTTAACTACGAACTCACCATATACACTTTCTAAGGTTCACAGAATTCATGTTGCACACAAATTTCCTAACCATGCATGCTATATGAAGAGTTTTAACTTAAGCCGTAGTCTAGGTCAAACCGCCTAATTCTCTACGACCACGCATGGGCCACCATTCTGTAACACCCCAAGCCAAGGCTCAGAATATCACGGAAATCATATAGCACACGGTGGAATTAATGTAGAACATGACTAAATGCAAATAAAGGATTCAGTGAATCCTTACAGAACGATAAACAAGTATCAAATACATAAGAGCAAGTCACCATCAAGAAATACAACAGAACATCGAAAGATGGCTAACGGTCCTAAGTGCAATGCAAAAGAAGGCAAATGGATCCTTGATCCATATAAGTCCAAGTCCGGGTTCAACAGCAAGCTAGCAAATCGATCATACTTCATGTCTTGGAATAACTTGATTTCCTGAAAAGTGTACTAAGCATAGTCAACACAAGGTTGGTGAGTTCGTAGTAATGGTCCGTAAAGAATCATCGCCAATAATCATAATACACGGTAGAGGCTAGACATGACTTACAGCAAGCCTCTAGATAACACAATGACGTCCAATAACAAGATCACGCCAAACAAGTAAGCGTGAAATAAGAGTGCACAATGATGTAAATATCAATACAAACGCCAAAAGCATAAACAATCATAACGCCTATCGTAATACATATCGAATTCGTATCAACCATGCCACAAAATACACCAAACAGAGTATACTTGCGTGTGAACCGCGTGCGTGTGAACCGCGTATATAAACAGGTCATACTTGCGTGTGAACCGCGTGCGTGTGAACCGCGTATGAATATATATATTATGCTTGCGTGTGAACCGCGTAAATATATATATGCTTGCGTGTGAACCGCATAAAACCAACCACAAATTCAACAATCGTCAACCATCGATAATTAACTCAAAATAAACTACAAAACCAACTATACGTACATATACTTCAGAGGATTCTACTTTCATCAAGTTCTAGATGCTTATGTATAGGGTCACCCGCAGCCTTCCCACCACATCTAGAACTCTTTGAAGGCATAACCGACTTCCATGTATGCACGTCCATCCTAAATAGTAATAATAATAATAATAATAATAATTAATAAAAAATAATAAATAAATAAACAAACCAATCCTTTACTAAGATCAAATAAACGTAACCAATAACCCATTATTCCATCGCTCAATCGATCATTCAATCGTCAAACATTAATTCATAAGTTCGTCAATACAACGATAAAGGTATGCTCGAGTGCGTATCACACAAATCAAACATATCAAGGTATTCATGTCTATCTCAAATGTGATCCCAAAGTCCATCATTTTCTCTAAACAACGCGTACATACACTTCGGAGGATTTTACTTTCATCGAGTTCTAGATGCTTATGTATAGGGTCATCCGCAGCCTTCCCACCACATCTAAAACCTTTTGAAAGTAAAACCGACCTCTATGTATACACTACTATCCTAATTTATTTAACAATATCACAATCTCATACAAACCCATCAAACACTAAAGCAAAACTATCCATCATTCATCCAATGTCACCAACTAGACATTTTGTACGCAAGTAAAATCAAACAACACCAACAATCATTTACAACACAATTAAACAAGTAATCACATAAGTTTACACTTTTCAGCCCGAATCTCAAGCGAGTAGGGAACTACGGAACTCACCTTGATTTCCAAGCAAAACGACAAGTTAATATCGAGCTATAAATGTCCAACGACCGCCACGAGCCCACAACCTATCAATATATATCATGGTGTCATCAAAATCAACTCTATAACCCTATACAAGTTGGTTAATTAAGTATGAGTCGCGCCAAAGTCCCACAACGCCTTAATGACTCTCCCGCATGAACTATAACACTTTGACCCGACATTTTTAGAAATGGAAAAGGATTCAGATCAAAAGGACTTTACCATGAGAAAGTAGACTCTCTCACGATTCCAACGATAGGTCATATGACTTATTTGAACTTACGGATCAAAAGTTATTAACATTTGAAAAACGACGCGCAAACTTTCCAGCATCTAACCACTGCGCCGCAGTGAGCCTTTGCCAAGCTCACTGCGCCGCAGTGGGCTAGCCAAGGACTGACCAGACCCTAGCCACTGCGCCGCAGTGGGCTAGGCCTAAGCCACTGCGCCGCAGTGGCCCTTTTCTGGCCAGAACCACAAGCAGCAGCAGCAGCAGAACAACAACCCAAAACCCTTAAACTCGACCCAAACCAACTCAAATCGATTTGTAGGAACTTGTAACTTAGTTTGAAGCATAAATAAACATCATTAATCATAAATAAACATAACCCAATCCACAAATCCGACCAAAACATCAAAATCACACCAAAACCTTCAAACCCTAATCGAAACCCTAATTTGACCCAAAACAAGATTTAAGCCGATTTAGGACTTGTAAATGTTCAAGATGACTAGAAATGCATAAACAAACATAAGTAGAAGTAAATGGGATGAATTAGACTTACCAAAACTTCCTTTGAGCTCAAACCCGAAATTAGGTCAAAATGGGTAAAAATCTTGCACTATGAGATTCAAGCTTTTAATACTATGAAGATGATGATGATCTTGTATAGATTTTGATTCAACACACTCAATGATGCAAGAATTAATAAGAGAAAGAGAGATATGTGAAGTTCTTGCTTTTGTTAGAGAGAAAAGAGAAGAAAGACTAAGTATGTGGTGAATGAGAGGATAAGGGGAGGGAGATGGGTCATAAGGGGCTGGTGGGTCTTGGATCACCCACGGGCCGACCCGTTTCTCTTCCAAAGCCAACACACATCGTTCTACATTTAAAACCCGATTAAAACGTATTATCGACCCGACTAACATACCACATTGCCATTTAATCACAAAACGACCCAAATGTTTCACTAACTTAAATTGTTAAATCAAATTACACGTAAAGTCAAACGGTCAAAACTCACGGATGTTACATTACTATTCAGCAAGGAATTTTCTAGTGTGGGTTTGGTTAAAACAACAAATACTCCGTATTAAACTTGCCGATAAGTAATTACCATCTTTCAAAAAAAAGTATAATTAAATAAGTAGATATGATAATAAAGAATATAAATTCATTTATAAGCGGTTTTCAGGAAA